>OY776280.1:39458733-40058733 GCA_963675445.1 Linnaemya vulpina | reverse complement strand
ACACAAGAACATTTCGAATACCAACTGCACACAAATAAATTAAATAATCGACAGCAGCCTGTTAGTGAGACAAGTAGGCATCGCATTAGTTGGTTGTTGGCAGACACCGAAGCCACTCCGCCGCTAATATTTTAGCATCCAGGAATAGCAGACGAAGCAGTGACAGCAGCCAAACACCATTTTATCTAGAGAATTTTTCCTCTCTATTTTTTTCTAAATAATAAATGTCGAGTAGCACTTGAAAAATATCACTCAGCTGTCATTTTTTTTTTTCATTATCCTTGAATGCTGTTCCGCTTTCTATGCGTGCAATAATATTTTGTGGCTGTCTCTATGGGCTGGAGGTTGTTGCGTTAATATATTTAATATAAATAATTTTGATTTTATAAAATGAGTATCGGAGGAAATTTGTAATTGAGGTCCTGTGGAATCAAATAAATCGCAGGGATCTGAATTTCTTATATCATTTTTATTGACTTTTTTATTAGTTTCTTTTTTATTAATTAATTTATTTAATACTATAATTATTATTATTATATTGTTTTTGTGTTAAGACCACTTAAGGAAGTCAATTTAACATCGAGCGGAAATCGTTGAAATTTATTACTCAACCGTATCTTGTTTTGCTTCGGCATCAGAGTCGCCATTATTTGGGATGGGAAGTTAAAAGTTTTTTCTGCACATTCAGAATTTTGTAGTACATGTAAAAACTAAAAAGTTGCAAAATTTTAAGTTTATCTTAAATAAAAACCCTTTATATATAGTGAAAATTTGCATTGATGAAAAAAAAATTTTATTTTCTTTTCCAGGGGTGGGAAATTTAAATGTTTCTTATACATTAACATAACTAAAGTCATTTTTTACTAGTTAAAACTATTTTTTTAATCAAGAAAAACAAAATTGGTATTAAAAATTAAAAAAAAAAATCTAAATTTCGATTTCAGGGTAGGATAAATGCAATATTTTGTTTCACATGAAAGTTTACAAAATGGTTACAAATTTGTAGTTTTTCTTAAATAAAACCGCTTTATACATCATGAAGATTTGCAGTGGTAAAAAAGATATTAAATAATTTAAAATTTCGTTTCCAGAGGTGGGAAATTGATATTCTCTTTCATTCCTAAAGTTAAGCAAAAAGGCAACTAACGTTTTATATAATTTAGGAAGAACAAAATTGGTACTTAAAAACGCCTGAAGGGTACGTACGTTGGTGAAGGGTATATAAGATTCGGCACAGCCGAATATAGCACTTTTACTTTTTTTTGTATTAAAAAGTTCCATATGGGCATATATAATTCTACTGGATACGAAGGCTTATCAATTTTTCTATTGAAAGTTTTAAATTTTCAGTCTTCATTTTATATATATTTTTTTTTTATAAATTACTTGTATTGAACTAGTAAATTAAAAACAGGTTTCTTCTGTTTGAACTTGGCTTAAATGTTCGTTTGTATGTTTGTAACTCTGCTTTTATATTGTGCTTCCACGCGTATACTTAATATTATCAATAATGTTACTCATGCGTTACATTTCACTCATTCAAGGTTATTGATATGTTTCATGTTCTTATCTGCTCATAAAGTGTAAGTATTTTTACACTTAAATTGGAAATGAAAAATAAAAAAACATGTTTTTTAAGAAAATGGAAATAAAAAGTTAAAAAAAAATTCAAAAACAAACTTGGAATAATATTCAACTAAAATACAAGAATTATTATTATTTTTCATATATTCAGCGCCTGATTTGGTTCACTTTTCATATTTATTTTTAGCTTCTTAATACGATTTTTTATGTATATATCCCGTAATTCATAAACTATTATTAAAATGAGATTGGCTTTAAAGTATGGATTTTGTATGGTTAAAGATCTCTTAAAACATTCATTAACTTTAACAATCGTTTATGAATTAGAGGGGTATAATTTATATTTATTTTAAGATTTATGTATTTATTTCATAAGTAAAATATTTTTGTAGAAAAGCTTAAAAAATAGTTTACTTGTATTGAATTACATAAAAGGAAACTGGTTTTATTAACTCGAACTTCTCGGTATTTGAAAATCTCTCACAAATGCAACAGGGCTTATTTTAGTCTTCCATTTTGGCTCAGACAAGTTGGAGTGTTAAGAAAATATATTAAAAGAAATATTCCCAAAATTCTTCAATTCTTTTGCAATCCTTTTCTTCTTCTTAAAACCATAAGAAAGTTGTTCAAATAAATCTTTTGTTTAACAAGAAATAAATCCAAACAAGCTGAACGTCTTAAACTTTCCCTGACGACGCGATTTTAATAGACAAAATGCTGTTTCAGCCAAAAGCTGTTCCCCTAAAAAACTACACGCTTCAAAACTTTACAAACTGCATTTTCAAAAGAAAAAGAGATTTGCCTTAAACTTTTTTACGGGCTTAAAACAGCTATTCCCTTTTGCTTTTTCCAGTCCCACAGCCAATTTATTTGCTTCTCCACTACACGAACGCAAATAAAATCGATTACATATTTGAATTTCTCTGCATGACATTTAAATTATCCTTGGGAGCATACATTTTCCAGGCGCACAGTCCATAGTACGTTGACATACAAAAGCTGGCAGTATTTATAGATGGAACAAGTGAGACAACACTGCAACAGCAACATGCAGCAACGACAGCACGGCAGTCAAGTGCAAGAGCAGCTTTGAAAGAAGGGAAAAAAAGAAGAAAAATAAAAAGAGAAACTGCAGCTGCTGCTGCCAGTTAAACTTGTGGAATACAAGTAAATACAGGAAGTTTTATTATGCGACTCTGATTTGCTCGATAGACTGGCAACTGAATGTTACTTGCAACACACACTCGTCCTAAACAAACAGGCAGCCAAACTTTTTATAGAAAAATGTATAACAGCAAATATTATGGCAAATCACACACACACTCACAATCACACATAAACACGTTGTAGAAAGGAAATGTATTTAAGTATTTGTGGCATGAAGATAGATAAAAACTAAATCAAAGTTTTAATGCAAAAAAGAGAAGCAAAAGTAACAGCAAGAAAACAGCCGACAGCAGTTAAAAAAAATATAAAAAATATCAGAGTCTAGTCCTTTTTATTTAAGCCAAATGATGGTGAGAAAATTGCCAATTAGTCACCTGTCAAAGTGTGGCAAACGGTTGCAGACATATTACAAAAGCAAAAGCAAAAACAACAACAATAACATTGTATTCAGTGAAGCAGCTCCTATTCTTCTCATTCTCCACTTCATTTTTATCACAGACTGGCCGTATTAATACCAAAAACAGCAGGCTAATAACAGTCAAGTCTTGTGTGTGTGCAGCGCAGAGACAGACGATTTTTATTAAAAAGATAAAGCCAACGAAAACCAATTTTGAAAGAGTTCATTGCTCTGATGGCATAGCGAATCCTGACTAAGACCAGATACGGCTAAAATGTTGGCAGACCATAAAATTTCTTTCTTTTCCATAATTTGCCAGCAGCTTTTTTCTCTTCCACTCAAAGCCACAAGTTGCACAAGATGGCGGCTGCCAAAATGTCTCTAACATGGCAATGAAATTTCTATGTACAACGAAATTCCAAACATTTAAGGACGAACACATTTTTAAAGCGATTAATTAACTGCCTTTAGAAAATGTTAACCGCCATCAAATGCAAATAAATAAGCGATTTAGTGACAGAAACAGGCCAACGTGCTATAGGCGGCTGTGCCGAATCTCATATACCCTTCACCAACGTACGTCTGGCGTTGCATATATTTTTAAGTGCCATTTTGTTCTTCCTAAATTATAAAAAACGTTAGTTGCTGTTTTGCTTACTTTTAGGAATGAAAAAGAATATTAATTTCCCACCCCTGCAAACGAAATTGTAATTTATTTAATATCTTTTTTACCACTGCAAATCTTCATGTTGTATAAAGCGGTTTTATTTAAGAAAAACTACAAATTTGTAACCATTCTGGTAACTTTCATGTGAAACAAAATATTGCATTTATCCAACCCTGAAGTCGAAATTTTCATTCTTTTTTTAAATTTTTGATACCAATTTTGTTTTTTTTATTAAAAAAATAGTTTTTACTAGTAAAAAGCGGCTTTAGTTGCTCTTTGGTTATGTTAATGTACAAGAAATATTTAAATTTCCCATCCCTGGAAACGAAATTTTAATTTAAAACAATTTTTGTTGTTAATGCAAATCTTCATGATGTATAAAGCGGTTTTATTTAAGAAAAACTTGAAATTTTTAAATATTTTAGTTTTTAGATGTACTACAAAATACTGAATGTGCCAAAAAAGAGTTAATTTCCCATCTGTGGAAATTTTTTTTTAGTTTTCAATAGAAATTTGAGGCTTTCCAAAGCATGAAATCGGCTCTAATTAACAAACAAACAGAAAATAATTTGTTTTTGGTATTAATTTTGCATCGAGAAATAGGTGTAAGCTTCCCAGCTCTGGAACCGTATAACGGATTTTTCATGAATTTCATTACCAGTCTATTTAAGTTCATTTCCAATCCATCAGCCCAAGAATGAAGTCCTTAGCTCTTCTGGGGGCTTGGGAGAACCGATTTCAGCCACAGGCAAACGGACAGACAGACGGACATTGTTCAATCGCCATCGCTATTGACAAGAATTCGGAATATATACACTCTATGGGGTCCCATATTAATATCGAGGAAATTACACACGGAATGACAAACCCTTTAACTTTTTTGTGAAGGGTATATTAATTAAAAATTTATATTAAATCTTAAGAATAATAATTTCCCCTATTCTGTAAGTATTTGTCAACGTCACGTCACGACAACATACAAACTGGATGACTCCTTTGCTCCCTTTCTTAATCACCACACTATTTCTAATAGCCTCTCGAAATATTCCATGCCCGCCTTGAAGAGTAGTCACATGCTGTCAGAAGTAGTAAAATTGTAAACACCAGGACTGGATAAGGGTCCTGGTCTTGATAGTACCTGGACCTGGCATTGACCAAATAGTTACAGAATAACGCAGAATTTTTTAATAATATGTTTGTTGTGAATCATATTAGGGCCGTTTAATAAATGCAATGGAATAGAAAAAATCAACTGAGTACTGATGACGGGTGTGTAGCAACTTCCGAAAACAGCGGAGTTTTTCTCTGTTTATCGGAATACTTGCAAAATGTCCATCATTCGTATGATCCTTTTTTTAAATTAATCTATTCCATAACTGTTGCAACATTTTTGAAAGGTTGTCAATTATAAAATAATTTTGGAAAACTGTGGAGCTTGAAGACCTGCCCTGCAACTTCCAGTGGATGGTAATCGTCGGGCCAAAACTTGCGGGTGTTATTGCCTAAAGTTGTAAACGCAACACTACGATGCGATAGTCATGGATACGCACTCAGTCATGGATACGGTGTCAAATTTTTCTGATCTGCATGAGCGCTGGATTGTGTGTCAATGAGGAAGGCTTAGCTTTGGCCGCAAGCCATTATCCAAAGCGATTAACACCGTCATGTGCCAAAGGAGCAGGAAATGGCATCCTTTTTCGTCATTATCTGACGCAAAAACTTCAAGGACGAAATAAAAAATGGCTACGAAAAATGCTCTAACTTCTAACCTACTTCATCTACCCATTCTAATGCCACCTCAATGCACTGCTCATGTAGGGGTCATTCCCTGAGTGCTATTTCCGCCAAAAAATTTAATAAAGCTAAAAAACCGCAAGAAATAAATTCGGCTCTGAAAAAAACTATCTCTGCTATTCTTTTAATAACTGGCTAACTCCAGCTTTATTAAATGACTTTAAAAAATTCTATAATTTGCCAATTAATTTATTAAATTGAACAAGAAAATATTTCTATAAAAATATGATTCAATCAAGTTGACTGGATATTATTTACTCAACTTTTAAGGCTGCTCTGTCTTGTTGGGAAATGGAAAACAAATGAAATGTAAAAAACAAAACAGAAACTAATTCAATATAAATGATGACTTGAAGGACCCTCTGCCATCGTAAGTGATTGACTTGTATTTCGCCAGGGCGCTGCATATGGAAGGAATGCTCAACATGTTTGTGCTCCGTTGGAAGTATTGAAGTGTTCTCGTACAATATGTGAGATGTTTTTTCATAAAAGAAAAAAATAAAATAAAATAATAGGAAGGATATTTTTTATATATTTAACTTCTCAACTCCATCAGGGCAACAGCTGCAACAATATTTTATTCTTCTCGATTTCTTTGTGTGTTTGGATTTCTATAAATCAAATAGCAAAAATCATCGCCAGCAGTTTTTATTATAAAATACTCGTGTGTGTGGAAACTTTAAAAAAAGAAAAGAAAAAAAGGATGTACGAGTGTAACCGCTTGTCTTGTTTGAGTTGAATAATAAAAATAGTTTTGGACTACGAGTATTTATAGAGAAAAGAACTTTAAAATAAAAAAAGAACTTATTTCTTTAATATGAAATATATTCAGTGCTTTTTTAATATTTCATAAGATTCGGAAGATAGTTTTTTTTTTTGGAAAATAATATATAAAAACAAAGTGTTCTTTAAAGCCTTTGAGTTTCATATGAAATTTAATTTCAAAGAACTCTTCAATTCCTTAAACTTTTTAATGAATTCTCCCACGTCTCCAATTTCGTCAGTGAAGACGATCTTGGGGGCCAATTAATTGAGATCAAAAATTTCTTTAAAAGAATCAATCTTAGAACCTACTGTGTGGCGTGTGGCTCCGCCCTATTGGAACCACATTTCAGTCAATTCCAAGGTTTGTACTCTTTTAAGAAATTACCCGCAGACTTAAAGTTGAGTGAATAATATCGAATCATCTTAATTGAATCATATTTTGATAGAAGCATTTTCAATTTAATAAATTAATAGGGAAATTTCAGAACTTTTATCTGAATTAAAGAAACTAACTCAATGTCTTTTCAGCAGACTGGAGTTGTTAGCAATTCTCCAGCCATTAAACGAATAGCAGAGATAATTTTGTTTGTAGCCGAATTAATTTCTTATTTTTTTATTTAATTTCATTCAAATTTTTTGACGGAAATAGCACTTGCGGAATGGCCCCTACATGAGCAGTGCATTTGGACAAAATTAGAATGAACAGATGAAGCAGGTTAGAAGTTAGAGAGTTTTTCGTAGCCTTTTTAACGTTTCGAACTCGCTTTTACAATCAGTCTGGAATGCAGGCTGTTTTAATTGTCGTCAACTTGTTTAAAAGTCGTGGACTTAAAATTAGATGTACCACAAAGAATGTGTGGCGTATGTAAATAAAAATGGCGTATGTAAGTATGTAAATTATTCAGAACTTTGGTGTTCTATGAATTGGATGGAAATCGAACCGGTAAATTACGGGGAATCCCAACACAACGAAGAAAAAATTTTTTTTTTTAAATACATTTCAAACTAAATCAAACTAATCAAATCTTTAAATTTTAAAACCACGTCAATCGCTACAAGGCGAGTCGCAATCGATCAATCCGCTCGAAACATGACGTGAACGAAAAACAATCGGAATTATATATCTGATCAATTGTTATCCTCAATCCTTTTGTAGATTCTAAAAACTGCATCTATCAGCGTGGGAATTGATTGGATTTCAAAAATAAAATAAAAGTCTTTCAGCTCGAAGAGCTCAAAAGCATGGAACAGTACAAGAACCGGGTTTCCATAAATTTGCGGTTAAAATTAGACATTAAAAGCCTTCTATTTAAATTAGAAGCGCACAGACTATTCCCTAAGTCGATTCAAAGCGTGTCATTGAGATATTAAATTTAAAATGAGTTTAAGAGATTATAAAAATATTTCCTACTACACTAACGAATTTGTGTAAAAAAGCAGGCACAATTATATTTCTCTAGCAGCTTAAAATTTCTTTAAAAGTAACAGGGAACAAAAAAAAAAAACAAACGTTATTAGTGTCGCAAAGAATTTGTTTTCGTTTCGAAGTGTTTATGCGCGTCTAATGAAATTAAAGCTGAAAGCAACACGCAAGACATGACACTCGCCAACCTTCACAAGCACAACAAAAAATGAGAATATATGGAGGAGTTGACACACGAGAACGACTGCTGGAAGGGGAAAATGTGTCTAAAGAACAGACTTTGGCAACAGTGAAGTTAAATCACTTAAAAAGTATCGTTAAGTAAAAGGCAGGCAAAGAAGGTAAACGACTGATTAGTGAAGTGAATAGTAAATAGACTGAAGATATTAAATAAGAATGCGATAAATAAATCAGACAGCGTTTCCCAAATATACATTTTTTTAAAATTAAATATAAATATTTTGGAAATGCTGCTTCTACTCTTTTTTATACAATTTCAATCGTGCTGAGGGTTTTTGTTTACAGTGACACAATTTGAAGTCATAATAAAACAAGGACGACGAGGCTCAATATGATCCTACGGCTCCTATTTATTAATTGTGGTGAGCGTCTAACATAATAGCACGGTCATATATTTCCAGCGAGCTTGCTTATGTCTAAGTTACTTAAACTCTATGTCAACAGCAAATAATTTTACCCACTTTCACGGAAAGTATACCCGGGTATGCTCTTAAAATTTATATCGAATTTCTATTCCTGCCAACTTTATTTCTATATTGATTTGGATTTATTTTTGCTTTGTCTATATATATACATATATATATATATATATATATATATATATATAAATCTTAATAAAATAAGGAAATAGATTTTCAATTTTCAGAAAACGGACTTTATTTGAAAGAAAATTTTATGATATTAATTTTTAAATATGATTTGTGGGATATCGCGCCGCCACGGCTGGCGCGTAAAAGGCACCATCCTGAACACCAAATTTCAGCAACTTTTCCCAGCGTTTGTGGCCGCAATTCGCCGATAAGTCTTCGAATGTTCAGTTACAGGTGTTCAATTGTTTGTGGTCTATCGACGTAGACACACAATCGTGGTGGCCAATTAATAGTTTCTTTAAAAAAAATCAGTGTTAGAACCCACTGTATATTATATGGCTCCGTCCTGTAGGACCTATTTGTCAGCAAGGACTAATCCCACATAATTGAGGTACGAAGTAATTTAAAATCATGTTCCCACACCGTTCACAGTAACATTGTGAACATCATCACGTTTGAAGACAACTGGGGAAATGACTCCTTCAGCCCATAAAGCGCATCAAACAGTAATTTTCTATGGATTCTTCAAACTGCCAATGCGATAATTCCGCTTATTTACTAACTCATTCAACCAAAAATGGGCTTCATCGTTAAATAAGATTTTCAATAGATGAGTTTGACGAATAGATTAATTATTTTGATTAAAAATAAATCGGTAAATCGATTCATAATGAGATTTGAAAGAAAACTAAACAAAAAGCAACAAACAGCTGTTAAATGGTTGATACAATAAAGCAGTGATGCCTACTCAAAGTTGTGACACTCTAAAGAAAACACCCTGTTTAAATAGTGTCCCAGAAACTAAGAATTTTTTTGTGGGCGTAACAGCTTAAATGAAAATGTGCCTGGTCATGATGATAATCGACGTTAACTTGCGACAGGGTAATTAATTTTGTGCCACTCTGTATAAGATCGTTAATGGATTATAGGGTTAAGTTTAATGTTAATATTCTTCTAATTAATTCGTTTTTTCTTCTTTCTTTCGAAATTATTAAGAACTTTTGTGAAAAAAAAAAAATAATAATAATAATTAAACCAGCTTAACATCAACAAGACTTGTTGGCAACAAAACGGAGCGATTAAATCTCGCTTCATTGCAAAATCAATTTGGTGACAACTTCATTTGCAGAAGTGGTTCACTGGCCGCACTTGAATGGCCGCACTTGAGTGAGACTCTAGATAATTTTTTATAGGATCTGTTGTTGTTTTCGCCACAGTGCCTTTAGTAGTCGGTGGTGACCTTGGCCTTCGTCATTGAAATAGTCCAACAACAATTAACGTGACCATGAATTAGTGCAGATCATAAAAAAATGATTCCATATTCATGACTTATCGAACACGGGAGGTCTATACCGCAACTACTTCAGCAAATTTGGCGTCTCATACCCTCTAATCGAATCCATTTCCACAAAGAAATTCTAAAATTTAAAACCGTTTGCAAAATCTGTAATTTTCTAATAATTAAAAAACTTGGCAACATGTTCGTTCATGCATTCATTCCTTATGCAAATGACTTGATCTTCTTCAGAGTGCAACGGCACAGAGGCAGCATTTTAGTACTTCTCTGTCTCAAGATTTCGTAAAGCAAGAAATTATAAACAGTTTCCTTGGCTCTGCATTTTGTTTGATAATTATTCCCCTCTTTAATGCTCTCGTTATCGAAATGACACTGTGAAACAAAGTCAAAGAGAGGAATTATACGCAGAAAATAATGATGGAAATGTGATTTTTTAAATTAAACTTATAAGCGTTACGGTGTCTCGATAAGACATTAAGGGAAAGCAACTTGCCGCTTTGGTGGCAGCACTTACTGGACACTTCAACTTTGTAATCCTTGCCAAACGTATGGGACTCTCCTACAATGAATAGCAGGGGCTGCAATGACGAGGAGGAGTAGGAGGAGAGCATCTGGTCTGGAGGTTCGACGTCTGCCACTGTTTGATAGAATGGCCTTCAGCAGTCTAACAGAGCTCTCAGGAGTCAGTCTCAGAGAACTGAGTAGCGGCTAGCCTTAACTTTTTACTTCTTCGATACCCCTGCGCCTATTATCTTTTTTTCTACTTCACACTTAACAAAAAGGAGTCAAAACGGGACCAAGTGAGCTGGGCTCTTTTTTTTCAATTTGTTTTTGTAAAGAAACATTAATATTCTATCCCAAATTCGCCGTAGAATTTCTTTCCCCCGCACAATGTCCCGATTTTGATATTCTGTTGCAGAAATCACAACTTTTGAAGTAACAGAAATATTTTAATAAACTAAAATTATATTTAAAAAAAAATTTCCTGATTCCTTAATTACAGGGTGCTCCAAAATGTTCCGTAAAATTTATGTGTTTAAGTTAAACATATTCGATTTCTTATGTGAATCAAATATTCTTAAACATTTTTGATATTTTTTCAAGGTAAAAGCTGAGCTGCAGATATTGAAATACTTTTTTATTTCAAATTATTTTGTTCTTGTTTTTTTTTTATTGAGGGCCACATATTTTCTCTTGCAAGAACTTTTTGCAATAAAGTTATTATTGAAGTGTTCAAGGAAATTTGGTGTCAAAAACTTAATGAATTTATTTTTTACGCACTAAAATTAATGGGATTTTCTTTTCTAAAAAAGAATCCAACATTTCTTACACTTTTTAATCGAATACGGTTACATTATGTCATTTGAAAATATAGAATTTATTAGAAATTAATTGAAGATGCCTTATTAAAAATTATTTCTGTTTTAGAACTCTTCCAAACTGGCAATTTTCAGAAAAGAAGTTAAAAAAATGTTGAATTTTTTCCAGAAAAGAAAACGCCAAAATAGAAAAGTTTTGAGTATTAAAAAATCGTGAAGTTATTGGTTTTGCCCGAGTTTGAAAACATCAAGCTCTCATGAGTCTTGAGGTTTAAGGTAGCTTCCCTGACTAATTCTGAGAGCCCATCACCATTTCGGTATGTATGTGCTTATGCGTGTGTGATAATTCGAGCCGATTCGCACCGGTAGATTTCCAGATGTCCTAAAAAAACTCCGAAAAATAGTATTTTTAAAAGTGGGCTTTTTGGAATAACTTCTGAACAGCTTCACCGCAACATTTTCTTCAAAACAAACAGATCTTGAGATTTAAAGCCCCCACTTCGATCACGGTTAAGCGGGTCAAACTCCGTTAATCCGTTCGTACCGTAGCGTTAACGAAAGAATTTGAAGAAAAACTCCGAAATTTTATATCCGATTAGTTAGCATTCTCGATTCTTTAATGGTAATCGAACTCACACTTGTGAACCGGTTGGTTCGAAAGTTAAAATAATAACGTTCTCGTTCGCTCAGTTCATAAGCACAAACAGCAAGTTACGATGACTTTGCGGTTAAAATTATCGGGAAGTTGCAGGGATGGTCTTTAGGGTCAAACTATGTTATAAATTCTTTCCAAATCCTTGTGCGATGTTACATGTCGACATGGAGGATTAAATAGATTTGAAAGCCGCAGTTGGGAACGGTTTTCATTATCTGTCCTGAAAGCTTTTGTCTTCCTCAATTATTCTAAAAGCTCTTTCATTGGCAAGAGCATAAGATGCCACGCTTTGGAGAGAATGAACACCGAAACCGGTTCCAGAAACGGTCTTCAACATCAAATTTCTTATCATGGACGTTCGCTGACGGATTTGAACGAATTTATTTCCCATGAGCCTGGGAAATACCCCTGTATCTCCGGGGTGATTTTATTTTTTAAAGGAAAATTTGGTTTAAAAAATGGACAGTTGTTTTTGAAGAGGATTCTGAAATGTTTTATCTGGTGATCTTTGCTTTGGCGTGTAGTACATGATATATCTTGTGTTTTTTTAAGCATATCTTTTTCCGAAGTTCATAGTGATTTTCGTCCATTTTGCGCTAAACATAATCGGTCTAGCATCTTTAGCTTCAATTAAATTTGGGTGGAGGCTGCCAAACGGGAATTCCCCTCATTACTTTTTCTAGAGACAAACGGATGACGGGAATTCCCGCAATTCATCATTGTCATGCTAAATTAAGTGTTCTCGGTTCAAAACCATCTACAAGTAAATTAAATAAGCGTCCCAGACTCTGGCGGAATCATCGCTTTTTATACAGCGTTTTTCAACAAAGACGCTAAAAAAGTAGAGGGACAAGGACAGCAAACGACGCTATATTTCTTGCCTCTCTTTTGACATTTCTCTTTATTAAGGTTTGCCATTTTGTTATGGAAATTTATACGAGTCGAAATTATTAAAATTTACTACCGAAATTCGGAGTCAGTGGCCTCAACGTTAAGAGCGCTATATCCAATTTATCATCCTAGCAGATCAACAATTGAGCGTCTAGTGGAAAAATTTTAATCCACAGTTGCAGTAAAAAATGTTCCCGTGCCAGTGAGACAAAGAAGTGCCCGCAGTGTCAAGAATATTGCTACCGCTGAGGCTTCAGTTGAAGAAAGCCCAAATGTGTCACTCAGACATCGTTCTCAAGCGTCTGGGCGAATTTCGCGAAAAGATCTTGGCCTACATCCTTACAAGATCAAATTGACGCAAGAACTGAAGCCGCTTGACCACCAGAAGCGTCGTATGTTCGTAAATTGGGCTGAGCAATAACTTGAAAATGATTCGGATTTTCATCAAAAAATCATCTTCAGCGATGAGGCCCTTTTCTGGCTGAATGGCTTCGTCAATAAACAAAATATGCGTTATTGGTCAGACAGCAATCTACATGTACTCCACGAGTCGTCATTGCATCCCGAAAAATTACGGTTTGGTGGGGTTTATGGGCCGGCGGCGTCATTGGGCCGTACTTCTTCCGTGATTATCAAGACCGGCACGTTACTCTGAATGGGAATCGCTACCGTTCAATGATAACCGAATATTTTTGGCCCCCATTGGATGATATGGACTTGCAGGACATGTGGTTCCAACAGGACGGCGCCACAAGCCACACAGCGAATGTCACAATCAATTTATTGGAAACCAAGTTTGGAGAACGTGTTATCTCACGAAATGGTCCAGTCGATTGGCCGCCTCGGTCGATTTGACGCCGTTAGACTATTTCCTGTGGGGTTACATCAAGTCTATGGTCTATGCCAACAGGCCATGCAAACGTACTTTCACAAAAATAAATATTTTTGTCTTGTTGAAAACCCCAAAATTTTGTTATACAGTGTAAAATGAATGGCATGTAATTATTCTCCAGTATTTCATTGACTCTTTATGTAACTCTCATATTTTTCTTTGCCTGTTCCTTTAGATTTTTTTATATTTTTTTTAATATCTCTACTCTGACAAGAACTATTTTCAAAAGGCAAAATTACATTTGAAAAAGAGAAGCCCCACGTTGGGAAAAAGATTTTTAAATGCCTTTTTAATACTCGCAACAACAACAAACAGCAGTGGGTGATACCAATTCCTACAGAGGCAACCAACTTCCATAAAAAAACTTTCTTTCGAAATCGTGTGAATTGATTATGATTTTCAAGTCTTGATCGTTGTAAAATGTTTTGATTTAAATCATTTAATTTAACCACAATTCTCATATGCTGCTTCTTATCTTAATGTGTTTCATCACAATACAAAATAGATGTGAGTGTATTCGCTTGCCACTATTTCATTTAACATTCCCATTAATTTCATTATAATTTGTGCAACTCATGTTGTTTTCCACTTTCAACTACAATCAAAATTCTATTTGTAGTGTCTGTTATTCCGCCTCAACTGCCTACTCATTCTGCACTCCTGTTCTTATGCAAACCACCCATCACTTAAGCAGTCGCATACATACAAACGAATGTTTTGTTAGAAAACATGCCTGCACTAGTGTGAGTGAGTGTGTGTGTGTGTGTGTGCGCGCGCGTTTATTTGTGTACGTTAGTTACATATTTCTTTTCTAAGCTTATTTACACATCATACCCTTGAGACACATGACGAGATGAGAGATTTCATTTCTTTCTTTTTTCTTTTTCTTTTATTTTTTGTTTGCCATTCATTTTGCTCTTTCTGCGAAGCAGCAACAACAACCATGTGCTAGAAGTTACTGGCAAGTAGCAATGAAATGGTTGAAAAAGTGGGATAAAATGTGTAATAAAATAGAATGAAATAATTTCTTTATGTAGTTTCTGCTTCTTCAGCCGCATTAGAAAAGTCTATTTTCTTGTCTGGTTTTAGTTGAAGTTATTTTGAAGAGTTTTTTTTCATAAACACACAGTGAATCCACTTCAAACGACTATCACTGGCAGGTAGGCACGAATGCTGTTTAACCCTAGAACCATAACAATAATGTTCAGCTGGTGATTTGCAAGCAACAATAAGCAAAAGTCATGTTCCTCTCAAGTCCGCTCACATTTATTATTTGTTCTGTCAGCTCCTTACTTACCCGGCCATTCTGCTTGCCATGGCCGGGTAAGTTGCTTCAGAAGGTTAAGCATAATTTTTAAACCGTTCTATAAGTGCGCAGGTGTTCAACGCCTGAAAAACACTACGTACTTTGAGCTTCAGCATGCCTTCAGAATGCCAAACGCTTGTTTTGTATTCATATGAAAAGAAAAACGGCATGTGAAATATACAAACATTCGAATTCTAGGGTTAAGGTTTAGAAAAAATAGTTATAAATAACATAGAAGATTTTCAAAATATTTCTGGGAGCTAAAAAACAAAAATCAGAGATACTCACAACCCTCCCGCCATTCGCGCGAACTCAAATTTAAGCGTTTCTCTTTTTAAGCGACTGAAAAATAAAGAAACAACCAGAAGTAACATGTTCGGCATTCCCGCACTTGATACGACCTTCACCGAAGTACTTCTATACCAAAAATAATTTTCATTGCTTAACCCTGGCATCGTCTCTTTGGTTTTGCTTGATTTTCAACACCAATTAGAAACTTAAAATAGTTTTATTTGACAAAAAAAAAACTAACTAAAATTAGTATTATGTGGTTAATTTTATAAACCATAAATAAGCTTGAATATTCCAGCTCTGGAATTGTATATTTTAGTTTGCTATTTTTATATTCTATTTGGACTCTAGGGTTAAGGTTTTGAAATAAATAAATTACAAGATTTTTTTTATTTCTTTGAGATGAAGAATAAAAATCAGAGGTACTCACAAGCCTGCATTAGCGCGAATTTGTGTGTTAATTTTATGTAACGAAAATTTTTTCAATTGCTTAACCCTGGGATCGTGTTTATAATTACACCCATAACACAAAAGTTAAAGCGTTTGTCATTGCATGTGTAATTTCTTCGATACTAATATGGGACCCCATAAAGTTTAGACATCTCTTAGATTCTTGTAAATAGCGATGGCGATTGGGCGATGTCCGTTTGTCTGTCCGTCTGTCTGTCCGCCTGACGGCATGTGAAATGGGTTTTCCCAAACCCCCAGAAGAGCTAGCGTCTTTTTTCTTGGACTGATGGATTGAAATTGAGCTTGAATAGAGTGGTACTGAAATTCAGAAAAATGCCGAAATACGGTTCCAGAGCTGGGAAGCTTTCACCTATTTCTCGACGCAAAGTTAATACCAAAAACCAATTACTCTTATGTTTATTTCCTGTTTCATGTTATAGGAAGCCTGAATTTTCTATTAAAAACTAAAAATATATTTAAAAAATTCCAGGGATGGGAAATTAATTTTTTTTTGCACTTTTAGTCTTTTGTAGTGCATGTAATGACTCAAATGTTTAAAAATTTTAATTTTTTCTTAAATAAAACCGCTTTTTACATCATGAAGATTTGCATTAATAAAAAAATATTAAAAGTTCGTTTCCAGGGGTGGGAAGTTGATATTGTTTTAAGTCATAAATGTAACCAAAAAGGCAACTGACGTTTTTTTTTTGCTAAGTAAAACCATTTTATAACTCAGGAATAACAAAATTGGTGCTTCAAAATATATGTAACGCTAGACGTACGTTGGTAAAGGGCATGTAAGATTCGGCACAGCTGAATGTAGCACTTGTACTTGTTTGCCTTTTAGCACCAACTTTATATTTCTTGAGGTAAAAATTAGGTTTCGTAGAAAAAACAAAATCTGTTTCATATACTTGATTTTGTATATCAAAAATAAGCTTAGATTTTCCAGCCCTGCAGCTGTATATTGGATTGTACTAATTTCCTATTCTATTGGGGCTTATATATTTTTAAGACTAGACTCAACTTGACCAATAAAATCAACTGCTGCTTATTGTGATGAACTCCACGAAGAATATTTGAAATTAATTTTTAATTAAAAAAAATTCTACTCCACTCACTCTCTTTCCAGCACTTTAAGCACAGCCGGTGTAAATTTTTAATTAACTTAATTACACAACTTTTGCTTAGTAGACCATTAACTCTTTATTCTTTAGGAACTATTTCAAACCGCTTAAATACGAATACGAGTACAAGCGCCTTTTTTATAATCTTTTTAGTTTAATAAAGTTTGCACTTTATCGTTTTGGAAAAGTTTCTTTTGAATTGGAGTTTTTGTGTGGAAGGGCAAAGTTTGGTGCTCTTGCAAAAGTGTATTTTGTTTGCAATAAATCTCTGCTTTTAGCTACACCCGTTTAGTAACTGCGGCTAAGGAAAACTAATATTTGCTTGAAGTAACCTCAGGATAAAATAAGAATCCAAAGGTTGTAATAAAAAATGATTAATATGTTTTCTTTTGAAACAACTCTTATTTGCAAGTTTTCTTTTTTATGAAATCCTATTGCCAAGTTTTTATTTAATTTTATTTGTTTAATTATAACAATTTGTCGAAGACAGGTCATGAAAGAGTGGGTGTGAATGCGTTTTGCAAAGATCATTAATTTTCATCGTGTACACTGAAAGAGAAGCATGCATGAGCATGCTACAAGTTTACAGCACTATTTGAACTGACCATTTCAAATGAAATCTCTGGCGAATGAAAGTGTTTAACAAACAATTTGGTTTTTTTAAGAAATATTTTATTTTTAAATGGTCTTGCTCAATACCACTTGCAGCGTTACAACAACTTTTGTGAATTGGCCTATTATTTTAGGCTCCTGCTAGAAAAATTCTAATAAATTAAAGTTGTTGTATTAAATGCGATGGCATTTATAATTTACACGCTGGTCTAATGAATGTAAAAATGCAGAGTATGACGTTTATTTGCTTGCGTTACAATTATTGTCGTGGGTCAAATTGGTCCCCTGTCTAATCATTTCAATTTACACACGCCAATACAATTGACTTGCAATTGTATGCTGGCACACACGATCCAGACAAAAGAAAAACACACACCAGCCCACAAACATGCAAGTACACAGACAAAAACGCAAGTAAATGTTATGTTTGCATTTGTGTGTGTGTGTGTGTGTATGTGTGTTATACACAGACAGATTTGAATGCTTGTTTATTCAGAAAATAATAATCCCTGCAGGATGATTTTATCTAAATAAAATTGTGTGTATGAAAAATATATGTTTTCTTATGTGCTGCCTTTTTCACTTGTGCATGTGTTTGATGAAAATTATGATAAAAATAAACAAATTTTGTTGTTGTGTAACACACCCTGCGACAAAAGAGACAAAAATAAGATACTTCAGATACATGAGTGACCACTATTCTCGCGAATAGTGGTCACTCATCTTAAAATACTCCCCTCCTACCTTTTTTTCAGTAAAAATTTATTAAAAAGATATAGTTTTCTGCTATTAATAGCTTAATCAACAGGGTGGCCCGAAATAACCGCAGGAGTTTAAGTTAATTGTAACTTTTATTTATTTGAAATGTTCATTTTATTTAGTTAACTTTTCGCTTAGAAAACTTGCGAAATTTCAGAAATCCTGAAAAGTTGCTAGTGGAAAAAAAGAGGACCAAGGATGCCACCTGGAAGGAACTCTTTCCCCACCCCTTTTGTAATAGAAGGGTAAATGGCATGTGTGTCGAATCTTTGGCTTGCAATGGGTTAAGGCCTTCTCTAGGAGATACACAAGAATGACGACTGGATCAAAATAAGGCCTTCGATGGAGCCGAAAGTAAAGAAGGCCTGCTGAGTTTTGCCGTGTTTGTAAATATATTTAAACCGCTGACAACGCCTAAAACGAAGCGATAAAAAAATTTTATGAAACTTTTTCTTTAACATTGAAACCGATTTGGACTATTTGATTTTGAGAAATTTCAATGTTTTTTTAATTACCTTTAGATGGCCTTGCCGATCGATGCCACACACTGACCAGCTCTTGACATTAAAAACATGGTTCCAATAATAAAAAAACCACCTTTTCAAGAAAATCGAACTAAAAAATTAAATAAAAAAAATTAAAACAATAACGAACCAAAATAGCGCACAAAGTGCTCACGTTCTTTTTCACACTAATGTTGTTTTCTTTCCTAAAAAAGAAGGCAACATTTCTTACAACTCTTAAAAGAAAATGGCAATATAAGGTCATTTGTAAATAAAGAATTTATTAAAAACTAATCCAATATCCCCTACGAAAAAGTAATTCTATTTTAACACGCCCTTAAATGGCCACTTTTTAGGAAAGAAATGAAAAAATGTCACATTTTCTCCACAAAAGAAAACACAACTATTTTTCCATTTTGTTTAATTATTGTTTTAAATATATATCAAAATTTAATATCTAATTTTTTTATTTGAGTTTCTCAAGAAGCGTATTTATTTGAGTGTTTTTTAACTAAATATTAATTTTTTAGCTTAATGTGCTCTGAAAAAGTGTAAAAATTTTTACATTTAATTGGAAGATAAGAACATGAACCAACAACCCTGTACGAGTACAATGTGATGTATGAGTAACGTTTTTAATGATATGAAGTATACGCGTGGAAGCACAACACCAAAGGAGAGTTACAGAAAGTTTATGAAACTCATCAGTCGCTGCTGTTCGAATCAAAATCGTTTGAAACGTTCGTGCAACATCGTGAACGAAAAGTTCGATATATAGTTATTTTAATTAGGCCCTGGCCCCAGACATATCTAATTAGTTAGTGTTCTCGATCCTTTAAAAGCTTATTAAAACTACATCATTGGCTTTTAATCGCGGGAGAATCGGTTGGTTTATTCTGAAATTAATGCAGATGGAACATCAAATTAATAGTGATTTATCAAACTCTCATTGAATAGATTTGCGCTTAAAATAAACAAAAAGTTCCAGGGATGGTCAAGCGTTTGCCATTTCAGTTTAAGTTAAAATGGACATTGTTTTTAATTTAATTATGAAACGTATTTTTCATAAGTGGTCGCCATTTTGTGCTTTGCACTGTCGTGCTCTTTTCCAAACATTTCACATAACAAAATCGGTATAAATAAAAGTTTTTATGACATTCATCCACGTCACTTTAGAAGTGGTGATAAGGAAAAAAAAATAACGCGCACATGAATACTGGTGATAAAAGTGCAGCGGCTTTCGAAAACAGCTGTTCCGCTCTGTGTTTAAGTTGTACAATTAAATTGATGCTGCATTTCCCTTGAGTTCTAGATTATTTAGCAAATCTTTCTGAATTAAACTTCATGTGTTACGTTGTTGTCTCGTTGTAAATACTTTGTCAAACAGTGTGGGTTCAATATGGCGGCCCATTTAAATCGTTCATTAAAGATGGCTTGAAAAATAGTCATTTAGTGCCTCGCAATGTGCGCTGTGGCTCCATACTTGCAAATAGTCCTGGACGAGTAGCCTAAAAAATATTCGATACGTTGTCGATATCCAACAGCAGTGATGGAATCGGCGGCACCGTGTTCATTTTCAAAAATATATGGGCGAAATATTGTCACGGAACAGTACAATTTGTCGATGTTGAACTACTCTTGGATTTTCCGTGGCCCATATCCAGCTGTTTTCTATATTAGCGAACTCTTTTAACCCTAGAATACTAACGCTGTTTAAAAGTGCTGCGGGAAAAATTATAAAAAAAAGGATTTTGAAATCGGAAAATAAAGTCCTTCTAATCATCTAACGGAGAGTGTAAATTTACCGCTTTTAAAAGATTTGAAATTTATTTAAACTTCTATTTTATTTATGCTCCGAATCCCGTATCTATTTACAATAACAAAAATTTGTATAAATAGATTTTGCTGAAATAAACCAAAACACACACACACTCACACACACTAATTCTGATATATCTGACATGCACTTGTTCAGATACACTCGAATAATAATATT
The DNA here is from genome assembly GCA_963675445.1 of Linnaemya vulpina. Lineage (NCBI taxonomy): Eukaryota > Metazoa > Arthropoda > Insecta > Diptera > Tachinidae > Linnaemya > Linnaemya vulpina. The sequence continues at coordinate 40,038,008 of OY776280.1, read as the reverse complement.
TGCTGGAACATATTTAAGTTTAAATATGCAGAGTGTGCAGTGTGATCGAATAAATTTTGACAAAATTTGAAAAAAAAATATGAAAAATTTTCGACCTGCTGGGCGTGCTCAAGTGACTCAAAGCGAAACCCCAACCTTCTAACACACTCCATGTTATAAGCGAAGTGACTCAGTAATGAAATTTGAAAACAAACTCAATAAAAAGCAACTATCAGCTGTTAAAATGTAATCAGCTGAAATAAAGCAGTGATGCCAACTCAAAGTTGTGACGCTCTAAGAAAAAACACGTTTTTCAATTCAATTTTAATGTCACATAATTTAATTTATTTACAACTCGTAAATTGAATGCAATAAATCTGAAATATCGGTATATTTTCTTATATTTCATGATCCATACCCAGGTATGCAACTGTTGATGTAAAGGTTTTGAGTGAAAAATACTTGGCCCCAGTGGAGCAGTAAGTTAAAAATCCAACTTTTTAGGATCGGGATGTATCAGATTAATTCAACAACTACTTTCTGAGATGCAACGACTTGAGAGCACAAACCAGGACATTTACCTAAAATCATTTTGTAAATGTCCTGTACGTGAGTTTTTTGTTTGAATTTAGAAGTTGCGATCATACTAAATCACCTGCCAATCGAAAGTGTTTATATATTGAACCATTTTTTGTGTGTTAATTTCTTCTCGATCTCACTTCCTCCTGCCAGTGCAGTAGCATTTTATTGTTTCAGGTTTATCCTCTTCTAACACCTACACATTCACTCATGTGGTATTGAAATATTTAAATATGTTTACGTTTATTTATGTATAGATTTATTTATTTAGTTGTTTTCTTTTCATGTATTCAATTTAATTCCATACAAACTTTTTCATGTACATATTTTGTTGTTGTTTTCCTTATGAAAATCATTTATTTTACATAAATTTTTACAAATTGGGAATTTGAAACTTTTATCCTAATTGAATTTTATGCAGTAGATTTCATGTATTAAAACAGGATTTAAAAATCTATTATCAATATAATAAAATAACTTGTTTTTTATCAATCTTTTCCAGAACAAGTATTTCATTTATTTTTTAAATACAGAGAGAGAGAGATAATATTTTTAATGTTTTTAAATGAAGCATCTGCTTGAAATTGGGTTATTAAATTAAATATGTTTTTATAAATTTATTAGTCAGATAATAGGGAACTATAAATTAGTGCTACTGCAAACAGCGCTGCTTGTTGCAGCTGCAGCAGCCAAAGTCCATAGAAATCATTGGCGAGTTATTGATAGCAGCATATCGATAATAAACTATTGATACACAATATGTATGTATGTATATCCAGAGAGGAAAAAAAGCGCATTGTTGTTGGCTGATTATGCTTAAAATAAACAAATTAAATGGCATTTAAACTCTCCATGGCATTTACAATGTTTTAAAAGTGCTACACAAGGATAAATAAAACGTGCCAGCGAGCAACCTCCATGCAGGGATTGTTTAAGTATGTAATGCCATCGTCGTATGCAATCGAATATGTGAGCATAATGTGTCTTGATTATAATTAAATGCAAATAACATTAATTTAATTTAACGCAAGTCAACATTTGCAATAAAAAATGCTTCCACTCTTCTACAACTCTTCACTTTTTCACCTTCTCTCATTAATAAAAAGTGTTTGTTGTGACATTTTCCGTAGCTCTTTTGAATATATTTTGTTTGTTTTTTTCTTTTCTGTTTCATACCCAACACTACGCGTTTTGTTGGTAAATATTTGCTGCTCATTAATTGTGGTAGGAATTAAAATTACGGTAAACTTTGTGCAAAAACAAATAAACACACTGAATTGTATATATAAACACAAAACACCTTTGGAAAGGGACTGAGAGCGAGAGGTGAAATGAGTGTTATAAGCAAATACCACCCAGCCAGCATTTTGCATCGTAATCAAGTATATATCGAGTTGACTTGACGGGCAAAATAAACGCACATGAGTTAATTTTTCTATCATAAATGATATCAGAGTTGTGACAAAATACCACCCTATAGATTAATCCTTCCTAAGAATCATTTATTATGGGATTTGCTGATTGATTTTGGATAAATTTAACGTTATAAACAAAAGCGACTTCCTAACGAGGAATTCCTAATAGTCCATCTAAGCAAAATAATGCTTTCGCTGCATATTATTTCTGGTAATTCAAAAAACTAGTATTTGACAAATCAGTTGGTAATTATCAAAACTGATCGTAAAATACATTAAGGCTGGGTTTTTGATATCTCAGTTAAACACTCTTAAGTTAATCTGAAATCAGCTTTGTGCCACTATTAACAAGCTTAAGAAACTATTTAGTTTTGTTTATAATGTTGGTCTTTTATAACCTAATAAAAAATTAATAACAATAAATCAGCGTCTCCGATCAGAATCAGTGTTGAATTCTTTTCTAGAAAAGAGGGCAACATTCTTTACACTTTTTATGAAAAATAGTAAACTTCTGTCATTTAAAAATAAAGAATTTATTAGAAATTAATCGAAGAGTAATACTTTTTTTCAAACTCCTCAAAAGCGATACTTTTTAGAAAAGAAGTGAAGAAATTGAACACTTTTTCCAAAAAAGAAAACTCACGTTTCAACAAGACGACCTCAATATCACAAGTAGAATAAAATTCCAGATTTTTTAATAGCGTTTTCTTTTCTAGAAAACATGTACCATTTTTTCATATATTTTCTAAAAAGCGGCAGTTTGAACAGATTTAAAAAAGAATTTATTTTTCCTGAGGGATGTTGGATTGATTTCTAATAAATTGCTTGTTTTTAAATGGCAAAATGTTGATATTTTCTGTTAAAAAGTGTGAAGAATGTTGCATTATTTTCTAGAAAAGAAGTCGACATAAGTTTTCTTTGTCAGTCATCTGCCATCGGGCAGAAATATTTTTTGTCATCAAAGGCAAATAAAATAAAATGCTGAGACTTTAAAGAAAATGTCATCAGACAGTCATTAAAATAGTGGACAAAGTATGTGATTTGGGGACACTTCCCCCATGATATCTGCAGCTAAATAATTATGAATTATATTGATACAAACAATTCTATAATCATGTAAATAACAGTTTCATATCGTTTTCAGATGCTGCTAAAATAATTTTCCGTTAGTTTTTTTTTTGTACCAAACGAAAAATTTCAATTGTTAATTTCTGTACAACAACAACATAACAAATACTTGACTGCTATCATAAATATGAGCTTGAATGTTCAACTTTAAAAATTATTTATAAAGTGGGACAACTTCTCTTAAAAAAATTGACAAAAAAATATTTTTTTTAAATAATAATAATAATTAAAATCATAATAATACAAATAATAATAATTATGATAATAATGCGAATGGCGGGCCCAGACGTGGGCGCATAAGAAAGGGTCCCTTTTCAGAACGTTGATTATGGGCCTTCGCCGTACAATGCAGAAAGCTGTTGCGTGAAGGCAAACACCAGAAAAGAAGGGGGATTGTGTTAGTGGACACACCACTCGACGCAGCTGGCGACGCCGCTGCAAGTGCGAAGGCATTTTAAACCCTCCTCATACGCAAAAAAAAAATAATTAAATAATAATAATAATAATAATAATAATAATAATAATAACAATAATAATAATAATAACAATAATAATAATAATAATAATAATAATAATAATAATAGTATTAAAAGTATGATAATGAAAATAATAGTACACCACAATAATAACAAATCCTTGATATTATTATCAGTTTCTGTTTTACATAACTGGCAACGCTGATGAGCTTATTATTTCAATGCTTGTTCCCGTTCTTCTCAACTTTTTAGTTTCTTCAATGTTCTTGTGCTGCGCGAACGTGTTTGTGTATCTCTCAATAAGGTGATTAAATAAAGAGGAAAAACTATTGGAAAATATATAATTTGTGTGGATAATTTTTAATTAAATAATTAATTTAATAATTTAAAAAAGTGTCTGCTCCAGTGCTAATAAATACAAGTGAAAACAAATTCCTTAAACATAAAACTGCTGACAGCGCAGTCACTGTTGGCTTAACGTGGATGTTAACAGCAGTGCAGCTCATGCGCTGCAGTGAATTCAATGTGTTTTGTTGTTTTCCTGGCATGAAACAAGTGCGCACATGAAAATGTAAAAACAACAAGTAAAACAAAACTAAACATGCAAATAAAATTAAGTGAAATAAAATAGAGCAGAGTTGTAATCGCTAGTGGTGGACAAAACAATTTTTAATTATCATGAAAAAGTAAATATTTAAGATTAAAAATTATTTTGTATAAAAAAAATGCATGTTAAGAAAGTAATTTGAAAAAAAATAACGGCGTTTTCTTTTCTAGAAAACATGCAACATATTTTCACTTGTTTTCTAAAAAGTGGCGGTTTGGAAAAGTTTAAGATAAAAATCATTTTTCGTGAGAAACGTTGGATTTATTTCTCATAAATTCCTTGTTTTGAAAAGGCAAAATGTTGCCATTTTCTGTTAAAAAGTTTTCAAAATGGGGCATTATTTTCTAGAAAAGAAATCGACATAAGTGATAAAGTAAATCTGCTGGAAGCTTAAATCGATATCACAGGTAAGACATTATGTCACATAAATGTATTCGATTTATATAAGACGAACGACTGAAAATTATGTGATAACGGAAGATATCCATCGAGGGGGGCATAGACTCCCCCGCATAAAGAATTGGCAAAATTTTTATAAAGCTATTTTAGGAAAATTGTGAATTTGAAAAATGTCCAAATATCCTACTCAACATTTTCAGCCATTAAAGGGGACCAGCTGTCCTCATCTGGGCAAGCTTTCGACTTCCAACCAAAAGTTCCGATTTTTGTTACACTTTCAGTTCTAGTTTTGGGGAAAAATGTGGAGTTAAAAAATGTTGCCAAGTTGTCGGAGTGGCTTAAAATGGAATGCCACTTTAACTGTCCCGAACTTGGCCCTCTTTTTCATCTCAATGGTGTTAATGGCCGAAGTTTTTGACAAGAACTTGGCCTATTTTTAATTGTTTTCTTTCCTTTGAAGTAAGTCTTTTTTAAAATCTTTGTTTTCTGAAACATAACTGGTCATTATCTTCTAAATTCCAAGACAAATCGCCTTAATTTTAAAAAATATTTTCTTCTTAATGCAAAAATTAAAATTTATAAAAATTAATTTAAAAAATTAAGTAGTATGTTTGTGGGGTTTCTGTATCCATTTTTTCATACAAAAAGCTGTTCATGCCGACACCCTACATTATGTATCGGTATTTCAAGTTGCTTGATTAGTTTGCTACATTATATGTGTGTGTGTGTGTGTGTGCCCACAAACATACTACTTTTATTTAAATAAATTTTTCAATAAAATCCATACCCCTCATTTTATGGATTTATGGATCTACAAAATAGTTCATGTAAATTAAATAAATCGTAAGATAAATGTTTATTGAGAAAAAAAACGTCAAACTGATATAAAATCGTTACATGTCATACCCCCCTGGTGACAAGAAAAAACTTATTAAACACAATTCGTACCGCTGAATTTTGCCTTAAAAATTATAATTTTTACTGCTGCCAAGTGAGCAGCTGATCTGACCTCAAATGACACATTTAATTAAAAGGATTTTTGCTATTCTGCTTATCTAGAGTATCGAATCTATACGTTTGCATGTATGTGTGTGGAGTTTTTTAACAAATAAAATAAATAAATAAATAACTGACCATTTAAATAATTAAATGGCCATTCATTTAAATTGTTATTTACAAAAAAGAATCAAAATAAAACGCGTTCAAAGGGAAATTAGCAAAAACTGGGGCATGTGAATGAGAAAAAAATTAAGGCCTGCCAAATACGTATTAATTTGTAGTTGTATGAAAAAAAAATCTATTTATAATTTTTCATTACAATTAATAAAAATTTTAATTGTTTAACTGAAGAAGCATGTTGTTTTCATAAATATTTATTTCAATTATTCAAAACTGAAAGTATTTTTATTGAAATTGTTATTTAACAAGGCCATTGACAATATCGCATGAAGGATATATTTCTTTTGTATATAATTTACAAAGTGAAATCAAAAGTGCATCTGTTTGGAAATGCATTCAATAAATCTGTAATGAAATTTGTATGCTTTCACGTGTTCAATTAATTATTATGATTTAAAAATCTCACACTGGACATAACAGTCGTCACTGTGGCAATTAAATTTGAAAAAAAAACAAATGCAACAATAATATGTTGGTTAAAGCAAAACTTGAGGTCTGTTGGGAAAGAAGTCGAATTTTGATTGTAAGAAATTCGTGTCGAACTATTTCTTTTTGAATGATAATTCAAAATATTCATTTAAAAAATTTTTTATAAATTCATTAATTTATAAAAAAATTTTTATAGCGGACACGTATGCCCTGTCTTGTATGTCCTTGAGGTCTGCCAGCATTTCTCTTTTATCTCCTGAAGTGCAGCAAAACGCCCATCTTTCATGGGTCTCCTCAATCTAGGGAGCAGGAAAAGTTGCCGTCATTGACAGCAACTTGTCTTGTATTCATTTGATATTCTCTTTCCTATACGATATTCTTTACATTCTTAACATTTTCGCTACAGTCCCCATTCACAATTTCTGAACATTTTTTAAAAAACTTCGGTCAGTTGATAACAGTCTCCATCCGTCTTTGAGAATTTAATTAAATATTTCACACACTTTCACAATTCGAATGCGCAGAGCCCAGGAATTGAGAACATTAACCTAAATTTTGAACAGACCTCGTATGCCTAAAATATATTTAAAAAAGCTATCGAGTGAGCGCTGTCTGAGAAAATAAAAATTCACTATAATTTTTCAACGGATCTCGTATACCTTAAATTTATTTTACAAAGCTATCGAATGCACGTTGCTTGTGAAATTAAAACTATAACCTCATATATGAACAGACCTCGCACACCTAAAATATTTTTTCTATAAGTTGTGCATGTTGGCTGTAGAATAAAAAATTTACCTTAATTTTTAAACATTCCTCGCATACTTCAATAAGTTATCGTGTGTGTATTCGATGTTTTTGAAATAAAAAATTCAACTTAATATTTGAACGAACTGCGTAAATCGGAAATCTACTTTTAATAAGTTGTAGAATGCACGTTGCCTGTGAAATTAAAAACATAACATAATATTTTAACAGACCTCGTGTACCTGAAATTTATTTCAAAAAGTTATAGACTTCAGGTTGTCTATTAAATTAAAAATTTACTTAAATTTCTTAACAGACCTCGTGTACCTGAAATTTATTTCAAAAAGTTATAGACTTCAGGTTGTCTATTAAATTAAAAATTTACTTTAGTTTTTGAACAGATCTCATATACCAAAAACTTATTTGAATAGGCTATCAAATGCGTGTTGCCTGTTACATTAAAAATTTAGCTTTGCTTTTGACCAGACCTCGTATAACTAAATTATATTCCAATAAGTTATCTGTAGAATTAAAAATTTGCCTTAATATTTGAGCAGACATCGTATACCTAAAAATCTTTCAATAAGTTATCAAACGCATGTTGCATGTGAAATTAAAAATTTACCTTAATTTTTGACCAGACCTCGTATACATAAAATATTTTTCAAAAAGATATCGAATGCACGTTGTTTGTGAAATGAGAAATCCAACTTAGTATTTAAACAAACCCCGTATATTTGAAATTAATTTCAATAAGTTACAGAATGCACGTTGGTTGTGAAACTATACATATAATTAAGTTTTAGAACAGACCTCGTATATTCGAAATATATATTTTTTCCACAATTTTATATATCAATCGAGCTGTTAAGGAACTTAACATCTGACCTCGTTAACAGAAGTTATCGATTCATGAAAATCGGAGTCTTATCTCCGTGAGTCAAGATATTTATGGAGTTTTTTAAATACCAGCAACACTTTCCAGGATGAATTTTGTAAAACCTTTTTACAAGAAACGTTAAATTTTTTTTTTGTTTCTTCATGTTAAACAATCGTGTGAAAGTCTTAAAAGTTCAATGAGTTCTTATAGTTATTTAGTTAATATAAAACGAAAATAAAAGTTATTTATAAATATTTAAATTAACTCACGTGTCGCCAACTTCATGTGGATTTTATTGTCAACAGATACTCTCGTATTTAGTTTGAATTTGCATTTCATTAATTTCTAATGCCTCCTCTAACATGCGGTCTAACAACAAACATTTACACGTACAAATAATACGCACACATGTTTGCCAATATCAGTTCGTGTATAAATTACTAAAACATGAATTGTTGTGACCACAAAGCCCTACAACAACAAGTTGCACAACAACACCAGCAGTTTGTTTACGGACGACGACACAGTGACTCTCAAAATAATAAACTGAAAGGGGAAGTGAGCGAAAGTGAGAAGGAAAAATGGATTTGAAATAAAGAGACAAAAAATAATGGCGTTAACTTCAGAGATCGATGCAACTGATGGCCGACGCAGCGGAGTTTCATTGCCTCAGTGAAATGCTTCAGTGGAATTTACGCGGATCAGGAGATGAATTACGGCATTCGATATCGATCGAAATTTGTATTCAAATTGTATTGGAATTGCGATCGAAATCGAATGCGGTAATTTGATGGCTGATAGGTAAAACGATTTGCTTGAGTCGGACGTTAGAGCTGCCATTGGAATGGGATCCAACATGATCTTCACAGTATCAGCAGCCATTCATGTCACAGCTGAGCTAAAGAACTTCAAAATGGAACGAAACGAAGAATAATTTTTTTAATGGACTGAAATTACTTCTGGTGTATGACCGCCACGGCTGGCTCACACGTAGTCTAATCTGGAGGTCACATTATCGATGGGATTTTACTAAAACATTGTGGTCGTATAGCGGCAATAAAGCGGGGAATCTAGTCCTCCAAGTAGTCACTCATTTCGATCCCATCAGCGTAGACTGTTTTACTTTGCATAACCCCTCCGAAAACGGTCTAGCGGCGTTAAATCGTATTATCTTTGATACCAATTGAAGGTTCCAAAATGCAAAACTATGCGATTGCCAAACGTGCCCTTCTATAAATCAATTGTCTAACGAGCTGTAGGACATGTTGCATCGTGTGTTTGAAACCACAGAAAGCTCCAGCACATCATGCGATTGTGCGAATTGAGAAACCAAAAACATCAGCAATCAAATCTCTATTGCGGTCGCTACTGACAGTAACGTTCTGACCAGCATCGTTTTCAAAGAACTACGGAGCACTGATTCCACCCGCCTATAAAACATACCAAAAAGATGTCTGGATGCAACGCTGTCTGAAAATATACTTCAAGATTGTCCTCAATCCAAATATGGCAATTTTGTGAACTCCAATGCTAAATAAACGAAATTCGCGCGATATGACTTTCGAACTGAGCCAAGATTTTGAAAATAAATTTTCGCAATTTAAGAGCGTTCGTTATTTAGGCGTCAGTGTACTCATGTTGAAATGCCAGTTAAAAAAGTGTTGCTAACTTAAAGTTTTATACGTTGAAAAATAAATTGATAGAACTTTCCCTCTAGTAGTTAATATGAGTGCTCCCAACTGAGTAGACTCTGCGGGAAAAGGATCATGTGAAAAATATTCGCTTGGGAAGACTCATAATGTCATGCTCAACACGATCTTGTTTCCTGATCGAAGGAACTTGTATCTTCAGACTGGCTGGGAAATTCAAACTCATTGTTAAAGTGATAAATAAAAATAGCCATGAACTCGGGCAATGGCAGTGTAGCGGTTCACGAAAACAGGTGATCTGCTGTGTTTTGTAAAATTTGATAACTCAATTGATGTTGACTTTCTCTTTTACTTTGGAATAATTATTCTTTCTTTTTGATATGAAAAAGGTGCAGATCATGTGATCCCACCCTTAACCCGTCATCTGCCAGAACAAAAATATTAAAAAGAAGAGTTAATTTATAGTTTTTGATGCCATTTAAAATTCAGCAACAGCCAAGAATAACTAAAACAATGATCAGTCAAAGTTAAAAGTTAAAATTTGGTAGAACGGGATTTCATAAAAATATACTCGTATATAATTTTTTTTTTCAATAAATAGTTTCCTTTTCCAATAACTTCTAATGCTGTTGTTCACAATTTAATTAAATTAAAAAAAATAATAGTAAAAAACTCTTGAACTACAACTTTTAACAAACTTTTCACTTCTGCTGTTACATTTTTGTACAGAAATATTTTTGAACTCCGGCCTTTTGTGGCAGCATCAGCAATGGAAGTACTTGCCAGTAACTGAATAACAATTCCAACAATTCAATAATAAATTAATATAATAGAAACTTTAGTGTTGTAATTGGCCAAGTTTATATATAATTTTTATTGCAACATACTTAACTTAAGTTGTCTAATTACCACCATAAATAGCAAAAGCAACTTCGTTATAACAACAACATTAACAGCAACAACAACAACAACAATAACATTAATGCGGGAAGATACAACGTTTTAGCAAGTAGTTACTTGCAAGTGTTTGTCTTGTTGTGTAAGTTTTGCACAGTGGCACAAGAGAATATAAAAAAAGAAACACAGAAAACGGTGGACTCTAACAGCTCTCCCTGCAACATGATCGTGACATGGTTTGTTATGCTGTTCTCTGCATCGGATGTCAATTAAAATTTGTGTGCAAATTGTATTGAAGTTTCGATCGACCTCCAATTCGCTAGTGTTTCACCCGATCTCATGAATATGGTAACTCGCACCCGAGGGGATCATATTTAATCATATTTATGAAGCCGATGCCATAATTAATTATTTATCAATTTATAATGAAAAAACAAAAAAAAATCTGTTCGCACAATATTTTTGTCCAGTGTTACCAATTCAAGTTCTCATTTAGGTGAAAAAAACAACCGTTGCAATTCACGATAAAAGCGGTTTCAGAGGCTGACAAAATTAATAAAATTGTTCGAATAGGATTTTAAATCTTCCAGTTTTCTCTATATCATTTTATTTGAGCTGTTGAAATGCTTGTCTTTTAGAGTGCTTTAACTTTGAGTTGGCATCACTGCTTTATTTGAGCACCCACTTAACAGCTGATAGTGGCTTTTTGTTTAGTTTTCTTTGAAATTTCATTATGAGTCGATTTGCAGCAGAGCAACGTGTGCTAATTGTTGAAATTTTTAATGAAAATAATTAATCTATTCGTCAAACTCATGCATTCAAAATTGTATTATTCCATGAAGCCCATTTCTGGCTGAATGGGTGCGTAAAAAACCAGTACTGTCGAATTTGGAGTGAGGAAAAGTACTGTTTTTTGCGCTTTATTATCTAGCGGAGTCATTGGCCCATGGGCAGGATGTTACTGTCGGTGGTGAACGGTATGGAAACATCGTTGGAAATTTGTTCGCACCTCAATTACGTGGCATTAATCCTGCTAATATGCGGTTCCAACAGGAAGAAGCCTTATTCCTCACAGTGGGCGCTAGAATTTATTTACCCAGAGAAACTTTTGCTGAAAAATAACTTCACGGAATGGCCCAATTAATTGGCCGCCAAGATCGTATGATTTGAAGCCAATTGGACTATTTTCCTTAAGGGTTTCGTTAAGTCAGTTGTCTACGTCAATAAACCACAAACAATTGAACAGCTGTCCGGGCGCAAATGCTGCTAAAGGTTGTTGATAATTGGTGTTCCATCCAGTTGCCACATGGCAGAAATCGTATTTAAAAATTAATTTCATAAAATCTTTTCATATTAAGACCGTTTCATGGATATTAAAAATATATTTCCTTATTTTAATGTGGTTTAAACTTGTGTACGTCCATAAAAAAATACCCGTTAGTAGTCTACGCGTTTTCCTATAAATTTTTTTAAAATTTTCTATATTTTTTAAAATAATATAATGATGCTTAAGAATCCTGTTTTTTGTTTTTACGCTATTTTTTGTTGTTTTACTTGACGGTGCCTGGCCAAAAATAGATAAGTAAAGAGCCACACAAACAAACTTAAAAGCGAGCCAAACAACGAACCAACACTCTCAAAGTCAATGGCAATTGAATTGAAAATGGGGGAACGATGCCCACTTAAGACACAAAAATATACAAACACCTTGAGAACGTGGAAAATGGAAGACACACGTTGAAGTTTATTTCGGGCCAAGCAACATTTACTTGTGATCTGGCAGCAGAAGAGAAACCTCTGGCACTGCACTCAATTATTTATTGAGGCAATTTTAGTAGAAAAATAAATAAATTGAAATTTAATTCAATTATGAAAACTATAATGAAAAGCGTTGCTCTCCACACTAAAACCATCTCTTTCTTTCATCTTTTGAAACGAACATTCATGATACGGCAGTGAAGCGAAATTGCGGCCCTCGTTATCGAATGAAATTTCAAAGCAATTCACACACAAAATTTCGTTCATTGAGAACTATTTTGGCCATGTAACTTCAATATTTTTTGTTATAAAACTTTACGTTGGCAACATTCGTTTCATTGGCGGCCATATTGTCAACTGTCATGTATCGCGCCCCACGTCCACTTTACGTTCAACATAATTGTCCATCAGAGCCACTAATGCCATTAACTGGGATTTGACCTCCAAGATCTTGCGATTTGACGGCGATAGGCCCGAAATGATTGACCACTTGGAGGACATTCGCCGCGTTGTTGTCGGCATGCGGCCGCCTGTGGTGTAAAAAGTCATCGAAAATTTACTTCCAGATTAGACTACGTTCAAGCCATCCGTCGGATTTAAATTATAATGCCAGAAGATTAACTTTTGATTAACCTAAATTTCATGTCAATTTAAAAAATACGTCATCGTTTTATTTCATTTCCAAGATCTTCATCTTTTCAAAAACACCTTTTAGAGATCAATCATGTTTTCATAGAAAAAATAAAATTTTTTATCTGTAAAAGAAGATGTGTGTTGTTGTTCCGTAACTATTTGTCAACGTCGCGCCCAGACAATATCGAAAATGATGAACTTCTTCATTCCTCGTGGACAAGAGTTGACTACTTCTGGCAGCATAAAGCTGCTCCACGCGGCCTTGGATGTCACGAAAGGCTATTAGAAATAGTCAGTTTTATAAGAAAAGTAGTGCAGAAGTGTTTTAGTTGGGACATTGTCTGGAAGTTGACGTGACGTATTTACAGAATTGAGGGGCACATGAAGTCACAAATTAAAAAACAGACACTGATTTCCAATAATGCAATTTAAATACCATCAGAGTTTATTAACGAATTGAAAATATTTCCTCCAAATTGACCCATAATCGGTCTAAAATCAATGTTGATTTATTTTCTAAAAAGAGTGCAACATTTTTTACACTTTTTAATATAAAATGTCAATATTCAGTTATTTGAAAACTAATGGCGTTTTCTTTTCTAGAAAAGTTGTAAAATTTTTTCACTTATTTTCTAAAAAGTGGCGGTTTGGGAAAGTTTTAAAATATAAATTATTTTTCATGAGGAATGTTGGATCTATTTCTAATAAGTTCCTTATTTTTAAATAACAAAATGCTGCCATTTTCTGTTAAAAAGTGTGAAAAATTTTGCACTTTTTTCCACAAAAGAAATCAGCTTAAGATTCGTTAGGAATTAATCCAACATGTCTTACGAATAATAGTTTTTGTTTTAGAACTGCTCGAAACAGTAACTTTTTGAAAAAGAAGTGGAAAGCTGTTGCCTATTTTCGAGAATAGAAAACACCACAACAGATAGGGGCAACATTCCGATATATTAAATCTAGGAATTTATTAGAAATTAATCCAAAATCACTTTCATCCAAATCACAAGTTTCTGTTTTAGAACTTTTCCAAACTGCCACTTCTCAGAAAAGAAATGAAAAAATGTTACATGTTTTCCAGAAAAGAACACGGCATTCAATATTTTTTGAAAAGGAAATTTAAAAAAATTTAAAAACAATAATTCAAGTATTTAAATTAACCAAATAATAGCGTTAAGAACAAAATGAATAAAATAAAAAAATCATGGTCCACTTCCCTTTATATTCATAAATACAAACACGAATTTGTCAAACACACCCGCCACTCCACCACCCGAAATTTGTAAGAAATTGTTGTTAAATAAGAACACAAGAAGCATTTGTTATAAGTTAAGTGAGTGTATAAACAAAGACTAACTTGGTTAGTGTTCATTAAACATTTCATTAAAAATTATAACATAATCTCAAGATAGCACTCACATACACACGCACACACACACACACATACACGCATACACGCATACACGCATACAGCGACAATAGAACAATATAGATTCATTTATATAAAATACAAACTAGACGCAACATTCATGTATTCACACGCCATTAAAATTAACATTAAGATGCTTATGCGCCTGCTTACTTATGGGTCATTCCATGCGAGGCGTATAACAAAATAGAAATAATATGTGATAGCGATTTAAGGTTGCATTCGAATTCTAATAAAATTTCGAACGATGTTCAAGTTAATTAATTGGGAACTTAATCCTTAACTTGTAATGGAAGGCCCCATATACAAAATTGTAGTGATATGAAATAATTTTATAATTATTATAATATTTTTTTGAGAACTTTTTCAAAAGCATTTTACTTCCGTTGTTGTTAGTTGAGCGTAAGAAAAACACACTCTCAATGCTCTCTTTACACTCGGAATAATTACAGTTACTTTATTTGAACAGGATTATGCAAGCGAATTTCACACATATACACACACACACACACACACATATATACTTGCTTCCTTGCAAGTCACAACTTACAATTTCTTGAAATTGTCAAGAAATTTAAGTTGTTCAGGCGTTACAATTGTAACAGAACTTTTCGTCGCTACATTTGGCTCTATTGTGATTGTGTGATATTTGATGACTTGTTCCAGCTTTTGGGGCCTTATGGCGACAATACTGCGACGAGCAGTATTGTGCCTTCGAGTGAGCAATCGTTTCGGTACTATTGGCGTTAACTGATTTCCTTAGCGTGTCCCGATACAAAATACTGTAGTGGCGTTAAGTTGTACGTTCTGGGACACTGAATTCAGTGAAACCATAGAGAGCTCCTGCACTTCACGGTTGTTCAGTTGATGAACCAAAAACGTAGTCGCCATATACTGTAACATTCTGACCAGCATCGTTTTCGAAGATTCTACCAGCGTATAAAACACACAAAAAGGTTGGTTATTCTGGATGCAACGCTGTCTGAAAATATACTTCAGGACTATCCTCAATCCAAATATGGCCATTTTGTGGACTCCAACGCTAAACAAACGAAATTCGCGCGAAACGAGTTTCGAACGGAATCAAAATTTTGCAAATAAATTGTTGACAGTTTAAAAGCCCTCGTTGCTTAGACGTCAGTTTATTCATGTTGAAATGTCAGACCAAACTAAACATGAATTATTTGACAGCTGATGAAATGGCAGCCAGTTAAAAAAGTGTTGGTAACTTAAAGTTTTATACGTTGAAAAATAAATTGATAGGACTTTCCCTCCAGTAGTTAATATGAGTGCTCCCAACTGAGTAGACTCTGCAGGAAAAGGATCATGTGACAAATATTCGCTTGGGAAGACTCATAATGTCATGCTCAACACGATCTTGTTTCCTGATCGAAGGAACTTGCATCTTCAGACTGGCTGGTAAATTCAAACTCATTGTTAAAGTGATAAATAAAAATAGCCATGAACTCGGACAATGGCAGTGTAGCGGTTCACGAAAACAGGTGATCTGCTGTGTTTTGTAAAATTTGATAACTCAACTGATGTTGACTTTCTCTTTTACTTTGGAATAATTATTCCTTCTTTCTGATATGAAAACGATGCAGATCATATGACCCCACCCTTAACCCGTCATCAGCCAGAACAAAAATATTAAAAAGAAGAGTTAATTTATAGTTTTTGATGCCATTTAAAATTCAGCAACAGCCAAGAATAACTAAAATAATGAACTTTCAAAGTTAAAAGTAAAAGTTGTATAGAATAGGATTTCATGGATATATTTGTTTTTTTTTTTTTCAATAAATAGTTTCCTTTTCCAATAACTTCTAATGCTGTTGTTCACAATTCAATTTAATTAAAAAAAAAAAATAAATAATAAAAAAAATCTCTTGAACTACAACTTTTAACAAACTTTTCCCTTCTGCTGTTACATTTTTGTACAGAAATATTTTTGAACTCCGGCCTTTTGTGGCAGCATCAGCACTGGAAGTATTTGCCAGTAACTGAATAACAATTCCAACAATTCAATAATAAATTAATTTAATAGAAACTTTAGTGTTGTAATTGGCCAAGAAACAATCTCGCCTTAACCACATTCAATACTGCCCTTCACAAATATTTTATTGTTTTTACTAAATTTTTTACTTTATATTATTTTATTTTGAATTTTATATTTTAACTAACTGACTTCTTCTTTTAACTAACTGACTTCAAATCTGTTAAACCTTTTGCAAATTAACACTCAGTTTTCATGTTTGTTTTTAATTTATATTCCTCACACGCTTCGAAAAACTTATTATGAGAATAATGAAACAAAAAAAAAAACAAAAAAAGAAAAAGTTGAACTTTAAAAAATAATTGTATAATTTTTTTTATTTGCCTTAATTGTTGCCAACAGCGTGCAATCACAAATAGCAGCGGCAACATGGCATGCGAACAGCAACAATAAGCCCACCTTGACACAATTATATAAAGCACTTTAACAAGTCACCATAATAATGAACCGCTGCTATTTGTTCTGCCTGCTGCTTAATAAATCATTCAAAATGTTTATTTTGCTAACAAAACAAATTATTTTGAACGCTTTTACAGAAAAATTAATTTCAGTTAAACAGAAAATGAAAAAGGTCTGAAATTAAATGTGTCAGGAAACTAAAATAACAACAACAAAAACTCATTAAAGCGTAGCAAATGCTTTTTCTAAACTTCATTTCCTTGCGGGCCATAGCTGCCGACTTTAACTGATCCTCCATTGATGCTTAAAGTTTCACACAGATTGAGTGGAGGTGCACCGGGCGTATACTGAATAATTTAATATCCTTAAGAAATTAAATATTCATCATACGCCTCGTTGCCGATTTGTTAGCAATGAAATTCTTGATGCCATTTCATTCATGTCTAATAATCACACAATTATATAAAAATTGCTGCTTAATGGGTACACACATACACACACACAAACATGCACATTCATAAATAACACTGTAGCACAGCAGTAACTGGGAATAACACTGAAACTACTACCCGTAACGCACACCAACCAAATCACATGACAATGAGAAATGAGCTCAGAATGCAAGGCAACATTTCAACGGGGGAAGAACATGATGAAGAATAGAGAAATTATCTGAATGAATATGAAAAAATTAAGTTAACATTGAATAACGCCTTTAGCAAATAAAATTCCCTGTACAACAATAAAAAAACTGTACGCCCAACATATATGAAACACATACACACACAAGCACCTACACATATACTCCCATGCACAGAGTGCTGTGCTCCCACTCTCAGCGCACAAAAGTGTGAAGGCCTTACAGTTACAGTGTGTCCACGTAGTTGATGCAATGCAAAGATTATTTTAATATTTGTAAACATTTCAAGTGGCGTGAGTAGGAAGAGGGGAGATAAAAACTCTTGTTTTATGTGCGGCCATAAAATCAATTCTTTGTTGCCAAGTTCATTAAACTCTTGAGAGAAGTAGCGATGAAAGTACATGGAATGCAATCAACTTAAAGACGAGGAAACAATAAAAATTGCATGTGCTTGAGATTATTTGAAAAGGAAAATTTCAGCAGAAATTTATTACAAAAAAGTTGATGTCTCATTTCACTTCAGCCATTAAAATCAATCATCTTTAATGAAATTTTATATATTTTCACTGGGAGTTTTTTTCTTTTAATATTATTTTCATAACTCATATAGACGAACATGTTTGAGCATGTCGCTACTCTTTAAAGTCATTTTCTACGTCGCGTTAGAATTTAATATCTCGTTCAACTACTGCATTTTGTGTGGTCGTATTTTCAACTTCCCGCACCTTCCCACAGCGAACACGCTGCAAAAATGTTATGACATGATAAAATAATTTATAGTTTCTGTGTTAATTTTGTGAGGGTTCTCCTCCAACTTTTCCCATAGCTCGGGCAACATACACACGTGTGTGTGTGTGAATGGGTGTGCAAGAGATTGCAGAACATATTTTATGTTTTTTTTTTTTTTTCATATTGTTTTTGCATTTCCGTTGGCACTGAATAGGGATTATCACTTGTTACCCCCCTCTTTCGCTGGTAACACGAATGTAGAGATTATTGCTCTTGAAAAGTAGGCATATGTGGGACATGCTTCTCTGCTCGTCTTTGTTTTTTTTCGGAAACAGGCTTATCGTTTACTACGCTTTCTTTTCACTTGTTAAGTACATATTTTTATTCATACATTTAATGGATACTTTTGAATGTATCTGCACAATACAAGAGAACGGGCAACACCACTTTACGATGGAATTATGTTAAAGGGACGTATTCATTAATTCATATAGAATGAAATTGTGATTTATTTCATCTCGATTGTTTTCCCAACGACCAACAAAAATCTCGTTATAAGAGAAGTTAGCAAAATCGGCTCGTGAATTGGGTGAAGTAACTTCAGTTTAAAATATCCATGAAATAATTTTAATCGAATACAGATAAGCAAAAAAATATAATCGAATAAATATAATCGAATATATGATCGAATATACAATCGAATAAATATAATCGAATAAATATAATAGACCGAATATAATCAAATAAATATAATCGAATATATATAATCGAATAATTATAAAAAAAATAATATATATACATATATATATATATATATATATATATATATATATATATTATAATTATTCGATTATATTTATTCGATTATATAAATACAATCGAATATATATAATCGAATACAGATAATCCAATACATATAATCGAAAATAAAATATAATCGAATATATATTATCCAATAATTATAATAGAATATATAATCGAATATATATAATTGAATATATATAATCGAATACAAATAATCGAATACATATAATAGAATATATATAATCAAATAATTATGAAATATAATAGAATAAATATTATCGAATAACTATAATCAAATATATAAAGTCTAATATATGTAATCCAATAAATATAATTCAATAAATATAATCGAACAATATCGAATAAATATTATCGAATATATTCATAACTAATATAGACGAACATGTTTTTGCATGTCGGTACTCTTTAAAGTCATGCTGTGCCCGTAGAATTTTCCACGTCACTTTAGAATGTAATATCGAATAAATATTATTGAATAAACATAACCGAATATTTATAATTGAATAACTATAATCGAATATATATAATCGGATGTATACAATCCAATTAATATAATTGAATAAATATAATGGAATATTTATAGTCAAATATTTATAATAGAGTAACTTTATCGAATACATATAATCGAATATAAATGCTCGAATAATTATAATCGCATAAATATAATCGAATAAATATAATAGAATGAATATTATAAAATATATACAATCAAATAAATATAATCGAATAACCATAATTAAGTAAATATAATCGAATATATATAATGGAATAATTATAATCGAATAAATGTAATCGTATAAATATAATTGAATAATTATGATAGAATAAATATAATCGATTATAAATAATCGAATATATATATTTGAATACAGATAATCAAATGTATATAATCAAATAATTATAAAATATAATTGAATAAATATTATCGAATAACTGTAATCGAATATATAAAATCGAATATATATAAACGAATAAATATAATTGAATAAATATAATCGAATAATATCGAATATATATTGTCGAATATATTCATAACTCATATAGACGAACATGTTTTAGCATGTCGGTACTCTTTAAAGTCATGCTGCGCCCGTAGGATTTTCTATGTCGCGTTAGAATTTAATATCGGATTAAATATAATCGAAAAAATATAATCAAATTTTATAACCGAATTACTATAATTGAATATAATGAAATTGAATAAATATAATTGAATAAATATAATGGAATATTTATAGTCGAATACATATAATCGAATATGTATAGTCGAATATTTATAATCGAGTAACTATATCGAATATACATAATCGAATATATATGCTCGTATAAATATAATCGAGTAAATATAATGAAATATATATAATCGAACAACTAGAATCGAACAACTATAATCGAATACATATAACCGAATATTTATAATCGAATAACAATAATTGAACACAGATAATCAAATACATATAATCATATAAATTATAATCGAATAAAATTATTCTAATGAGTAAAATCGAATAATTATAAACGAATAAATTTAATCGAGTATATATAATCGAATAAATTTAAGCAAATAGTCTTAGCCAATTTCATTCCGTTTCGAATCTAAAGTTATCTTATTGTATTGGAAAATGTTATAAATCAATATTTTTCGAAACATATAAAGCGAATGAGCTTAAGTTCCTGCTACGATGGCCCTCCTACAGCATTAGCAAAGTAATTTTTAATTACTTTTTAATGATGTACAAACACAAATCAAGCAAAGATAACAATAATTCCAGCTTTTTTTTCTCCTTAAAAAAAATTTCATAAAATCTAGCGATTAATGCAACGGCTTGGAAGAGGCTCTCAAAACATCCTTTAACCATTCGGTCGTAACAACGTTGTTCGCTGTTAATAAAAACCAGTCGTAACCATAAACCAAAAGCGTATTTATTTTTGTAGAAGCAATTAAAAGAAAGTCCATTGAATAACTGGTGTTGTTTCAGTTTTTTTAAGGACATTTTTGTTTCTTCCCAGAAACACGAATACAAACACTATTGCATTTCCTTTGCACACGTGTGTGTGTATGTGTAGCATACACACACAGTGTGTATGCTACAGTAGCACTTCATTTTTCATTTTTATTGATTGTTTGAAATGTTAAACTTCCGCTGTTTTATGGCGTTTGTTTTATTAACGTTCCCTTTCAGTTTTATATCCTTCTGCACAACAACATCTTTGCTGCAGCAATACATGCACACAAACTGATGAACAACATTATTGTTGTATTGAAGAAAAACTATTACGATTTACTTGGAGTTGTAAGTATATACAATGAAAAATAAAAAAGTTATAGAAGCATTGAAAATATGTCGATAACATCTTGTGTTGAAATCCTGCGCTGCAGTCACCGCAGCCTCTGCTTGTGCTTAGACTTTAGCAACACAGACGATACGATTTCTTTCCTACTGCTGCCAATTTTGACATGCTGCTGCTTGGAATCCAAATTGAAATGACTAGAAATTGAATTTCTTTTGCTTTAGCAGTCTTAAGAGTTTCTTTTTAATTTTTTTTTTATAAAGAAAATGAACTGACAATTATTAAACGAATAATATGGCACATTAATGCCGTGAAGGACTGCCGGCAAGAGTTGAAGAAACCTGCAAATCCTTCATTATGGTTGAGAAGTTGATGATTAAATTTTCGTTTCTCTTAAGATCCGTCTAACTGGATGTTGTTGTCTCACTTGAATATACATTTTGCTGCTGCTTCACAGAAATTCAAATTGCCGCAAGTGGCACAGATATCAAATGGAAAAACGAATGAAAAAAAAGTAAAATAAATAAACATAAAGTGAAGTGAAGCGCTTGGCTTATCAGGCACAGCTGCCTCAAATGGAAGTGTTTATATGCAGACAAGATTTATGGGCCAGAATTGCGACAGAAACTGATGAAATTATTTCAAATATACGTCTCACATTAAAGAGTCCTGCAACAGGGACTTCCGTTCTTTGACAGTTGATAACAGTCGTCTTGTTGCAACTCGATCTGTCAAGATAGTTGTCATTTGTTTAGTGTGTTTCTCCAAATCACCATGGCGTGATACATGATGGAAAAGCACGTGCTGCGCTCTTCCCCCATTTTACAGTGTTCCTGACCGTCCTACCACGACTTCTGTTCGCAATGGGGTGTATAATTTGAGTCCTTTTTGCCGCTGTCCTTTGGAAGTGTGCAAAAGGATCTGACGCCGTATATATCACTTCGCTCTCAAAGACCCGGCCTCTTGCAGAACACGACTCAGTGGATTTAGCATCGTGATTGGACCTGCTTTCGCCAAAAATTCCACTGATCCAAGAACTAAAGGAAAGCGGACAAAGACAACGAAGTTTGCGCTCTAAATGCGCTTTGGAGCAGTTGGCAACTGATCTGTATTTTCATCGAAAAATCATTTTTAGCAATTGGGACCAATTCTCCATGAATGGGAACATGAGCAGGAAAATTTCGAAACGATAACAATTCACATGAAATCCAAGAGCGTCGAATACATTCCGAAAAGTCCAGATCGGTCCTTATTTCTTTGAGAACGATGTTTACCAGGTCATTGCTGTCAACGAAGAGGGCTGTAGCTCGATGGTTATCAACTTCTTTAGGCCTAAATTAAATGGTCTAAACGCTAAGGACTTGTGGCTTTGACAGGACTGCGTTAAGTGCCAAACAATTCATGCCACATTGGATTTGTTTTGCAGCCGTGATTTGAACTCTTGATCATCTCACGTGCAGGTCATGTGAATTGGGCACCGAGTTCGTCCGATTTCATGCCGTTGGACTTTTTTCTTAAGGGGTTCTTTTGAGTCGCAGTTGTAAGCCACAAACCACAGTCCGATTTATGCCCTAAAGTCATGAAGAATCTGGGATTTGGGATGCACTGTAGCCACAGAACCCAAGGCAGGCATTTTAATTTTGTTTCACTTGTAGAATGGGTCTATCACACACACACTCACTCTTTATATTACTTAATTTTAAAGATATAGGGCACTTTATGAAACTGCCTATATGTTGTGGTACACTTTTATGTCTCTTGCCATTTATGAATATTAATAAAATATATATCGTTTGCAAGGTATTTTTATGAAGATACTCACAATATATATTATGATGAAAAAAAACAATAACAAAATATTGTTTAATGTTGTTTCTTCCACACACGCAAATATAAACATGCAAAGTCTATAACTCTCTCGTGGTAAGGCAACCATGGCCTTTGTTGTTGCTAATTTCAAATATGCCTTTTCGAAATTAGAAAAAAAAATATGATAAGCCTGTAGTCGGTCCAAGTAAAAAACGTAGTTAACTTGAGCTTGAAGGACAGAATCACTTGAGTTCTCCCTAGAAATATTTAATTCCTTGTGATGCCAGGAAATATCATGTTATCACTCCGCAGGCATTTATAAAACTCAAAAAAGATTCCGTTTCAAAAATCCCGACATAATAGGGCTCCTCGAAATCGCCTGGACCTGCTGTAGCGCCAGTTGTAAATGGCATAATTTCAAATGCTTCCCTGTTTTAAAAATGAAATGTAACTCGATTTTCTAGCTGCTCCAACTGTTCTTAAACCTCCTGCATTTTCTATTTTATGATTTTTATTTTTTTTTTTAGGGGAATAACGGGTGTGTAAGTGCAACATCCGGTGTAAATGAACATCATAACTTGAGGGAAAACGCATTCTTAGTTGTGCCTGCCACACATTTCAGGCTGTTTCTGTCTGACGTTTTTCTTTAGGAGAGCTGCAACCAACGCAAGATGATTTCTTAACTCCGAATGTGCTTGATTTGGGTTTTTCCTCTTAATTTCCTTTTCATGGTTGTTGTTTTTTTTCTCAATGGATTTGACTCTGGTTGGGAAGAGCGTTGCAAAATAAAATGAATTTGTAAATCTTGGTTTGGTTTCAGTTTCCTTTTGGCAAAAAAGAAAAACAGAAAAGAGTCAAAAAGGAAGAGGCAAACACTCCACATATTTGTGTTTACGAATGTGTGATATTGTGTGTGTAACTTAAAAGCCACAATCCTACTATTTTTTCTTCTTTGGATTACTAAATCAACTTGCAGAATACACAGAAGTTTCTTGCTGAGCAACATTTTCTATTTAAATTTGGATTTCTTTTAAAGATGATGCTGAAAAATAAATCGATTTTGTGAATATTTATCGCACATTGAAAGTTACATGAACATCGATTTAAAGTAGCAAAATATTTGGCAATAGAACCGGTGAAGTTCCAATGCTTGGCCTCAAACAGCTGCTGGCTTTAACACCAGAAGCGCCGTTAAACCATTTTTGTCGTGCATGTAAATTTGATAGGCCACAACATCTTGACATATTCATCAAACTTCTTTAATATTTTTTACTCCTATTAATTCACAGTTAATGATTAAAAAATAATTATAACTAAAACTGCCACTGGGTCATTTATGGCCCATTAGTATTCCAAAAGGCGCAAGAAAAATTTCAAGTCACTTTTCATAAAGATTATATTTTTTTTTTCTAAAATATTATTTTCCATGGATTTGAAGTTTTATATAAATTTTAATAAAAATTCATGTCATATTCTCAGCTGCGTTGTGAAAAGGCAGCTTTGGGGACTTGAAACTCTCACCTATTCTAGTGTTAAAAAGCAAAGAAGGGCAGACAATGATTGGAAACACCGAAATTCTTAACAAACATCTCAATAAACTCTCACGAAATCACTAAACAAAAGTTTGTGTAAAAAAGGAGAACATTTCGAAATTGCGAGAGCAAAAGTTTGAGTAAAAAGGGCAACATTGCGATAGGTCCAAAACAAAAAATTATGTAAAAAGGGAACATTGCAAAATTGCAAGAACACAAAGTTTTTTTTTTAAAAAGGGGAACATTGCAAAAACAAAAGTTTGTGTAAAAAAGGGAACACTGCAAAATTGAAAAAGTTTGTCCAAAAAAGGCAACATTGCGAAAGTACAAAAACAAAAGCGTGTGTAAAAAAGGCAACATTGCGAGATTGCAAAAATTAACTGATAAACTTCTCGTATTTTATTAACTTTTTTTTTTTTGGAACAAAAATTTTTTTATAAAATTTTTCTAATTTGAAAATTTATTTTCTTTTGTTTCAGTGTGTTTCAGTGGCAAATATGTTTTGCACTCAACTCTAATCGTGCGATAAATGCTGCCCTCTTTCCAGCTCTGGTAAGTGTTTTCAGAATAGAAATAAGATTTTTATTTTCTGATTTTGTTTAAAGAGTTCCACAATATTTCAAGAAAACATTAAATTATTTTTTATGTTAAAAATACGGCACAAATCTACAAATCGTTTGTGTTCTATTGAAAAGAAAAACGCACTTTTTTAGTTAATGGGATGCCTATCAATAAGGCAGCTTTTAAGTCCACAAAAGAATTTTTTTTCAAAGCTTTAAAGTTAAAAATAAAACTAAAATTTTTTAAAATTGTATTTAACGAGGCCTTTTCATTGATAGGGTAACGAGGTTTGTGCTAATTGTTGTGGGCCTGTCTCAATGACACACATCCTGATAAATTCCATAAATCGAATTGACCTGCATCTGATAAATTGGAAAACATTTTTCTATTTACCGGGCAATTTGCAATAGATATTCTCTGCAAATATTATATTTCGTATATTTTGAGGCAAAATTTCAAGTGTTTATTTTGCCGACCAAAATGAAAATCATTTGTGGTAACGGCTGATGATGGTTTTCAGCCTGGTCGGTTGATGTTTACTTTAGTTTTTGTCTTTGCCTTTGGATTTAATTTCAATTTGGTTTTCTTTTCTTTTCTTTAGCTTTAAACTCTGTAGTGGTTTTCATTGTATTCCTGGGCTTTTTTGCTTTCTGAAATTTGTTCTATTTAGTTACGATAATTATATTGGGATTTAAATGAATCTATAGTTGATTGGTCTTAAGTAAATTTATCGCAACGAAAGTGGAATTGAGAACAATGAAATATCGATTGCAGCAGCCTTTAAATTTCAATATGTTTTCTTTTCGAGAAAGAAAAAAGGGAATCGTAAAGGGGAGGTCTGGTATGCTTATACAGATGCGAGCATTATTGCTTAAGTAGGGGGGCTGGATATGAACTCGTTGGATATAAAATGAAATGTTTTATTTTTTATTGCTCAAGTTAAAAGTTTTATTGAATTCCTTGTAAATATTCATCAGCAACAGCAACACATTTTAATGGACGAGTAGAGTACGATTCGTTGAAATTAATAGGAAAAGAAAATAAACATTTTAAATACGAAATCTGCATGAAGTCGAAAAATTTAAATTTTCAAGTCACCCTCCTTCTCCACGAATTCGTTATAACGTGAACTGGAAGTGTAACAAAAATTTATTTATTTATTTGCGTGGTTTTTTCCTTCATATTCGAATAGCTTTTTCAGTTGAGTTTTTTGCTTTAATTATCTTTAAAGTAGTTAAAATTATGAATAAAATAAGCTTCAGCTTCTCCTGCAGAGTTAAAGTTATGTGAGTTAAGGCCTTTCTTCTTTAGAGCAACGATATGTATGTTTCCATGTGTTTCGGTTTTATGCGTTATCTACGCCCGAATTTAGTATTTTCCCTACGACTGATAAATTGTTTTTCGGGAAATAAAAATTTTAAAGGTCCCACAAAATCATGTCCTTCTAAATTAGAACCCTTTACACGCCAATTTCATACACACGCAGGCTCGAAAATTGATTAAATGGAAGTTTCCTGTACAAGAATGTTAAGCTGCTTCCCATCTCTATGCTGGATAAAAAATTTCGCAGAAATATCTACGATTAGAAAGTGTGTATTTTTTTAAATATTTAAAAAAAGCTTTTCTTTTTCACTCGTGATATTTATTGAGGTTTTTCTTTTAAGAAAATTATCACAAGTGATTTGCTAACAATTTCCAATGCTTAGCAGAGTCTTAGGGAAGGTTGCATTTATTTCGTGCACAAAAGAACACAAAAATATAATTTTGGTTCAAAAATATGTTTTATTAAATGTTTTTAATGCAGAAAGACTTGATAAATATTCCAAGGCGCAAATCAACATCAGTTTTAAATATTAAGCTATTACAGCAGAACAGCTGTTTTCGAATGCCGCTACACTTGCAGCATCAGTGATAATTTTATCTTTATTTATTACCTCTTATTAGCTGGCGTATCTGAATGTGATAACAGTTTCTATTTCTAAAAATTTTTATAAAAAACAGGATACAAGGAAGGACTTTATCAAATCGATGGTGACAGCCTTTTGTTAAGTCTCTGTGTTGCCGTTTGGGTATATTTTTTTGTCCTACTATATTAAATTTTTTGTGCCATGTTTCTTAACTCCAAGTTTTTTAATTATATTTTATAATTCTATTTATTGCCAGTTTAATTAAGCTTTTTTAAATATTATTTTTAACATTAAGCAAAATAATTGTTAATACATCGTTACCCTGATGCCCCGCTTTTAAAAATGAGTATTATATACAGCATATTTTTAGGAGGGAAATAAATAGAAAAGAACGTGTTACAGTTTTATAATAGGAAATATTTCTTTTAGAAAAGAACATGAGAAATGTGAAAGGCATAACAAATCCAACATGTTATTTGGAAATGATGTCGCTATTAGCTGCCTATTTTTAATTATGGTGCAACAAATTCCAATATAAAATATAAAAGTGCAGCATTTTAAGCGTTTTCTTTTCTGGAAAATATGTAACATATTTTCACTTCTTTTCTAAAAAGAGCAGTTTAGAGGAGTTTCAAAACAGCAATTACTTTTCGTAAGAGATGTTTGATAAATTTGTAATAAATTCCTGAATTCCATAAATCGGAATGTTGCCATTTTCTGTTAAATAGTGTAAAAAATGTTGCACTTTTTTCTAAAAAAGCAATCAGCATAAGATTCAAACAGCACTGAAAACATCAAAATGTTGTTGTATAAGATTTCATTTAAAAAAAAAAGAAAGTTTTGCATTCACTTTTTATAATAAATTCCAAAATCTACTCCTGTCTCCGCCAAAATTTGAAGACTTAAAACGTTAAAGATCAAAAATTAAAAATAAATAAAAGGATTTGATTTAATTTGCTGAGGAACTTAATAATATATTTCAAAAATTTCTTTTCAATGCAAAAAGTCTTTCAAAATTGTTTCAGTGAAAAAGTTAAGTTAATAACAAAAGTTTAGTAAAAAATAATAATTTTATTTGTTTGTCTGAGACAAAAATGATTTCAATGAAATTTAAAAATTATGATTTTTATTGTCCATCAAGCATATACGATGTTAACAAAAAACATCAAAGAAATCAATAGAATTAAATACGACCCAATTTAAGGACAACAAATTTTTGCGCAATTCATCAGTTTTGATAGACCATCGAAGGGATTAAGATTCATGTCATTATATAGAACTGAATTATGAAAATAAAATGTCAATCAAAAGAAGGATGTCCTTTTTACAGTAGAAGGATATTTCACAAAAAGGCGGTTGGAAGTCTTAACTGTTCATGCAAGTAAAATTATTCACTCCACTCATCAATTCACAAGCCTTTTTGTAACATTTAAAGGACGATTTCAATTGAAGAAGCAGCAAACAAAAATATTTTACACATGATTTCTTTTCTTTTCGAGAACAACTTTTTTGAAATTGTCATTAAAATAAAATTTCTTGAATTTCACCCAAAACAGTTTCCTTAATATTAATATTAATATTTACTCTCATAGAGTCCTTATGAATAGGGAAGTGGAATAAACGATGTCCTTCTGTCTGTGAATCAAATTGGTTTTGCAAAGACGTCAGAAAATCTAGAAATGCGATGTGGGTGTGATGTTTGGGAAAAAAATCTAAATGGATTTATTTTGAAAATCAGCAAAATCAAAAAACAGCTCCAGAGCTGGAAAGCTTCAACTGATTTTTGGTATAGAAAAGCTGCCAGCTGAAAGTAATTTTTGTTTTTCTTTTTTTTTCGTTATTAAACAAATTTTATGCTGGATGAAAAATAAAATTGGCTTTAAAAAAGTTGCAGAATATAAAAATTCAATTCCAGGGCTGGACAATTGACATGTTTTCTATGCAATCGTTTTTCATCAAAATTAATTACAATTAAAAACTCTCTTACAATTAGGAAAAAAAATCATTTTATTATAATTTTAAGAGGCCTTCTTTGCAACTCATATTTGTCCTCTTTAAATTTCTTTTAAATGTAAGCCCCCGTATTCATAAAAGTTTTACAAATCTATTATAAGAAAATTTTTTCCAAAATATTTTGAATTTAATATATTTCAAGCTCATTTTAAATGTTATAAAGATGTTATTGCATAAATAATCGTCGTTAGAATAATGAAAAAATATTTAAAATTTCATTCACTTAAAATCTGCAAGAAGAAAAAAAAACCTGAATAATCAGCACGTACGTTTGCCAAAATTTAATGAATTCCATTAAACGTTTTAGTTACTTTTTTTAAAGAATCTTGTACGACAACGAAATGAACATGACATTTTTATTAATAGAAAACAGGAAATTTTAAAAAACTACTCTTATCCTTCTTTAATATATTACGAGCATCATAAAAATATAAAGTCCTTGTTAAAACATTTTCATTTTAAAATGTAAATACAACCGATAGATGCAGACAAACATTTGCCAAAGAAACTAAAACAGAAGCATAAAACAGGCATAATAAAATATTTTATTTTTCAAATTCACTTACTAAAAACCATAAAATGTGACGTTATAAACGGGAGCCCAGCAGTTCTGATATTTGAAGTGCAGAGAAAAATCAGCAGCTGCTTGTAGAACTGCATAATGAAATAAAATTTATAAAATTTATTTTATTTATTCTGAAATAGACGTCTGTATCATATAAGTTTTTAGTTTTTTTTTTCTTATTCAGGGCAGATATCCCCAATAATGCAGCCGAACTTAAAGGGTTAAGATGTCTTGGAACTAGAATTAATTGTTTCTTTTATATTTTTAACGCTATTTGTTCTTTAAAGATATGCTCAGAGAACTGCAGGGCTGGTTGTATTTCACATAGTTTTTTTTTGTCATTTTATGACAGGATATTTAAAAATATATTTGACAAAAAAAAAGGAGATGAAGTAGTGGAGTATCCATCATATTTTATGATAAAAGGAATCCCTTTTGCTGTTTGTAAAGCGGTCAACATCAGCTGTTGCACGATTGCAAAATATAAGACACGAAGGAATATGACAACGTGCTTGACAACTGAGATGTTTGCAAAAACACGCACATTAAAATAATATGCAAATATGTTTATCATACTGCAGATACATCACCGAGCGATAGTAGTGCCATTAAAAATAATTAATGCAAATGGAAATGGAAATAAAAAGTAAACAAACAACAACAAATAAAAACACACTTAAAAAATGTTCTCAACATAATCAACTTAATTCCTCTGCACAAACAACTCTGGCAAATCCTCGGAAAAAGTACATTAAGCCGTTAAAAAAATAATATAAACTGATTTGTGGGTGGATTTGATGTCCTTTGACAGGAGTGTAGAGAGAGAGGGAGTATCTTGTAGTTAAAATGCTGAGAATTCGGTAACACAATAAATGTTTTCTTTTAATATTTTGAATATTTTCAATAACAAAAAAAGCCATATTCTCAACTCTTATAAGTGACAACATCGATGCCACATCAGCACGACAGCGAACAATTTTCAGGTGCCTATTCTCCGTTGAGAAGAAGTGAATTCTGATATTATGGAAATTGGCAAATTTGAGGTCAGGAAGTAAATTGTTTGTCAAGTGATGAAATGTCATGAATTGAACTGTCGTTCTTTGACAATTATTTAGTGAAAAGTTGGTAAATTTGAAACATCAAACGCTTCACTATTAAAAAACGAATTTTAATTGCGAAAATTTATTGTCAACATGATGAGGGTTTTACTTCGTAACTTTCGGAAGCTTTTCCTCATAATCAGACAATTTCGCTGTACGTAATTTTATCGAGGTTCAGGGTACTGTTGCTGGCATGGCCTGGAAGTCCGTAGTAAATGGGCATTATTGGAGGAATGCTATTGAACATGTTGCTTAAGGATTTTCTATCAAAATGATGAGGATTTTACTCAGGTTCAGGGTATTGTTGCTGGCAATGGACCAACATAATGCACTGCATACTGTAGTGATGCAAATACTGGGAAGGAAAAGCCTGGAACATTAACTAGTGGAGGTCCGCAGTTGCTCAACATGTTGCTTAAGGATCTTCTACCAAAATGAGGATTTTACAGAGGTTCAGGGTACTGTTGCTGGCAATGGACCAAAACAATGCGCTGATAGTTGCTGTAGTGATCAATATACTGAGAAAGGAAGAGAAGATTAACTCGTGGAGGTCCGCAGTAAGTGGGCTTCAATGGAGGCATGTAGATCAACATGTTGCTTAAGGACTTTTTCTCGAAATGATAAGGATTTTACTGCGTAACTTTGGGAAATACTGCGTATTTGTCTCATAATCAGACAATTTCGCTGTACGTAATTTTATCGAGATTCAGGGCACTGTTGCTAGCATGGCCTGGAACATTAACTCGAGGACGTCCGCAGTAAGTGGGCTTCAATGGAGGCATGTTGTTCAACATGTTGCTTAAGGATCTTCTGTCAAAATGCTGTGGATTTTACTGAGGTTTAGGGTATTGTTACTGGCAATGGAACAAAACAATGCACTGGTAGTGGCTGAAGTGATGCAAATATAGGAAAGGAAGAGCGTAGAACATTAACTCGTTGACGTCCGCAGTAAGTTGGCATAATTTTAGGCATGTTGCTCAACATATTGCTTAAGGATCTTCTATGAAAATGAGGATTTTACAGAGGTTTAGAGCACTATTGCTGGCAATGGATCAAAACAATGCGCTGATAGTAGCTGTAGTGATCCAAATACTGAGAAAAAAAGAGAACATTAACTCATGGAGGTCCGCAGTAAATCAAGGCATGTTGCTCAACATGTTGCTTAAGGATCTTCCACCAAAATGAGCATTTTACAGAGGTTCAGGGTACTGTTGCCGGCAATGGGCCAAAACACTGAATTAGGACTGGTTGAAGTGATGCAAATACAGGAAAGGAAGAGCCTGGAACATTAACTCGTGGAGTTGCACAGTAATTGGGCACCATTGGAGGCATGTTGCTCAACATGTTGCTTATAGATCTTCATTTTCTTGCTTATAAAGTTCAACTCATTTAAGATTTAAAGCCGGCGGACTATTATTTGCGCCGAGTGTTTGTGAACTGGTTTTATGAAAAATTTAACTAAAAGAATGGATTTTTTTTTTGTCAAGAAAATCATCGTAGTGATGAGGCTACTTTTCAATTTAAAAAAACAAAATTGTTACTCACAAAATCCACAAACAATCCTTTAAAAATCTTATCATACAAAGAAAGTGTCCAAGCCACGTCTTTGACCCGGAATTTTTTCCAAAATCATCTTTAAAACGCCGTCACCATGAATTCTCTGGAATAAAAAATCATGAGAATCGATTTCTTATGGCCGCAATCGGCAAAATGGAGACGACAGGGACCGTCGTTAGTAAGACAGTACCACAAGTTACACAGACCGCCCAACAATTCAGTGAATGCATGAGAAATTTCACGGTTACACAATCTTTCGTCTTGGTGATGTCAATAAAACGTCTTGTTCTTGTGATTCAACGATGCTGGATAATTTTCTATGAAACCATTTGAAAGACTAGACTGGACGTACACAAAATCAACGGATGACATGAAAGTTGAAATTCGAGGCAGCATTGACAGGATAAGCGAAACTTTGTTGTAAAATGTTGTTCAAAAATTGTTTAAGAAGAGCATTACGGCTGCCGACGTACTACAGATGGACTTGTGTATATCCATTATAAACTCTCTACTTAACATTTACTTAAATAAAATTTGATATATGAAAAAGAATGTATATTCCAAACCAATTTTTCCATAACCTCAAATTTGCCCAGGTGATCTGTAAGTCCACTATTCTAACCAAATTAATATCATTGCGACCCTCGTTTGTACAACGAAGCCCATACTCATGTGTTGTGCTTAAACAGAAGTCAACAGCTATTTCAAGTTATGCCACCAGATAAAAATATTATAATTAAATTCTTGTGTCCCAGAGTTGATACCAAAACCCGTGTTGGCAGAATAACAATATTCGAAATGTTATGCAAATGTGTTGGCATTATTTATGTTCGCATCTCTCGGCCTCATCCACTACCGGCTCTTGCTAATTTCTACTCAGCCCCCTAAATTTACATCAAACCCTAAAAAGCCTCTGCAGTTTTGCAGTTGTAAGTTAAAGTTGCAACAGACATGACTTATTACAAGCCCTAAGCGTTTTATGCATATGATGCATGTTAGCAAGTACTACGAAGCATGTGTATTTTCAACACACGCACACTCATACAATTACAATATATTATGTGGTTGTGCTGTCTTGCATGAGCATGCGTGTGCATGTGCGTGCATGGGTGTGCATGCTGGCTTTGATATAAATGACTTTCATTTTGTAATTGTCATTGTTTCGTTATCACATTTTCTAATTGTTGATGAATTGGTTGTTTCATGACGGCACGTTGTTGTGATTTTGGGGATTTCGCTTTTAAATCAGGACAGCTTTTGCATTTGTAATTTAGCTGCTAATCAGAGGCGCCGCCTGTTATTGTCCCCAACAACACAAACTTTGTAATTGGAGTCTTTAGACACCAACAACTTTGACAACAACACAACAACAAATTTAAACATTTCGTTCACACAATTCGTAAAAGTTTTATCAAATTAACGAAAACTCGTGTAAGAAGTTTGAAACTAATTTTCTTCTTTCTTGATATAAATAAAAAATTCCTTTTACTTTATGGGCTTTAAAGTTTCCTGAAGTATTTATTATTATTTTTCTTTTTACTTAAACTTCCGCAAATCATGCGCTTCATTCATTAATTTTCTTTGTTTTGTTTTATTTTATTAAATTTTAAAACTACAAAAGTCTGTTCTGATATATCCTCTACGTGATATCACGCTTAATTTACACCCCAATCGGCAAAAATAAATCCTTAAACTCAGTGACAGTTGTAAAGCAAATATTCAGTTGCATACTTTCAGGAAGCAAAAGAAAAGAGACAGATTGAATAAATTTATTGTGGAACTTTTTGTAAAACAGATTCACTCACCCACATACGCTTTCACAATCTCATACACTTGCAAATACTCAATATGAAATGTATTTGCGGTGAACTCCATCATTCAAATTCCTTGCGCTACTTCCTATACTCTTGCAATTTGTATCGTTTCATTGAGTGTGTGCGTGTTTGATTTTTTACTTGTTTCCCCAGACAGAAGTTCATGCTGAAATAATTATGACAAATTGCTGATATTGTGACGTTTCTGGGTTCACAGTTAAAATGTCTCGCGAACTGTGAAGGGCAACCCAAAACAAACTACTTTCAGAAGCAATAAGTTTGAAATCATTATGGAACAATAAATAAAGAAAATAATTTGTCATTTCTTATTTGCTTAAATGATTAATACAACTGAAACCTCTTTAATGTTTTGTGGGACGCAGTGGGCTCAAGCGGTATAAAATGAGCTCAACAAATAGTCGATTGTTAGTGGTAGTTTTCAATATATTCACGAGTACCAAATCAATTCACGCTTCAAGCGTATTAAGAGGTTTGAATTTAATACTTTTTTGAATTTAATCTTTTCAAAGGATGTCTGTCATCAAATCTGGTAACCGTTTGACAGATATTTCATTCCGTAATTAATCGGAATGTGTCTTCTTTACAATCCATTAAAGAAACTAGAACTGCTTTTAAAAACTATGAGTTTTGAAATTCAAAAATGCATTCCTACTGAAAAACTCTTTATAAGGACATTCGAATAATCTGTCGGGTATTAATGGAATAATCGTTAAGCGCTTAACATCTTGGATTAATGACACAGAGACACAAAATGAAAATTTAAATAAATATATTCTTCTTGAGACGACTCGTTTGGATCATATTGTCCTTTTTAGAATTTTGTACACATTCCCAAATTTGCAACGATCCCAGGTTATTTTCTCTGGATCATACTTTTGAATTTTTCTTGTATATCACTCGTTTGTAGAATCTTTTTTGTTTTTGTTTACAAAATTAGTCTAGGATTATGTTTTGTAAACAATTAAGTTACGAAAAATGTATATTTATCAATTAATCGAAAACTAATCGCTTAGTAACCGTTGGAAGTAAATCATCGATTAAACAATCGACCCATTAACCAATTAAAATAAAATCGTAGTTGTCTGAATACCCTAACTAATCGAACAAAAATATCGATTAATCAACCGAGTGATGAACCAATTAAAATAAAACACCTTTTAATTCAGTGATCAGCAGCAAGTGGGAATCTCTTAAATATGAATCGATCAATCGAAAATTAATCGACCAATAACCGACAAAGAATAGCTTAAACTAAATCATCGTTCAATTAATCCAGCGTTTAAGTAGTTTAAATAAAATCGTGGTTGATTGAATACCTGAATTATTCGATTAACAACCGAATAATAATCGATTAAACTAAATCATCGATTGGTTAATCGAGCGACTAACGAATTAGATTAAAATCCTGGTTAATTGAATACCCTACTAACTACAGTGCTCTTAGATACAAATCGAGAATCAACAGAATAATAGCCGACTAATATTCGATTAAACTAAGTTATCGATTAATTAATAGAACGATTAATTGAAAGCCCTAATAATTAGTGATCTACAACAAGCAGGAATCTCTTGGATTTGAATCGATTAATCGAAAATAAACGACTAATAATTGATTTATAGCCGGCTAATAATCGATTAAAGTAAAACTTTGATTAATCATTAGATTTAATAACCAGTTAAGATAAAATCGTGGTTAAATGAATACCCTAATTTATCGATTGATATCCTACTAATAACCTATTAAACTAAATCATCGAAAACTAATCAAGTAATAACCAACTAAAGAATTGATTAATTATTCTAGCAATTAACAAATTCAAATAAAATCCTGGTTAATTGAATGCCCTAATAATCAGTGATCTATACTAAGCCAGAAACTCGTGGGTATAAATCTATTAATCGATACTTAATTCGCTAATAACCGACTAATCATCGATTATACTAAAATATCAATTAATTAATTAAGCAATTAACCAAATAAAATCGTGGTTTATTTAATACTCCAGGTAATCGGTTAATAACTCACTAATAATCGATAAAACTAAAACATCTTTTAATTAATCGAGGGATTAACCAATTAAAATAGAAGAGTGATTGATTGAATGCCCTAACTAATCAATTAATAACCCACTTATAATTGATTAAGCTGAAACATCAATTAATTAATCTTTTATTTAACCAATGAAATCGTTATTAAATGCACACCCTAATTACTTAGGATTAATATCCAACTAATAACCAGCTAAGCCAAATCACCGATTATTAATCGAGCGATTGAAATAACTCAAAAATTAATCGAGTAATAACCGATTCAACTAAAACATCGCTTAACTAATCGAGCGTTTAACTTGTTAAAATAAAATCGTGGTTGATTGAATACCTCAATAAATCGATCAATACCCGATTAATAACCGAATCAACTCAAACTTGGATTAATTAATGGAGTGAGTAACGAATTAAAATGAAATTAATTGAATACCCTATTAACCAGTGATCTACAAAGCTGA
Source organism: Linnaemya vulpina (assembly GCA_963675445.1). Taxonomy (NCBI): domain Eukaryota; kingdom Metazoa; phylum Arthropoda; class Insecta; order Diptera; family Tachinidae; genus Linnaemya; species Linnaemya vulpina. The sequence continues at coordinate 40,001,500 of OY776280.1, read as the reverse complement.
AATCTCTTGGGTATAAATTGATTAATCGAAAATCAGTCGGTTAATATACAACTAACATTCGATTGATTAATTGAATTAATGGTGCGATTAATTAATGGAGCGATTAAGCAATTGAAATAAAATGTTGGGTAATTGAATGCCCTAAAAATTAGTGATCTACAACAAGCGGAAATATCTTGGATTTGAACCGATTAATCGAAAATTAACGACTAATAACCGATTAATAATCGATTAAATTGAAACATCAATTAGTTAATTGAGCAATTAACCAACTGAAGTAAATTCTCGTCAAGTGAATACCCCAATAATCAGTGATCTACAACAAGCGGGCATCTCTTGGTTAGACCCGGCCATCTACTCCGATATTTTGTTGAAAAACAAGTTATAAAAGATAATCGTAGACACGCTTAACCCCGTGTAAATAATCAGTTGATTGAGATAATATCTCAAGTATTAATATTAAATATTTTAGAATTAAAAAATTTTTATCTCTGAAAAAGATAATTTTTTTTTTTTAAATTTTGCAGTTAAAACAAGTCAAAGGAAAATAACGCATAATTTTATTTGCTCTGTTCTGCTTGAACACCACTTAATTATAGATTTCATATGCGAGTGTTAATATGATTATTAATAGGGAAAATATATGAAAGAATACACTCACCTGGCAGCGTTATTAATAGTCCAAACAGTCCATAAGCCAGCCAGCAAGTGACAGCGGCAGCAATTGTTGCTCTGGGGTTTTGTAGGAAACTCATTATTGCCACAACCGAAAGTACATTAAATATTAAATCTGTCTGTCCGCGTTTCCGTGCGTCTCTTGTATTAAAATGATGTTGCTGCTAAATACAATTATGATGACAGTGGCGATGGCGATGGCCAACATGCTAATTCACGCGTTGCACTTTAGCCCTCGCGCGCGTTAATTGAACACTCACTCACACTGTTGCACGGAAAGAGGTTGCATAAAATGATTTTATTTTATTATTAACGATTGTGAAAATGTTGTGCGTGTTTCTTTTATTTTGTTTATCTTTTGGGTGTTCGCTTTGCAAATAATTAATTATTCATTTCATTTTGTTTGGGTTTTTATGAGTAAAACTTAATTTTAGTTAGTTAATTATTTTGCGTTAATAAGTGTTTGCGGTCATTTTCCAATTTGTATTTCAGTTTGTTTTCCCCAAAAGTGTTGAAAGAAGCCGCATCCTTTGAGCTTTCGAAAGTCTTAAACTATTAAATGAAACTTTTTAATGTTATTAAATATTTTGCTTTTCCATTTGGCTGTGCAGCTGTCCAAGACTTTTAATATATTTTGAGATAATTTTTTCAACAATTTTCATCATCGTCCTTTTAGTATTTTTACTTCTTGTTGTTTTCTTTTTCTATTATTTTGCCAAAGTTTTCTTAAGTAAATGTTTTCCGTTGTTACCTTTTTTTTCGGTTGAGTTTTAAGGGTCATCGACTGTTTACAACGATTGAAGTATATTTTTGTAATAATATTTTTCCTTCTTCTTTCTTTTGCGTCGTTTTCTGTTTGTTTCTCTTTCTTCGTACTTTTCTTTTTTTTGTAGAAATTTGTTACAAGTGAGTATGAAGTACTTTTGTTTCCTTTTTGTTTTACTCCTTGCGAATTTCCTTGATATTTTTCTGCTCGACGAGTGTTAAATGTCTTACGACCAGGCCTGAAAGAGAGGGAATTGATTGTTTAGTATATTCACGCTTATAATAAGAGGCGTAATAATAAAAATGTTGGCATCACTAATGAAAGTGGCCAAGTTGTACCCCTCGTACCCCGTATCTTATATTTAATATCGAAAATGAAAAGACCAAGAACAACTGCAACGCATGTTTGCATACTTTCAAGGTTCTGGTTTATACCAGTAGTTTTTTGTTGCAGCTGTTGGTATTTTTGCTCATTTAATATCTTCATTTTATTGCAATCTCTTGCAGCAACTCTCATGCAGCAATAATAACACTAAGAAATGTAACAGCAACAACAACAAATCCTTTTTATAGAACAACAACAACAAGACAAATAAACATATTTTTAGACTTAAATGCTCAAAAAAAAAAAAAATATTATCAAGTGTTTATATCTGCTGCTGAAATTGTTTTGAACTGTTTATTGTCTGTTCGTTGTAGTCGCGACGATTCCTGCTCCATTCATTCTGTCCACTGTCTGTCCCACCTTCTCGTTCTGCTCTGCCCTGGTCTATTATCTTTTTGTTTTTTGCTACTCGGTTATTTGGTTGGTGTTTGAAAGTGTTTGCACATGTAAAAATTGTTTTGATTCTTAAAATATTTTTTTTTTTATTTTGCATTTTAAGAGTTCTTGAAGCCGATGACGGCTGGAGTATTTTATAAGAAACTTTTTTTCGTTTAACTGAATTGCAAATAAAAATCTGGGAGTTTTATTTTCAAAATGGCCTGTTTTTCGCTGTTATCAAAGAAACGTTGAGTAAACAATTTCAATTATTATTTCAAGTTTATTTCTTCAAATGAAAGTCTTTGAGTATAAAAAAAAGACTTAATTAACAACAAAAAAATGTTACTTTCTTATAAATAAATAATAAAATTTCGGTATGTGTCCTTCTTGTGCTTTTTATAATATTTTTTTTCGTTTTTATTTCATATAAAGACATGATTATTAATATGTCAGTAAAAAAAATTTTCCCAACTTTCGGGCTAACGTCACCTTTGCAGAGCTCTGAAATCGATACTGACCGTTTAGTCGGACATAAACATTTATTATTAAGTCTTTTGCTTGATTAGGACTCTCAGAGAATTCTGAATGTGTTATAAAGCTATTGAATTTCTAAAAAAAATCTTAATTAATCAGTTAACCGGTTACTTAAAAATTAATCGATTGGTAACCGTTTAATTCAGAGTTAGTTTATTACTAGCAGACTAAGTTAAATCTAATCGGTTAATAACCCATTCATTTATAAATTATCGATTAATGATCGATTAAAGGAAAACCTTCATTATTTAGTCGAGCAGTTATTTTCTGCATTTTTAAACAGAGGCCGGAAAAATATTAAAAACCTTAATAATTCAAAAAGACTCGGTTAATAATCGAATAATTCAAAATTAATCCGATAGGTAACCTATTATTTTAAAGTTAGTCAATTAATAAACGACTAAAGTAAAATCTTAAGTCACTAGTCGATCCGTAAATATTTCTAAAACCTTAATAATTTTAAACTATTCGGTTAATAACTGAATAACTTAAAATTAATCGGTTAACAACTGATTAATTTAACTACTTCTTAATCAGAAATTAATCGTTTATCAAGCGGTTAATTCAAAATCAACCGTTTAACAACAGATTAAATTAAAACTTTCAATTAGTAATCGATTAACAAAAATTAATCGCTTGATAAACGATTAAGGGAAAACCTTAATTAATTATTCAAGCATTTAGCTTAATTATATATAATTTTAAGTAGTAACAATTTAATAATTCTGAATTATTCGAATAATAACCGAATTACTTAAAATTAATCGGTTAACTTAACAACTTTTTACTCAAGGATTAATCGTTTAATAAACAATTAATTCTAAATCAGTCGTTTAACAACAGATTAAATCAAAACTGTGGATTAATAACCGCTTAATAGAAAATTTATCGGTTAGTAACCGGTTAATTTCAAATTAGTCAATTAATAAACAATTCAAGAAAAACCTGGATTAATTATTGGCATAGTTAGTTTAATTATTTTTATGCCTTTTTAATTAAGGACCATAAATATTTCCAAAATCTTAGTAGTTCGAAATCAATCGATTAATAACCGAGTAACTCAATATTAATCGATTAAAAATTGATTAAGTTAAGAATTTCTTAATCAAAAATTGACCGTTCGCTTAGTAACCGATCAATTCAAAACTTTCGATTAATAATCGAATAACAAAAAAACTATCAGCTAGTAACCGATTAATTTAAAATTAGTCAATTAACAAACGAGTAAGAAAAGCCTGGATTAATTATTCGAGTGATTAACCCGCTAAATGAAAACCATAATTATACTCCATTCTAATTAGGGACTTAACCGCAACCGATTTGACCACGAAATAGATTGAAGATGTTTTTTTATAGAAAATCCCTCATGAGCGGTTTAAAGTTCTTGTAAATTTTAAAATGCTGCTCAATTGACTTCCACTGTATTCAGGATATTTTTCAAATGATATTTTTTTAAACTTTTGGAAATTACCTGCATGCTGGAAGACTATTCCAAATTGTTTAGCTTCGAAATGAAGAAATTGTCTTTTAGAGAATTTTATGTTTCAAGTTCCGCGGCCTGATCCATGTTATTTATTAACCTGATTTCTCCTGTTGTGTGTGTGTGTTTTTTTTTAAATTTTATTTAATTTTCTTGTTAATTTGCTGGCCGCGTTAAAAAGCTTGCCATAATTGTATTAACGGAATTATTTCGTTAAATTAAAATTTTTAATTATTTTATAATAATTTAATCTCTTGACAATAATTCTTTTTTGTTTCAATAAATATATTTATTTCTATGTTTTATGTTAATTATAGTTGTTGTATTAAATGCCTCGCAAACATAATTTATTAATTTTCCAGTTGCCATCAACATTTTTGTGAAAAATTTTTTCGCTTCATTAGAATCGTTTGAAAAGTCCTGTTTTTGCACGCGCCTGTTGTCTGGCTGTTTCGGATGTTTATTTGCGAAATAGTTCGCTATTAATTATCTGAATTAACTTTTAACATTTGAAGTATTTTGCTTAATGGCGTATGTGAATGTTTTTTTTTCTAAAATTAATTATATTTATATCGTTTCATTATATTTTATATATAAAACAACATGTTTATTCAGCAGGTGTGTTTATTTAATTATTTCCTTCAAACGAACTTTAGCTTGTTGTATTTATTGTTTGTTGTTGTGTGTTTGTGTTAATGAAATTGTTTAATTAATTCAATTAATTCACTTGCTTTTTTTCCCCATCTAAATCTGTGCTACTGTTGTGGCAATAACTCATGGATTTCTATTTAATCCTTCAATTACTCATCTGCAATGAAAGTAAAAAGAAGATTAAGTTTAATTAATTCTTTGTAAATTTATATACAACAAAAGTAATTAAAATTAATTAATCAGTAGAGTATTCTAAATCGTATGGGTGGCCCAAAGTGATTTCTAATCTGTTTTTATTGTGAATTTATTTAAACAAAAAATTGCTGGCATTTCAGTCATATTTCTTCCCCTCATTTGCATATTTATTTCTAAAACATCTCAACTACTCGTATTAGGAACTTATATTATTTAGTCTTCCTCAAGTATTCAATAATTTTACCAGCAAATCCCCTTAAAGCAGGACTATTAGAAAGAAAAGAAAAAATTGAATTCATAAACTGAAATAAGCAAGAAATATAAGAGAACCAGGAATATATTATTATTCTGTTGCTCCCTTAACAACAACAACACGCAGCCATTCCACAAACTCTACCTCCCAAAAATGTGTACGACTGTGGGTGTGTGTGTGTGTCTTTCTGCACACATTTAGTTGTTTTAGTTTTGAATTCCTAAACTCATGTTTATTATATTGTAATCCTGTAATAAAATCCTTAAATCCACATTATTAGCCATGACCATGTCCCGAAGGATACAAACAAACAAAAAGCATGTCTCATCTCGCTCTCTCCTTTCCAAACGTATTTGCAAGACAATGAAAATCCTGTTTTATTATTATTCTGCTTAAAGATCAAAACCATGCGAGTACATGTTGTATTATTTTTGGCATTTTAACATGTGAAAATAATCATGGAGACTGCGAAAGTACTTGCGAATTGGAAAAGGGCCACTGAATTATAGCGCCGCAGTGCTGGCTGCAGAGTTTTATAAACACGTTTCCAAGAAGAGGGCCTGCAAAGGGGATTGGAACGATGTGGCTTAAAGCTGCTTAGTTGGCAGAAATGTTTGTACAGGCAGAGACACACTTGTAAATACGTTAAGGAAAAGAGAATCAAGTGAAATAATTTTATTACTGCTGCTGTTGTGTTCGTACAATAGCGGCATGTCCCTGCATGTCTCTGCATGTTTAATAGTTTCTGTAGCTTGTAAATTTCATATCCTGTGCATGATAGCATTAGGGTGCCGCCGCCATGGCTTAATAGATTCCACTACCATTTGAAATCTGTATTTGTTTGCATGAAAAACTTCACGCTAAATATTTCTGCAGATCTCTTAAAATATTGTCAGCTTGGGCCACCCTAATGCCTGCTTTGCTGAACTATTCTCTGTGGCATTCTTTTAATTTTCCATGTTGTGCAAACGACACTGCGCAGCAGTGCTGCGACAAATACTAAAAGCTAATTTTCGGTTTGTACCAGCACTGCACCGACGCTGTGATCGTAAAATATTTAAGTACGCAGTCAGTGCGATAAGTTTTTAAATGCGGAAATGCATAGTTTTCCTGGCCCAGATGACCCAGCATTTGCAGGATGATCATTTTTTATCTGACACACTAGAAAAAGTGGATAAGTGAGAGAGCACAGCGGGAGTAAAATTTCCCGGGAATCTTCTAACTGTGGCCCTGCAATTTAAGAAATCAATTTGAAAATCTTCTATCTACAATATAAATAAATTTAATTTCAGACGTTCTAAATTTTTGACTAATAAAAATCTTAACAAAATCTTTCTTTTTTAAAGTGACTCAACCCTTTTTGAGAACTTAATGTTTATTTCAAATCTTCAGTTTAGCGGGCTGCATTTAAATGAGTATGAATGGGATAAACCGTTTCATCTGCGAGAGAGTAAGAATATAAAGAATTTTGAGATAAAAAATGATTGAAAATAAGAAACAGCGTTACGGAAAGAATAGGCCCAGCGGAAGTAAAGAGCGAACTCTCTGAAAGCTCAATATAAGCCGAGAGAGAAGTTTAGACAGGAATGGTCCATATATATTTTCAATTCCATTTCAAAGTTCTATGCCTCTGTAAAAAGCACCCTTTGCTTTCAAATTCGAGTGTGATACACCAAGAAGACTCTTTTTTTGCCAATCGAGGCAAACAGAGAACAAATTTGTTATACGCTTCCCCATAAAATTAAGTCTTCTTAAAAGATTTTCATAGAAGCCAAATATAACTATTCCACGCTCTCTTTATTGTGGTACATTTTTAAGTATTTTATCGCACACGAATATGAATAAAAGTTACTTATTTTAAAAGCTAGTTCTATGTAGGAATTCAATACATAAATAAAGGGTGTTTTTTTAAAGAGTGGCACTAGTTTGAGTCATAACCAAACAAAAACGACGAGGATCAATATGATCCTATAATTCCTATTTATCAATTGTGGTGAGCGTCTAACATATTTCCAGCGACCTCGCTTATGTCTAAGTTACTTAAACTCTATGTCAATAGTACAAAACTCTGCCCTCGTCAACGGAAAGCATACCCGTCTATGCTCATTAATTTTATATGGAACTTATATTCCTGCTAACTTTATTTCTATATTGATTTGGCTTTACTAGTGTTTTGTTGATATATTTTGCTCTACATTTTTATTATCTTGTCTTATATAATAAGAGTTCAGTTTAGAGTGACACAAATTTAAATCTTAATAAAACAAGGAAATATATTTTCAATATCAATGAAACGGGCTTTATTTGAAAGAACATTTTATGAATTTATATTTAAATATGATATCTGGCATGTGGCCACTATGGCTGGCGGTAGAAAGCGCAATTTGGAACGCCAATTTTCCACAACCTTGCGCAGCATTTGCCGCCACTAACAACTCTTCAAATCTTGATTTCCAGGTGTTCAATTGTCTCGGTGGCCAACTAATTGGGGCCGTTACATGAAATTATTTTTCCAGCAAAAGTTTCTTTAAGTAAATAATTTCTAGCACCCACTGTGCGGAATAAGGCTCCTTCCTGTTTGAACCACATATTAGCAGGACTAATGCCACGTAATTGAGAAGCGAAAAAATTTCCAACCATGTTCCCATACCGTTCACTATTGACAGTAACATTCCGATCGTCATAGTGTTTGTAGTTTAACATAACCCCAAAGAAAATAATCAAAAGGCTTTAAATCACATGATCTTGATGGCCAATTAATTGGGGCATTAGGAGAAACTATTTTTTCCTCAAAAGTTTCTTTGAGTAAATCAGTTGTAGCGCCCACTGTGCGGTATAAGGCTTCGTCCTATTGGCACCACATATCAGCAGGATTAATGCCACGTTATTAAGGAAAATACTTCCAATAGGAAGTAAGGAAGGAAAATACTTTCAATCATATTCCTACAGCGCTTACCAGTAACATTCCGACCATCATTGTTGCTGAAGGTAAATGGGTCAATGGCTCCTCCATCTCATAAAGCGCACCAAAAAGTAATTTTTTGTAAATATAAAATTGTGTTTCGACAAAAGCTTGTGGGTTCTCCCCACTGTAAAAGTCACAACTCTGCTTATTTACGTAACCAATCAGCCAGAAATCGGCTTCATCGGAAAATATAATTTTGAACGGATAAGTTTGACGAATAGATTAATTGTTTTGATTAAAAATTTCAACAATTCAAACACGTTGAGATATCAAATGTTTTAAACAAAAGCAACCATCAGCTGTTAAATGGAAGCTTAAATAAAGCAGTGATGCCAACGTTTAAAAAAACACGCTTTATTTGTCTAAATTAATATTATAATAATAAAAAAACGAATATTAAATCTTATACTTGCAAACATGCACGCGCATGCACTTAAATATAAAAAGAGAGTGGGTTTTGTGGTTCTATTAAAATGTGTTTTAAGTCTCAATGTCAAGTGGTAGAATTTCGATCAGCTGTTAATTGTAATAGAATGGCCGTTTTACACCATCAAAATAATTAATTTTCAATTTTCAAAAATCCTCTTTATCCTAAACAAATTCAATTTAGCCACCGCATTATTTGTTACAAGCAACTTTTCTAAATTCAATATTTGATAAAAAAAAATAATGATCAACAGAAAATTTAATGGAAAACAAAAGGAAGAGCTACAAGTTTTTTTTTTTTGAAATTCTTTTACAAAATAGAAATTGTAACGACTGCAGCTTTTGCCATGAGCACTTCTCCTCTGCCAGACATTAAAAGTTTTCCGTTGGATTTCGTTTCCAATCAATTTTGTTTTGTACTTTTCATTTTCAATTTTCTTTTTCTTAGTTCGATGTTTGCCTTCAGCTTCCTTGATTATCTCGTGTATATGTTTTATGTTCTATTCCATTCGAGTGCTGTTGGCCTTTTGAATGCTTATTAAGTTGACTCCAGTACAATACGAAAAGCGAAACAAAAAGATGCATAAAAATTTAAAATACGAATATGTAATTCGACTGGAGGTTTGTGTGGTTGTGTTAAAGCTCACATGGGTGGTATTGGAGCTGGAAAGCTAAGCACAGATAACGGTAACAATTTACGAATTTTACCAACACTACCCAGCAGAACTTTTTTAATATATAGTTGAGACTTGTAGAGGTTCGGAAGAAAATTGTCTTGGAAATTATTTCTACTAAATAAATATGGAAATATGAAAAGTATTAATAAAATATGATATCTGGTATTTGAAATAACACCAGATGACAAGAACGAGGCGGCCAATTGAAAACGGTGCGTATCACTTAAGAAGGTTATGTGGATAAAGTACGTTGGTTTCGTTCAGTTTTTCAAGCAGTGAATTTTCATGTAAATTTTCACCTGTAAAATTATTTATTTTAGAGTGTAGCGTTTCACGATTAAAATTTCCCAACTTTTTACTAAATAAATAATAAAAAATGACACCTCCATTTATAACATTTCATAGTTTGACAAACAATTTACTTCCTAACCTCAAATTTGCCCTTCATATATAAGTTTAATAAAAAATTAATGATCTTACAAATAAGTCCACTGTGTTACACCCATTCGTAGCCTTGTGCATTAACTGTTTATGTGCTTATAAACCAATAATAACTGACAACTTGGAGGACAAAATTGTTCATGTCTTTCTTCAAGAACTGCTGGGTATTTTAGGAAAATTCGTCAAATGAAAATAGGAAACATTATCGTTAAACAAATGCAATCGGAAAAAAAGAAAGAAATATCGGATGTTATTTGCATTCACTCGAACAAAGTCAATATATCCAGTTGGTTGTGAAAACTTTGCCAGACAGTCTCAAAACTTTATTCTGCTCCAACGTTGGTTGTCGATCCACAAAGAAAAGAAGAAGAAAAATGCAAATAATTGAAATTATTTTTACACACACGAATACAAACACAATTTGAAATATGAAAGTCCCTGTGTGACTGCCAGTGTGAGTGTAAGTAATAGACAGCATTTGCTGGCTCTTTAAAGGTTTTGAATTATATTGAAACCAAAGCGCAGTTCGTCTGTGGCGGGCCCTTCGCTATCCACTTCCATTCGGTTTTGCCGTTTGCTTTCCCGTAGTTGTTGAGACTTGTTAGTGAAAATTACCGATTCGTTTTTCAGGGGGATAAGCCTTCCAGAAGACAAAATCTTGTGCTTCTAATACGATGGGCCTACAATTTTAAATTTTTATAAAATTTTTTTTTTTTTGAAACATGACTAAGACTACAATAAAGTTTTAATTTTTACGCCTCAAATCGAACCGTATTAATTATCAATTTTAGATATGCAACTTACACAGCTGAGCAGAATGGCCGTTTTCGAAAGCCGCTACACTTTCATCATCGGAACGTTTCTGTGAAGTCTTTGTGTTGCCGTTTGTTAAATTACCTCATGTGCTGTTTTCCGAATTGTTTTTCCATGTTGGAATTTTCTTAAATAAATTTAAAGAGCTTTTCTATTTATTATTTATAATTAAAAATAAAAAAAATATATGGAAAATGGTGGACTCCTAAAGCCAGGAAACAAATCATAACATAGTTTTCATGCTATTCCATAACTTTTAATCTCTTCGAACTAAAATGCTGTTATTTTAATTTTGAAATCAACCGACTCCCGCATTACAAACGGTGGTTGATATATTTTTGGATTATTATAAAAGAATCGGAAACACCAACTCATCAGATATATAATTTGGGAGCTAAAAAAAATTTGTTTAAGTTTTTTCGTTCACGATAACTCGCGAAGCGGTAAACAGATTTTGACCCGGTTCACGGTGAGTGACGTGCCAAAAGCTGTCGCTTATTGCTTTTAAAAATTTTTATTTTTCTAGTTTCTTTCAGGATATTTTGAAAACTACTGGCTCGAATAGGAAATCTAAATTCCCGAATGTTCTTCAAAACCGTTTGATACGGTTCAGATGTTCAAAAGTTATCAGAGGGTCACTTACTTAGAACACACAGTCACACACACACACACACCTACAAACATATTATTTTACTTGCCAAATCAACCGATTGCCGAGAATCGAGGAGACTAAATGATCAGATATTTAATTTCGTAATTGTTGAAAAAAAAATCACTTTTTTCGAATTGTTTCGTTGAAAATTTATTTTTTTAAATTACTTTGCAAAATATTTTTGAGATATCTTGTAAATTACCTGTTCGAATCGGTTTAAGTTTTTAGGAAAACTAAGTTCGAATTCGCATGAATTCGGTTCAGCCATTTAAAATTTATAAGCGCACACAAGCGCACACACACACACCTACAGACAAAAGAATCGATCAGATATATAATTTCATAGTTGTTAAAAAAAATCACTTTTTTCGAATTGTTTCGTTTAAAATTTATTTTTGAAGAATTACTTTGAAGAATGTTTTTGAGATATATTGAAATTAAACGGGTCGAATCGGCTTAGCTTTTTAGGAAAACTAAATTCGAATCCAGCCGTTTAAACGTCATAAGCGGGTTACTACACACACAAACACACACACATGCATACATACTGACATAGTGACGGGCATTCAGAATTTGTCAGGGAAGCTTCTAGGACCTCATAACAGTGGGGATCCGATGAGAGTTCGATTTTTGAAAAGTTTAAAAAAAAAAATTTTCAAAAGAAGTTTTCAATTTTCCTTGCGGGCCGTTAAAACAATATCGCGTTCTTTAATTTCTTATAAATTTAACCCACATTTTCAGTTTTCCATATTCGAATTGAAAATTTTGCAAATTTATTTTCATCGTTGTGCTTGTCGGCCGACAGTTATGATTTGCTCGGTTTCTTATTGGCTTAAGTTTAATATCCTCTTGTTGCTTGAGCAGCATCAGTCTCCGACCAATTATTTTTTATTTTCTCTCCTCTTCTCTGTTTCATAATGAACTGCATAAAGTTTATTTTTCCTTCTTCTTAGAGTTCTATATATTCTTTTTGTTGTTATTGTATAAATTATTTCTTCTCAGATGTTGTTTTAATTTGAAAGATTTCAAAGATCTCTAAAATATGCAAAATACATCTGTTTTGCCAGACTTTAGGAAGTTTTCTCTCTTGAAATTTCGTTTTAATAAGGAAAAAGAAACAGAATTATAATGCAATTAAATTCTTATGGTTTATTATGATGGCAGGAAATCTCTGCTTAAATATCGTGCGCTGCTGAGAATATTTAAGTTTAAAGTTGACTTTTTTCTCTTAGTTTTTAATGCAGCGCTTAATTGATAGTAAGAAAGTCGGGGATTATGTTGTTAGAATTATAAAAATTAATTGAGAGGATATAATGAGGACATGGAATTTTTGTTACTTGAAGCTGCAGGATATCAAGCACATAAATAGCAAAAGAAATAGTTGAGATTTATTTATTTAAATTCTTTTTCTTTAGAGTCTGTACAACAAATTAAATTGATGTTTATAGAACTGAAACAATTGAATTGATTTCAATGGAAAAGTTAAGGGAAAATTTAAAATGCACAATCATTTTCATACAATTAATTTAGTCAAGTCTAGCAAATGTTTTTAGAGAGTTGAATAAAATTTATATGATGAATAGGCTGAAGCTGTAAGATGATGGGATATTGATAAACACGAAATGATTAGAAGATATTGAGAAAAAAAAAGTGCTTCAAATGGCAGTGCCGAATCTTATATACCCTTCACCAACGTACGTCTGGCGTTACATATATTTTTGAGTACCGATTTTGTTCTTTCTAAATTATAAAATAGTTTTAGTTAGTAAAAAACAACGTCAGTTGCCTGTTTGGTTACTTTTATGAATGAAAGAAAAATCAATTTCCCACCTCTGGAAACGTCCAATCGTCATGATGTAAAAAGCGGTTCTATTAAAGAAAAACTTGAAATCTTTAAACATTTTAGTTTTTACATGTACTACAAAAAACTGAATGTGCCAAAAAATAATTAACTTCCCATCCCTGGAAAAAAAATTATTTTTTTACGTTTTTAAAAGACCCAAAGCATGAAATAGGTTCAACTTACAAACAAACATAAAAATAATAAATTTTCGGTATTCATTTTGCGTCGAGAACTACACCAAATACAGAGCTTCCCAGATCTGGAACCTTATCTCGGATTTTTCTGAATTTCAATACCAGTCTATTCAAGTTCATTTCCAGTTTCCATCAGTTGAAGAACAAGGTCTCTAGCTCTTCCGGTGGCTTGGCAAAATGTACAGACAGACGGACATCGCTCAATTGTCATCGCTTTTCATGAGAATCCAGAATATATATATTCTCTATGGGGTCTCTTATTAATATCGAAGAAATTGCACACGGAATGACAAACTCTTTCACTTTTTTCTGAAGGGTACAACAAAAAACTCAAGCTGGGGGGCCATACTGCTACAGCTCTTTCTGTCTCTGTCTTATTTTATAACACAAGTCGACAAATGAAGACTTTTTGAAAAGTGCAAGGTCGTGACTATATGGGTTCGATTCCACTATCAAATTGTAGTAAAACCGAATACTCAGTTTGGTCAAGTTGGAGAAAGTTTTCATTTTATGGGCCTCCAAAGTTTCCCAATATGAGCATGATGCCCAAAGAAAGGTGTCATCAGTTTTTGCCAAATAACTAATCAGCACTTAAAAATATCTCTTAACTATGTGCGGCAAATATGTAGCCAAGGGTACGTTGAATATTTCTTGCTACAATTTTATGACAGAAACGTATATGATCTCAGAGATTTTTTAAAAAAGTTAGAGAACAAAAAATTTTTTTTCGGTTTCTCGATCATAACTTTTACGAAATCCTGATTTTTCATACACTATATTTGGAAAAATTGTAGCCACGGTAGAGATGAAGAACTTTTGTGAACACACCAACATAATCTGAACGTATCTAGATACCAAAAACAGGTCGTAAAGACTCCCTTATGACTAAAAGCTTTAATTTTTAACTCAGTTAAAAGCTCAGTTAAGAAAGAAAATATCAGCGAAAAAAAAATTGAGAAAATTTCGGCCCTACAAGATATTATGTAATTAATTTCAAAATGCACAGTGGGGCATCTTAAACAAACATTTAAATCCACTTGTAAAGAAAAAGCAAAAGCTTTTTGCAAAGAACAGCAGCAGTTGTTATTCGTTAGATGCCTCATCTTAAAACGTAATAAATTTTATTTACTGTAGCGACAACTAAATTGTTTTCTTTTGTTTTCAATTCGCAGCAGAATATCAGTTTCACATAACACACACACACGAAATGATTATGAAAGTTTCATTTATCTTCGAGTATGAATATTCTTAATGTGATTTAGTCAAATACCCTGCAGTTGTGTGGGGCCAATTTATTCCACTATCGTTCAATTCAAAAAAGTTATTCGCCAATAGAAATATTTTTCAAATTATTATTATTCTTTTGCAAAGGACCTGGCGAACTGTTCAAATTATCGTGATAATTTCATTAAGACTTTCAAATTATCCAACTGCAGCGAATGCAGACCGGCTGTACTGCACTTTAGGAATAAATTAATAGACATTTTTTAATTGCAATGAAATTAAAAACGCTGTTTGAATTGACATGAAATTTACTTTGTTCGAGCCATAATCCTGTGGTATTATAATTTAAAAAGTGGCTGTTGCATATGACCGCCACGGCTGACTCACAGGTAGTGTGATCTGCAGGGTCCATTTTTGATAATATATTCCAACGCATGAGGCCGTCTAGCGGCGAATGTGGTAAATCGTTTCGGGTCCATCGGCTTTGACTGTTCTACTTTGCATAACCCTTCAAAAAATAGTACAGCGTTAAATCACACGATCTTCGAACCCAATTTGTCCGTCTGAAATGTAAAAGAATGCAGTTACCAAATAGTTGCTTCA
Organism: Linnaemya vulpina; assembly: GCA_963675445.1. NCBI lineage: Eukaryota > Metazoa > Arthropoda > Insecta > Diptera > Tachinidae > Linnaemya > Linnaemya vulpina. The sequence goes on along the minus strand of OY776280.1, from coordinate 39,986,346 downwards.
ACAAATCGCTTGCGTCACGAATTGTGTGACCTGCAGTCAGCTCCTCCACGTCGTGATCGTTAATTGATGAACGAAAAAGCCAAAAATAACGGCTCTATAGTGATCGCCATTGACTGTAACGTCCTTACCAGTATCGTTTCCAAGGAAGTACGGACCGCCAGCCTTTTTCTGAAGGAAACGATGTCTCAACATGCAGTTCAGGACTATCTTCAATCCAAATATGGCAAATTTGCTTATTAACGAATCCATTCAGGCAAAAGTGAGCCTCATCGCTAAACGAAATTCGCTCGATACGTCTTATTTCCAACAGAAGTACGATTATCGCAATGAATTTGCCCTATTTGAAAGCGTTTACACGTCACAGTCATTTATAATGAAACGTCAAACATAAATCACTTGACAGCCGATAATACGGTCTTCAATTAAAAAGTGTTGTCAACTCAAAGTTTTATATCTCTTTGAAAATACAAATCCAAGATTTTCTTTATATTTAGAGAAATCAAAATTTTACATATTAACCGCCTTATTCATAAAAATTATGAGAGGCATATAAGAGTGTAATAAAGCAAATTTCGTTTGAAATTTTGTTTTATTACGCTGTTACTAGACTCTCATAATTTTTATAAATAATGTGGTTAAAAGTCTTATTTATAAACAAACATTTAATGCTTATAAGCTGTTTATAAGACAAATTTTCTATGCGAAATTTGTTTTATAAACAGCTTATAAGCATAAAATACTTGTTTGTGAATAAGGCCTTCGAGTTTAGTAATTAGCACTGGAGTATTCTGAAGAAGTTTTAAAAGAATTATCACATTTGAAACGATAAACCGGATGGATTAACCAACAATTGCAGGGCTAAAAATAGTTTATCTTGCTCTTCTAAGATTTTGTTTAATACAATTCTTCTCTGTGAACTGCTGGGCAATCAATAGCGAAATGATTTACACTCTACAATCATTCAATCATAAATTCATCCAACCGTAGATTAATTATTCAGTTGCAAAGCAAAAACAACATTAAACACAACTTATGTACAAGATGGAAATGCCAAGTCTTTTCCAAATACCTTTTGTAAAATCTACAAATTGCAAGTAAAAGACAATCAATTAACAACATCAGATCATGTGTGGCTTTGGACTGTTTGAGATTTGAAAAGCCCAAAAGCTCGTATCTGAAATATGTTTATCAAATCCGTGACAGTTGTTTTGTGCGAGTGACTGCTCTTATCATATTCATAAACAAGCAGCCCGCATAAAGTGTTAAGGGGAGGGGTGTGGGGATACAAAATATTAAATATATAAATAACGACATTAATTTATGTGAAAGATTGTGTCTGTACATGAATAGGGAATGGGAAAAAGGTAAACCGATTTGCTTGTTGAGGGAGGCGCCATAACCTCGCGACGTCATTAGTTTTGGTTTGTCACAAGTCCTTGAATAAATTAAAGAGATGCCTTAACAAACACATTATCTTTTCGGTTGTATGATAAATATTATGCCACACTGTTTAATGTGTCCATTTAAAGTTTCAATGGTCTTTATGTTTATTAATTTCTATTAACAAATTTGTTTTTAAAAACTTACAAAAGGTCTTGGGTATTAAATATTTTGCTAATTGTTTCACAACTTTGACGCACATTCAAGTTGCCACAACCAGAAGAAACTAAAAGATGATAAATTATTTCCGGCCATTGGAAAATTGTTGTTAAACTATAAGAACTTGAGTATACACTAACACACATACATTTACATAGATTTTATATTTCTAATGATAATCAAAGTAACAGAAGGGAAAAACAATAGAGTAAAAACTACTGCTCACAGACACACACGAGCACACACACACAGACGAGTGCAATATGCCAGCAAAAAAAAAAGAAACTTCTCTTTTGAGAGATTTCAAATGTGTGTTTGTGTTTGCTGCTTTTTGTATGTGTGCGTAAACGTACGAGCATGCTTGGATTTATTTTTCAAAAACTTGTCAGAATATTTTAGTCTTTTTGTTTTTGTTGGTTTTTTTTTCATACGTCTTCTGTGCCCCTCCCGTCGCCCTCCCCGTCCAATGTAAGTTTATGTATTTTAATACGTGTCCCGCTGTCTCTCTTTCCATTTGTATCTGTTATAAATAACTTTGTTTCAGTTTCTACTTCAAGTGTAGAAACTCTTAATTCTTATTCAAAGATGTTGTAGCTTTTGAAGTTATATACGAGGGCTGTTTGTCAACTCTGCGAATGTTGGAACTAAATTATATATATTTTTCCTTAGAAACATAATCTTCTTTTAGTTAAATTAGTGTTGGGGGATGGTTATTTTTTACTTTTCAATTTTTATTTCAGTTGATGCGAAAGAAATTGAAAAAGTCCCAAGCAGTTATCAAACAACGCTCGCATATCTGTTTGGCCTAATTTTCGTGATTGAGATGAAATGTGTTGGAGCAGATATGGACGCCAGTAATTTGTTTTTAAATTAGCTTAAGTGGGGCGAAGGTTTCTAACAGATTTTGCCATTTCCATTAAAAAAAAAAATGTTACTCTTTTAGGGAAAACAGCGTCCGTTTAAAAATTCTTTGATGGCACATTTTCCTATTTTCCATGAGGGTATAAAATATTCGGCATTTGCCCATCCAACTTTTACCAGAAATAGTTGTTCGAATGTGTTTCGCTTTTTATATTTATTTTTATTTATTATTTCAATTTTTAGGGGGAGTTGTTCTGTTTCCTTTCATTTTTGTTGCTCTCATGGTTACAGCTTCCGGTGCGAATGCGAGTGCGAGTGAGTGTGCGTGTGCATGCATGTGTGTGTGTGCCCCTAAAAGTTAACGATCTGTAATTTCACATGTGCGTGGGTGTGTGTATGATCTGGTCATTGAGTTGTACGAAAATTGTAATTTATTACTTCGGTTACAATTTCTTAAATGAATTTTCTCTTAATTTTATGTTTTTTGCTTCAGTGGAAAAACTTTGGCCATAAAACGTTGACATGTTTATTTTCAGCATTTAATTTGTTACATTCCAAGATATTATAATAACGAAATCAAGCAATAAATTCCAGAATTTCATACGATATTGAAAAGCTTTTTGAGTTGTTTCAATTGTTTTTTGTTTAATAAACTCGATGCAAAACTTGTCCAATTGTCGGAAGTCCTGGAACCAGACAATTGCAGTTTTATAACTTTAATTTATTTCGTAATAAATTGAAAAATTTTGTGTTATTTGACATATCTTAAGGATGTCTATTCTTAAGCTCAAGTTTTCAAAATTTGTTGTTGGTTTCGGTAAAATATTGTTGTACAAAGAAAGAAGTCTTAAGTTTCTTTTATTTGTTTTTACCAATTTATTGCCTCAATTAATTGCAAATATCAGTCTATTATAATTAATTACAAAAATGAGTTTCGAGTAAAGAAATTTTAGCTTTTAAGGTTTCAAGAAGTCTTTTGAAAGGGCAACTCAAAAAAAAATTAATATTTCTAAAGCCGCCATAAACCGATTTGTTTTTTTAATTTCTTTTCGCGCTACGGTATAATTTAATGGACTAAAAAATTATAAGTTTCTCGAAATTTTAAAATTTGAATTTTGTAAACTCCATTATTTTCTTTCAGAATCTTTTTCTGTGCCACCTTAATAAAAAATAACAATTAATAGCTAATAATCAATTGTTAATTAGTAATTAGCAGTTAATAATTATTAATTGTTAATTAATAATTAATTAACAATTAATATATAATAATCAATAAGTAATAATTAACTATAAATAATTAATAATTAGTAATTAATAGTTAATAACTAATAAATAATAATTAGTAATTAGTAATTAAAAACCAATAATTAATAACTAGTACTTTATAATTAATAATTATTAATTGATAACTGATAATTAATAATTAATAATCTATATATAATAATTATTAATTAGTAATTGATAATTAATAAATAATAATTTACTCTAAATAATTAATAACCAATAATTTATAATTAATACTTAGTAATTAATAATGAATAATTAATAATGAATAATTAATAATGAATAGTTAACAATTAATAACTAATAATAAATAATTAGTAATTTATAATTAATAACAAATAATTAATTACTGATAATTAATAATTATTAATTTATAATTAATAATTAGGAAATAATAATTAATAATTAGTAATTAATAGTTAAATAATAATAAAAAAATAATAATTGATAAATAATAACTGGTAATTTGTAATTAATAACTAATAACTGAAAATTAATAATTTATAATAAACAATTATTAATTTATATTTTTTAATTAACAAATAATAATTAATAATAAATAATGAATAATTAATAATTAGTAGCTAATAGTTTATAATTAATAAATAATGATTAATAACTAGTAACTAATAATTTATATTTAGTAATTAGCAGTTAATAATTAATTGACAATTAATTATGTATTACAATTAATTAATAATTAATTTATAATTAATTACTTATATCAATTAATTATTAATTAATTGATAATTAATACAGAATAATTAATAAGCTATAAAAAATAGTTAATAAACAATAATTAGTAATTAATAATTAATATATAGTAATTAATAATTTATAATAAATAATATTTTATAATAAATAATTAATATATAATAATTGATAAAGTTTAAGTAATAATTAATAACTAATAATTACTAATTAATTATAATTCAAATTATTATCTATTGGGTTATTTTCGTCGTTTTAAAGCTTTATGACACTTTGAATAAATAAATCGTTTCCGCCACATAAGCGTTTTATTATTCAACATAATTCTCATTTAGGTCAAAACTTTTATTTAAACGTTTGTCTAATTCTTATTAGTCCTTCCAAATAAGAGATTTTCTCAGAGTTTCCGAAACTTGATGCGACACAAATCACTTGTTAAGCCACTATTTCTCTAGGTTCGCATAAAGAAAGTAGTCGCTGGAGGGGGTCGCATCATGGATTCGTGACTCAATTCATGGATTGTTGCCGTACAGCTGCTCTTATGGTCGAGGGTAAGTCCTCGCTGCAATCATTTCGGGGATAGCGTTTTCTGCCTAAATATTCAGATCGTTCATTGTTATTTCAGGAATATTTTTGATGATTTCTAGCGTGATGTGGGCGATTTGAAGGAATGTGTTACTCCGTTACCCACTTCCTAACTTTTGGAATTGCAAAACGTTCGATGGCTGTCAAACACAAACTTAATGTTAAGAATTTGCCACTAGTTAAATAGTAAATAACGGCAGACACGATCAGCGTTGCTCTCAAATTTACAAAAATGTTGATAATTCTCAATTTGTTTTGGAAAGTTTGTGAATAAATCGAGCAGTTTTGTTATTTCGAATTTGATTTAAAGTGCTCTGACGATTTGACGCAAAAACCAATGAAATGCATTTTGTCTCTGAATTTATTAAATCAATTTTTTAAATACTATTCTTGTATCCTTTTCACAGGACATACCTATCACTGACAAAGTTCTTGTTTTAAAATCACAAAAAAATACACACGCACATACTTGCAATTTTTTATATGTTCGTGTATCCGCATTTAGAAGTTTTTAGTTAAAAAGTGTACGCTTTCATTGCAAATTCCTTTTTATTTTCGTTCCTTCACATCCTTCAATGTGTGATGCATGTAAAAACAATAACACTTTAAAACACTCACCACCACCACTCCAACTAGCTTGCCAATTCACACAGACGAGCATTAGGATGACTGCAAAAAAGTTGCGAATTGTGTTCCAACTAAAAAGATTTATTTTATTTAAAATATTTTTTACCAGCTTCGCACGCATTCGGGAAGCCCATCAGTTGTAGGCTGGTACTCTGGCCATTCGTGGACTATTTAATTCTGCAGTTTTTTGTGCTTTTGAAATTTATAACACCCGTAAGAATTATTATCACTTATTTCACAGGATAGATTTAAGTAAAGAAATTTCCAATAAAATCAAACGCATAAAATTTTATTTAATTACCAAGAGCTTAAGACTTGAAATGTCAAGTCATAAAGTTTCAAAAATCTTGCGAATATTTATTTTTTTTCAATTTTTGTGCTCTTCCCATTAAATGCACAAATTTGTTTATGTCTTCTGCGCTTATTCATGAACATATTCACATTAAAGGATACAAAAAAATATAATAAAAACACAAACCAAAATAAAATACAACTACAACTACAATGGCGACAACATTTAATTGCAAGAAGAGCAAAAATACAAAAATGAAAATGCATCAAAACAACGTGTCCTGCAACAACGTCGGCAACTGCAAAATATTATTGTGGTGGAGAATAACAATCAGGCCTGCTAAACGAATGCTCGTGTAGTTGTATTTGTAACGTTGAGCATTTTTGCAAAAAAAAAAATTATTTATTTTATAGAAATAAAATTTTATATAAAATAAAAGGAAAGTTATTTAAAAAAAACAAAATGGAACATGAAACAAAAATTATGGAAAGTACATTTAAGTGAACACTTAGGATTATACGTATGCACAAACACACACACACACACACACAAATACATGCACAAACACCCACACACACAAATACATGCACACACACATGCGCACTCACATTTGCAGTAACTCGTACACTCCTGTATCAGATATTTCAGTTAAAACATTTAGTTTCATGTTTCTTTGTCTGTTCGTATTTGAAGCAGGACATTTGAGCAAATGTTGTTTATATGTATGTGTACGTGTCTGCGTATGTGTGTGTGTGTGTTAATGTTGAATATAAAATTTATGCAAATGATTGCAAATTTTTGGCAAAACTAAAAAGGTAAATGAGCACTGGAAAGCTTTACGATACGACTAGTATCGAAGGACTTTGATTAGGCAAACAGTTGCACGTTCAAATTGATTTTATTTGCGTTGACGTGGCAGGATGCTTGACTTGTATTAAATCACTACAGATGGCGCTTAAGAGCAAATATGAAAAAAATGTATCTCTATTTTAATATCATTCCGACTAGAAGAGTCCTGAGAATTTCATTGATTTCAAACCTTTACAAACAGCACACGCACACACATCATCTGCACACTTACAACGAGTGTATGTGTGTGTGTGTGTAGTAGTATTTTGGAAAAGTATTAAACATATTGGAGTTATGCTGGTTGCCATTGTGGAGGCAAGAGAAGTTGAAAAAACACAGATAACAACTGCAAAAAAGCACACGAAATGTGAAACAGCATCCGGAATGTGGATGATGTTTTACGATTGTGCCAGAGCAGTGGGCAGGATCGATTACATAATTGTTATAAAAGCCTTTTAACAGTTTATGGAATCGGATGAATTTGATAATTTTTTTTGTATTAAAAATAAAACCACACCGTCATCTAAAATATCAAAACTGTTGTCACTTTTATTTGAATTCGATAAGCGAAAAATCTCTTCCCATCGTCAAAAAGAGAGTTTAAAACCGTTTCTTCGATCGATGAGGCCGCTAAGAACACTTTGAAAAATACTTGGTTTCTAAATTTTTCGAATCGGTTCAAATTCCTAGAAAATATGAAATTATTACGGCCCATTTTGATTTTTCTAAAAGAATTGAGAACACTAACTGATTCAGGTATATAATTTCGAAGTTTTGCATATCTTACCAAAAACTTTAAATTCTTTCTTATTTTTAATTTTTTTTTTGAGATCGGTCACGATCTCCATGAATGGATTACCCGGTTTGCGGTGATCGACATGATTTTTAAATTTCAACAGCTGGTTAGTTTGTGCAATCGATCGGTAAAGTAGTTGAAAAGTTATTTAAAAGAATCACTTTGGAAAACACTTTTCTTATTTTTTTGCGGTAACTTCAAATTTTACCGGTTCGAACCGGTTCAAGCTCACACGAATTCTAAGTGCCTTAAGATTGCCACCAGTTTAGTTCTATTCGGTTCAGCTCTTCAAAAGCGAGTCACATCCTTACACACACACACACACACACACACATATACACACACACACACACAAACACACACACACACGTACAAACATAATGATGGATTTGCAAAATTAATCAGGGAAGCTTCCAAGGACTTCAAAAAGTGGAGATCTTATCAGAACATGATTTTTTCAAAACGGCATAAAACCAATAATTTTCCTATTATTTTTTAAAATAAATTTTCCTACCGGGAATTAAATAAATTTGGAAAATAGTTGACCCTAAAAACCATTCCTGCAACTTCTCTGTAATTTTCATCGCGAAGCCATTGTGACGTGGTTTTGTTTTGACCTCTTGGCGGTAAAACAGTTTTTTATTTATTTTCAAACTGCTATAAGTTTTGACTCAAATCAACCGATGCTTTTGTGACAAACTATGATTGATGGAGTTTTCAATAATTGGAAAGGAGTGGAGAGCACTAACTGATCCGACATCTTATTCCAGCATTTTTTGCAGAAACTTATTCGAATATTTTCCTTAACGTTACTAAAAGAACGGCTTAACCGCTTTCGAACCGGTTAGCGTTGTTTTTAACATTATGAGCTAATTAGTTAAAAAAAAAAAACCGTTTTAAATTTTTTTTAAATACAATTTCAAAAATATACTCTTTCTTATTTTAAACTTTTTTATTATTAATTTTATGCTGATTCTTTTTTCCCAAAATCTTCCTAAAAAATTCAAATTCTTTCTTTTTTTTTATTTTTTTTTTTAATTTTATTTAATTTGTTTTTTGAGATGTTTCAAATTCACAGGTAATCCAAGTTTCGTTCGATTCTTCCAATCCATTCAAAAGCTTTAACCGGAACACAACCTTCCAAACACATACACGTTGCCACACACATTTATTCACACATACATACACACAAACAAACACATGCAGTTACAGTGACAACTTTTCTGAAGTAATGAGTGAAACTTCCCACGACTTCAAAACGTCGAGATCTAACGAAATCTCGATTAGAGCAAAACGGGTTAAAATGAACAATATCCCGATTTTTTTTGAAATACTCAGCTTTTCTACAAGGAAGCTAAGAAAGGTTTAATAGACAAATTGACTTTAAAGTTGCGCATATAAATATAATTGTTAATAAAGAACCAAATATTTTATCAGCCTTATTATGGTTGTCGTGGTCGTAATAAAGTCGCTTCAATATGGCAACTCTTGAAGCCTGTTTAACATGCGAATACGAAAATAACAATCGCAGGATTTTATATAAAGGGATTATACATTCTAGAAGAACCTACTTGTTTCTATAATTAAATTTTGTTTGTTTCTCGAATAGTTCATACAACAACCTTGGTCAGCGTTCGGCTCCACTGTGCAGCACGTATATTAGCATTATAAAATAAATACGTGCTTTTGAAATCCTGCACGTGTTTTTCTTGTATTTTTTTCAACTGATCCTCGTCCTCATGTGTTTGCGTTTGGAAGTCTAACGTTTGTGGCATTAACCAAAAATGGAATTGCTGCTGCATGCAGACAACATTTTTTTGGCGATGGCAAGAAAACACATTCAGAGCTACTGTGCCGCCAAGTAGGAAATTGGAACTCAATTTAAACAATTCCAAGGTGTTCATAAATAAAGAAATGCCATAATCTTCTTAATTATATTATTAAAAAAATTTATGCTGCTGCACAAATAATTACTTGCGAATAATTTTTTCTTTTAAAAAATTCAATCCGATTTGAAAACAGATCTTTTTAAATGTTTCGCTAAAAAGTGTATTTCACGAAATTTTATTTAACTTGGTTGCAAATGAAATCGTTTGCATTTTTGTCTATTAAATTTCCTACTGGCCCTCGAGTTGATTTATCACACAAAATCTCGGTTCATTGTCCAACTGCTGCACCTCCAACTCTGCGCTCAAATATTTGTTTCGCAAAAAGTTTTTTTTTTATTTTCCTTTTTCCCATATGAATTGGAAAATTTCAAATAAAATGTGAAATTCACAAAACTTATACGGAGATTATCTATCGCTGTACCCATTGAAGCCAATAGATATTTAATTCAATCTTTATGTCTCTATTGATCTTTAATTTGCAGTTGATTTGTCAATGGCTGCTGTAAATTTTGCAACAGTTGACAAAATATACCAGCAACAAAACAAACAAACAAAAAAACCAACATGAAAATTTAATGTTCAATTCATTTTCTGGCTCCTCTTGGAAGCCATTTCAATTAAGCATTTGAATTGAGGACAAAATTTCACAAAAAATAAAATCAGTAAAAAGCGATTTGATGGCAAGAGAGATTTGGATTAGAAAATTATTATATTAAACGCCAAATAATACCCCAGTCAGCAAAGTTTTTACAAAAATATGGAGAAGAAATACCAAAGGAATTTACGCAAAATATTCAATATAAAAGGATGTATAAATTAACAGTGGAAACAATATTAACGGATGTTGTTATCAATTAATTCAATTATTTCCCTTAAAAATAATAGACGAAATAGTTTAGCTCGGATAGCAACAAAAGTACTCGTCAAGAGAAGCCCCGCTCAGCAGGTACTTTTTGTTTACCGAACCCCGTTTAAAAGGAAACTTTTTTCGTGATACTTTTTTCGCTATAATCGCTTAGAAGGTACTTTTTGTGCGAGGAACCTCGTTTAGAAGGTACTATTTTTACGAGACATTTTACATGGTACTTTTTTAAATATGTTCGCTTAGAACGTACTCTTTTTTTTAACAAACCTCGTTTAGAAGGTACTATTCTTACGAAACATTTCACATGGTACTTGTTTAAATATGTTCTCTTAGAAAGTACTTTTTGTTTGAGCAACCTCGTTCAGAAGGTACTATTTTTACGAAATATTTTACATGGTACTTTTTTAAATATGTTCACTTAGAAAGTACTTTTTGTTTAGGGAACTTCGTTTAGAAGGTAATATTTTTACGAAACATTTTACATGGTACATTTTTAAATATGTTCACTTAGGAAATACTTTTTGTTTAGGGAACCTCGTTTAGAAGATACTATTTTTACGAAACATTTTACGTGGTACTTTTTTAAATATGTTCGCTTAGAAGGTACTTTTTGTTTGAGGAACCTCGTTTAGAAGGTACTATTTTTACGAGACATTTTACATGGTACTTTTTTAAGTATGTTCGCTTAGAATGTACTTTTTGTTTAGGGAACCTCATTTAGAAAGTACTATTTTTGCGAAACATTTTACATGGTACTTTTTTAAATATATTCACTTAGAAAGTACTTTTTATTTAGGGAACTTCGTTTAGAAGATACTATTTTTATGAAACATTTTGCATGGTACTTTTTTAAATATGTTCGCTTATAACGTACTTTTTGTTTAGGGAACCTCGTTTAGAAGGTACTATTTTTACGAAACATTTTACGTGGTACTTTTTTAAATATGTTCACTTAGAAGGTACTTTTTGTTTAGGGAACCTCGTTCAGAAGGTACTATTTTTACGAAATATTTTACATGGTACTTTTTTAAATATGTTCACTTAGAAAGTACTTTTTGTTTAGGCAACCTCGTTAAGAAGGTACTATTTTTACGAAACATTTTACATGGTACTTTTTAAAATATGTTCACTTAGGAAGTACTTTTTGTTTAGGGAACCTCGTTTAGAAGGTACTATTTTTACGAAACATTTTACGTGGTACTTTTTTAAATATGTTCGCTTAGAATGTACTTTTTGTTTAGGGAACCTCATTTAGAAAGTACTATTTTTGCGAAACATTTTACATGGTACTTTTTTAAATATATTCACTTAGAAAGTACTTTTTATTTAGGGAACTTCGTTTAGAAGATACTATTTTTATGAAACATTTTGCATGGTACTTTTTTAAATATGTTCGCTTAGAACGTACTTTTTGTTTAGGGAACCTCGTTTAGAAGGTACTATTTTTACGAAACATTTTACGTGGTACTTTTTTAAATATGTTCACTTAGAAGGTACTTTTTGTTTAGGGAACCTCGTTCAGAAGGTACTATTTTTACGAAATATTTTACATGGTCCTTTTTTAAATATGTTCACTTAGAAAGTACTTTTTGTTTAGGCAACCTCGTTAAGAAGGTACTATTTTTACGAAACATTTTACATGGTACTTTTTTAAATATGTTCACTTAGAAAGTACTTTTTGTTTAGGGAACTTCGTTTAGAAGGTACTATTTTTACGAAATATTTTACATGGTACTTCTTTAAATATGTTCGCTTAGAACGTACTTTTTGTTTAACGAACCTCGTTTTGAAGGTACAATTTTTACGAAACATTTTACATGGTATTTTTTTTAATATCTACGTTTATAAAGTGATAGGGTTTTGCGAAAAATACTTAGAATTAATTGAAAAAGTTAAATTTTTTATACAGTTTTATGTTTGTATACATACGACTTTCTAAAAGTTACTTTTCCAAGAAGGTACCTTTTTCAAGGCACTCTTTATCAAGATTTATGTTGGAATTGTATTCATTCTGTTTTTTTTTTTCAAAAATATATTAAAGTATGCAGCTCCTTTTGTAAAAGGATACATTTTGAAAAATGTTCTTGTTTTAACACACTAAGACAAGGACTTTTTGTAAATGAATTTGTTTTAAAAATGACTGTTTAGATAGCAGATATTTTTTCAAAATAAGTACCTTGTGGAAAAATACTTGTTTTCAAAGTACTTTGTAATGTGTACTCTTTCACAAAACGTACTTTTTAAATATAATAAAAATTGTTTAATTGTCTTAAAAATAATTTTAAAAAAGACAAATTGTTAGATAGTAACTATTTGTTTGAAATTAATACCTTGTAGAAAAGTGCTTTTAAAAAGTACTTTTTTTCAAAGTACCTTTTAATATGTAAGATATTTTTAAATAGGATTTTTTTTCATTTTGAAAAGTTACGTCTTTTAAAAAGTAATTTTCGCAATAACTACAAAATAGAAAAAGGATCCAACTAGCAGCTGTTATTTTAAATTGAATTTCTTTCAAAGTACTTTGAAAACCTTACTTTTTTCTATATATAATAAAATGAATTTGTCTTAAAATTATATATATATATAAATATATATATATATATATATATATATTTTAAGGATTCAATTTGTTTAAATAGCAGCTACTTTTTTTAAAGTACTTATTTTTCAAGGAACTTTTTAAAAGGTACCTTTTTGAAAAAGTTACTTCTCTCAATATAATAAAACTGTTTAAGATTTTGTTTAAGAGAATATTTAATTTAAATTACGTTTTTGTGAATAATTCTTTTAAAGAGGCTCTTTAAAAATGCACTGTTTTCCAAAGGTCCTTTTTTTCAAAAAGGTATTATATTAAGAGGCTCCTTAATAAGTACTTTTTAAACAAAAACTTCTTTGCTTCATATATCTTTGTGATGTTCATATCTGGACACACGTTCTCTCCCCTTCTTTCCATATCCTGCAGGTAAATGGAAAAGTTTTGCTAAAAGTGGTTCCAGCGTATGAACACAAAAGCATCAAATAATTATTTCTATCAATTGTTTGATAACAGTTGCTTGTTAATATTAAAAAAAAGAAACTTTAGGAAAATTTTACTTCATAGTTGCATGTAAAATAATGAAATGAAATGTTTTCCTTTAGAAGGACATTCAGACGTTTGCAAATGCCAAAACTTTTGCATGCTGAACAGGAAAAGAATTTTCTAAATTCGTTATACGAAAGCACGTTTGTATGTGTTCCATACATGCAGGCAGAAATATATGCACACATTCATAAATACACACACACACACACATACATGACTTCATGCACATTTGCATACTTGCATCAGTATGAGTTGCACCACTTTTGTCGGTCGTTCATAATCTTCATTTTAATCCACTTTAAGTCCTTGTGGAGTTTTGTGTCTTGCATAACTGTCCTTAAAGTAGTTGAATTATTGTAATTTACTTATTTAATTAAAATATTATATTATTGTTGTTGTTATTATTATTTATGTTTGCTAATTTAATTGAAAAATCCTGCCATTAATTTTAGATGTAGTCGGCAACTGCATTAACTAGTCAACCAAATAGTTTGCAGTTGTCTCGAAGGCGATTATAAAGAATTAGTTGCCAGCAGATTTTCATGTGCGTAATGGGGACTTTTTAATTAAATAATTAGCAAAATTTTAATTTATTGAACATATTTCAATTCAAATTTTTATAACAAATAAAAAAATTGTGCTTGATTCTGCTGTTTTAAAAGTCTTAATTGTCTTGTCTCTCTGTCTATAAAATTTAATTTCATATATTTTAAGGACCTGTTTTTTGAAAGAAAGTACCTTATAGATGGCCACCTTCTAAAAATTACCTGCTAAAAAATATATCTTCCAGAAAAAGACGAACAAAAAATAAAAGCATCTTTTAAAGTTGGTACTTTTTAAGAAATACCTGCTAAAGGTGACATTCTTTAAAAAGTACCTGCAAAAATAGTACTTTTAAAAATGTACCAGATTAGAAATATTTTTTGAAATTTGAAACACATTAAGAATCTTTAAAATTAAATATAATGTGACATGTTGCACCGTTTTTGAAAGAAAGTACTTTTTTTATATGAAAGTACCATATGAAAAAGAATCCCTCGACAAACTATTTTCTAAAATAAGCATCTCCGAAAATGTTTTGCTGAAAAAAAGTACTTTTCATATATGGTGCTTTTTCAAAAATTTCTATTAAAAGGACCTTTTAAAATGGCAAAAAATCTGCTATTTTTAAACATGTATATATTTTTAAAATTTCCAACATAATTTGTCGTAGTGTATTTTTAAAATACTCTTTTTGAAAGAAAGTACCTTATAAAAAAACCATCGAAAAGTTACCTTCTAAAGAGCTAAACTTCGAAAAAAGTACTACAAAAAAACAATATCTTCAAATTTTTAAAAAGTGTCTTTTAACAGTCGCACTTTTTAAACAATTAAACTATAAAACTAAATTTAATGTGTCATGTTGTATATTTAAAGTACCCTTTTCGAAAGGACATTTGAAATACTACGTATAAAAAGATTTATATTCGAAAAGGTACTACAAAATAGGTATCTTTAAAAAAAATGGTTTTTAAAAGTAAGACTTTCTGAAAAAGTACCTATTAAAATGGTACTTTTGGAATATGTGGCCTCTTAATATGTAACTTTTTAAGATTTTAAACTCTTTTCGAACAATTAATCTACAAAATAAAGTACCTTTCGTACTGTCAATATCCCATTTTTGAAGGAAGGTATCCTGTAAAAAGGAGCATGCGAAAAATTCTAAAAATTGATCTACCAAAAAAGTACCAGTTAAAAAAAGGGACATTTAAAATTTATATTTAAAAAAAATGATCTTTTAAGAGTTACAGTTTTTAAAAAAGTACTTTTTCGAATGCTACTTTTTAAAAATGTACCTTCTTAAAAAGACCTTTTAAAAATGGCTTCCTCTTAAAAAATACCTTTTTACAGTGATACTGTTTGGCAAAGTTTCTCAAAAATTTTAATTTTTTTTTTTAATTTACCTTCTTAAAAATATCTTTTAAACACTTTTCGAAAAATTACCCCACAAAGTTATATATAATTTTTCATGTTTTATTTTCAAAGTACCTTTTTTGGAAAGAAATTAACTTATAAAAAGGGAAACTTCAAAAATTTCATTATAAAATAATTATTTCTTAAAAAGTAGTGCCATAAAAATATCTCTTAAATTGGGACTTTTTAAAAATGTCCTCCTTAACAATTGTACTTTTTAGAAAGGTGCCTTCTCAACAAATATCTTTCAAAAAGTACCTTCTGAAAATGGTATCCTCCTAAAAAATACCTCCTAAAAGTGATGCTTTTTAAAAAAATTTCTCAAAAATTGTATTTTTTAAAAATTTACCTTCTTAAAAAATATCTTTTAAAAGTCTTATAATAAAAAATTTTAATTTTCTTAAATTTACCTTCTTAAAAATAATATCTTTTAAACACTTTTCAAACAACCAACCCACAAAATTATATATAATTTTTCATGGTGTATTTTTAGTATTTCAAGAGTAGCATTTAAAAAAATACCTTTTAAAATTGTACTAAAAAAAAGTTTCCTTTAAAATGGTACTGCTTAGTTATGTACCTTTGCAAATGCACCTTTTAAAATGGTACTTTTTAGAAACTTACCTTCTTAGTAAATATCTTTTTAAAAGTACCTTCTTAAAATGATGCCATCTTAAAAATGCCTTAAATAACTACCTGCAGGCAAAATAACTTTCTAAAAAGGCACTTTTTAGTATGCTTAAGTACCTCCCAAAACATAAAGCCACTGCTGAAAGTACATTTTAACGTAATACCTTCTAGATAAAGTACCATTAAAGATAACAGTTTTTAACTGAGGCAGCTTTTACAAAAGAGGCCTTTTTAACAACGTGTTCTAAAATTTAAATTTTTTTGAAAGATTAAATTAAAAAATATGTCATTTCAAAAAGTACTTACGCCGGTATTACCTTTTTTTACAAAAAAAGTATGATTTGAAAAATAAGTCCTTTCTCGAAAAATGCAAGGGACTAACATTTCAGAAAAGTACTTCTTAAATATGTAAAATTTAAAGAAAATGCTATACAAAATTACCTTTTAAAATTACTTTTTAAAAAAAGTATTTTTTAAATTTTTTAACAATTTATTTTAAAAAAAACTTTATATATAATAACTTTGAAAAGCTACATTTTAAAAAAGAAAAATATTATTAAAAATTTTCTTATCATGAATGCTAAAACGAAAATGTTTTAAAAAAATTTTATTTTAGATTGTATTTCGGATTTTTTTAAAATTGAAAGCATCCATTTACGCATCTGTTTTTTGTAAAAAATTGTTTTTAAAAATTTTGGAAATTTCTTCTTTGGAATTTCTTTAAAAAAAGAATTATTAGAAAATTTCTCAGAAAGTTGTAACGACAAAAAAATTTGAACATTTTAGTGGTTTGAAAAATGTTTTTTCGAAAATATTTTGAAACCTTTTTGTTAAAAATTTCTTTTAGAAATTTTCTTTTTAATTACATTTTGGAAATGTTCTTAAGGCACGTTCAGGCTTTTGATATATTTTTAAAAAAGTTTATGTTCAATTACTGTGAAAAACGACTGCTTCCTTTGAACAGCAACATTTTAAAGAAAAATTTTGCTTAAATTTTAAAGAGAAACAGCACCAATAGCGTGTTCTTTTCTAGAAAACGTGTAACATTTTTTCACTTTTTTTTCTAAAAAACAAAAATTTGAATTTTTCTCAATGGATGTTGGATTAATTTTAAATAAATTATTTCCCGTTTACAGCCTTGAATGTGGCCAAGATTTTTAATATTGAACTCCCCCCTGATAGTTTAAACTACTATAAATTAGTTAAAAAGTCCTCTGGGGAAATGCCCCTCAATTATTTCTTTAAAAAATCATTCAACTTTACAATCGACTGTTTGCAAATATATTGAAGTTATTTTTCGCCAAACTAACTTTTCGTAGCCAGAAGCAATTTTAATAAAATATTTTCTTGAGTCAAACACAGAGGACTTCTTAATGGTTGCCAACACACACAAAATGTTTCTCCTCCCCCTCAAAAGGAATTATGTTGTAGTCGTACATAAAATTTCAAGATTTACATCCTCTTAGAAAACAAGCAGCAGGAATTTGCCAGTTTACGAATATAAAATCTTAATAGTTTTGGGGAAAAAAAATTTTGCACAAAACTCGTATAATATTGTAGACACTTGCTTATGTGTGCGAATACACTGAAAGAAATTAATTGAGTGTTCACCAAAGAAATTCAAATTTCAAGCTCAAACAAACACTTCAATTTGCTTGTTCTATTTAAAGAACTATAATTTTTATTTTGGCACAGAGTCAGTTTATATATAAAAAAGTATATAAATTTGAAAAAAATCCCAGGTAAAATCGAAATTTTTTTAAATAAATTTGTAGACATTGTTTAAGGCCCATATGACTCTTAAACAACAGGGGTAAGTTTCGTAGTATTATCTGGAAATGGACTTGAGTTCAAACAAAAGTATTTTAAGCATTTTTTTGAAAAAATTTTTTGACAAATTTTTGGAAAATATTGATTGGAAAAATTTAAGATTTGTTTTAACATTTTCGGAAATTTTATATTAGGAAACTCAAAAAATGTTGATTATGTTTTTGTTTTTCCTAGAAAATTTCAATAAAAAATTTTTTCATATATTTGATGATTTTTAAAATGTTTGCTAGAAAATTTTTTTAAATATTTTTAAAATAAGTTTCTTTTATAAAGTGTTTTTTTAAATATATTTTGGAAGAAAAAAATTTTTGTTGGAAACTTTTTGTGAAAATTTGTAATGAAATGTTTATTAAATATATTTGCAATTTATATATATATATATATATATATATATATATATATATATCAGGTTTTTTTCATTTCATTAGGAATATTTTTTAATAATAAAATATAAAAAATTTAAAATTTTTTACAATGAATATGCGAAAAGGATTTTAAAAACTATTATTTTAAATTATGTTTTGGGGCAGATATTTCTGTATGTGGAAAATTTTTTTTTAAGGATTTTAAGAACTTTCTACAAAAACTTTTTTAAAAATTATTAGCAAATATTTTGCAAAACTGTGTATATCAGTTTTTTGAAAAATTTCTTCTCAAATATGTTTTGGATTTAAATTTTTTCTTTAATTTTCTTCAAAACGTTTTTTGTACTGATACGAAAATGTTTTTAAAAAAATATTATTTTAAATTTTATTTGCTGAAAAGTTTTTGAAATTTTTAGATATTTTAGAAAGTTTTCGAAAAAAGTTTTTACCAAAAATTTTATTGAAAATTTCTTCTAGTAAAAGTCAGTAGAAAATTTCGGCGAAAATTTTAAAGCGAAACATTTTTGTACATTTTAGTTATTTTGAAACATTTTTATTAAAAATTTCTTTTAAAAATTTTCTTCTCGAACATGTTTTGGTTTTATTTTTTTTTTTTAATTTTCTTAAAAACTTTTTAGTGAACATGCCCAAAAATAAAATTTCAAATTTTGTTGTGCTGATGCGAAAATGTTTTTGTAAATTTTATTTGCTTATAAGTTTTTTAAGATTTAGAGATATTTTAGATAATCTTTGAAAAAAGTTTTTTTATTTAAAATTTCTTTTAATGAAAGTCGTTAGAAAATTTCTTGGAAAAAGTTTTTGTACATTTAAGTTGTTTTAAAAAATCTTTTTAAGGAAATATTTAGAAACATTTTTATTGAAAATTTGTTTAGAAATTTTCTTAATAAATAAATTTTGGAAATATTCTTAAGCCTCGTTCACACCAGTCATACATTTGCCCAACAAAGCGTGACCACTAAATACTATGGAAAAATATTTTGTTTTAGAGGCGTGTTTGTCAAGTGAAACAATTTCACTTTTCGGAAAAAGTTTGACTTTTCGAATTTTATTGGTTTTAATAAATGTGATGTGAAACCTTTTTTTTTTTTGTTAGTATTTAGTGGTTACGTTTTTCTAGGCAAACATTTGACAATTGTAGTAGGATCTTGAGACATTTTTAAACAAAAAGTTTTTATATAATGAGAAATTTTTGTTGCAAACTTTTTAGTTTATTACAAACTATTTTTGAATTATTTTTGCAATATTTTTCTTAATTTTAATTTTTTATAATTATAAAAAACATAAATAATATTTTAACGTAAAGGCTGATATCTATCTTCGATTTTGATAGATTAAACTGTTCAGTTCGGACTCAAATTCAAAACTGCTCATTTTCTTAGAAATTGTTTCTAGTTTTAAGATTTTGAATTTAAATATTTTATTAATATTTTTTTTTATTTTTCATAAAATCTTGAAAAATAAAAAAAGAAATAATTATTATTTGAGAAAATGTTTATCAAAAGATTTTTGGGAAAAGTTGGTTTGACTTATAATTCAGAAGTATGTTTTTTCAAAATTGTATTTTTTTATTATCTCTTTTTAAATGTTTTTATTTCAATTTTATAAAAAAAAAATATTTTAGACACGGAGTTTGAAATATGTTCACAAGTTGTTTGTTAATAGATGAACTTAAAAGACAACTTTCTTTCACAAAAAATATTATTTTATTTCAAAACGAAATTTTTTTCTGTGTACTCGACGTATGCATACTTCGATATTGTGTGATGGCAGAACAAAAGTTAAGAAACTCAATTCACCCCTCTGGCAATTTTACATAATAAAAACTTCGTTAAAGTGGAAATGAGAGCAAAAGGATTTTGTTTTTCCTATTGCGATATCAATAAAATGACTGCACATAAAACTGGCAACTATTTGAAAGAAAACTCTTTTAGATTTTATTGGAAACATCATTTTTCTTCTCTTGTTTGCATATGAAAAAAATATAGAGAAAAAACAAAGTAAAAAACGCATAAACAATGTAAACCGATTTGCATATAAATTTTTATTTATATTGATTTAAAAAAAAAGAAACACTCTTAAACTCTGCTTGGCAGGAAAGAAAATTATTTGGTACTTTAAAGCAGAATATGTGGAATATAAAAAAGTTAATGCGGTTAATAAAAATCCATTTTGCTTGTGAACTACAATTTGTATTCTAATGACTTATACGACGCCCCTTATTACACAGACTCACTGATGTAGCAGGATTTTTGTTTGTTTTGTAATAAAAAAAAAAGTATAAAATGATGGAAGACAATTTTTAGCTTTCGGAAAAGCCGCAGTACTTTCTGTTATCGACAGTTCTGATTTCAATATCGTTACTATCGAGTGAATGTTTGTTTTTGTACTTTGAATAATTTTTTTTCCCGGAAAATATAAAAATATAATTTTATGTTTATTTCTTTTTCAAAGAGTCCCATTGTTGTCCCCATCAAAAATTAGTTTCAATAACTGTAGGAAACCCTGGAATGTCGACCAACTAAAAATTGCTTCTGGCTTTAAACTGCCAACCTGCCAAAATATGGAAGAAACTTTAAAATTTTAACATTTTCTCTGCACAAAATTAGTTCATAAAAATTTATAATAAAAATAATTTTTAACTTCCCTCTAGGAAAATTAAAAATGTTAAGAAATCGAAAAGTTGTTGGTTTTGCTTTATTTGGAAAAAAAATTTAGTTCTTGTCAGATGTCCACGTTTTGAGGTCCTGGAAAGTTTCTCTGATTAATTTTTATACCTCCCTCCTCCCTATATCTTTATGTGTGTGTGTGTGTGTTAAGTATGTGTAAGTATTTGAATTGATGAACCTCTTTAAATGAACTCAGTACCGTTGTAAACAGCTTCCTCGAACTTGTATATCCTGCGAATTTGAACCGATTCAAACCGGTAAATTTCCAGATATCTCTAACAATTTTAAAAAACCAAAAAAATTTAAAAAGAAATCGTTTTTTAGATATTTTGAAAAATAATCAGCTCTTAAAATGTAAATATCATTGATCTGCGTTAAAATCGGTTAAACTGTTTGACAGATCTCGAGAACGAAAAGATTCGAAAAAATGCTTATATTTTCTTTAAGTTCCGAAATTATATAGCTGATCAATTAGTGTCCCCGATTCTTTTATTGTAGCCAAAAGCTTTGTGAACCAGCGCTTATCACGTGGGAAACGGTTGATTTGAAAACTAAATTAATAGTGTTTTAGATGGAAGAGTTCAGAAGCATGGAGCAGCACAAAAATAAACGTTTTCCATATTTACATTCATTTTTTAAAGTGAAATACTCGATTAATGATTTCATTTTCGAATAAATATTTTTGATTTTGTCTGCCAGAACGCACGAAAGGTGCGCTACCCTATTATGTGCCATTCTCGAGTAACTCATTTTAATAATATAGATGCTTGGTAACAACTACCAAAGCCCTACCGTAATTAGTCCCACTGTATGTGTAAGTGATGTTGCTAAATTGTTGTATGTATGTGTATGCTTCCAATGCCTTTATTGTGCTGCTGCCAGGGTTGCATATTTTGCATGAGTCGTAAAGAATATTAGTAAATTACATTCAAGTGATTACTTCTTCTTCTTCTTAATAAATAGTCCTTTTTTCCTATTTTCTTTTGTTTGCTTATAGATTTTAAAGCGGATAAAGTCAATATTATAGTTAGTCTAAAGAATTTAAAACATTACAAGGCACACACTTGTGTATCTGTGTGTGTATGTGTGTGTGTACACCTAGACCTTTATATTCCTGCTTGTGGAAAAGAATTTAAATTTAAGACTATTTTTGGGAATATCAACTGATAACATGAAGATCAAAATCGTTCATATCTTCGTATGAAAATAAATAAAAAAATCTAGCGAAAAAATTAGGGAGCAAAAAATCTACAAAATGAAGAAAATACTCAAACGGCAACACACTATCATTTTGACACAATTCTCGTATTCTATTTTTTAGTGAAATTGTTGCTAAAAAAAACTGTTATCACAATCATTCAAGCCACATAACAAGTGATAGTAAAAGAAGTGTAGCGGAATTCGAAAACAGCTGTTTTGCTTTACTATGCAAGTTGAATATATAAAACTGATATTGACTTTCCTCTGTGCTTTGGAATACTCCTCTTGTCACTCTGCATTAAAAGCTCTTTTTGAATAAATATTTTTTTTTACAATTGATATAATTTTAAGTCGAAGAAAAAATTTTTTTTTATAATGACCAACTGCCAGGCGTGGAAATTAAAATAGTGACAACAGATTTGGTATTCAGATCCAAGGCTTTATTGTGTTATTTGACTGAATTGAAACAGAAAAATGTTTTTTATTTTTAAAAGTCATCATTTAAAAAAGGATAATTGAAACTTTTGAAAAATTAATCGCCCGTTTTATGAATGACGAATGACGACGTCACATCAACACGACAGAAAAAAATTGTCACTTGTCTAGTCCTTGTCGACAGAAATTGGCAGCTGGTAACATGATCTGTTAATATTACACGCCTTAGAGAATACCGAAAGGCTGTTAATAAAATTAAAACTACAAGTAAAAAGTTTTTGCTCTCGTGTTGATGTGACATCGATGTCGTCATTCATAATATGGGCAAATGTTTTTATATAACAAAAAAAAAAATTAAAAAAACAATTCTTAAGTTTAAAAATATCTGTTACGTGATAAACAGTCAGGTTTCTTGGCCCACTTTCGATTCAGGCGGTATTATCGGCCCACAATTTGAGAGAATGTGCACAGAAGCTCTGTCAGCGTGACCCTGATAACCCTGCCGATCAATTTAGTTCGCTTAATTTCTGTGCTTTAACGCTGCTGGATTATTTTCTCTGGGGTCATCTACAAGACCGATTTGACGTAAAGAAACCTCCAGCAGGGGACGCTCCACAAGACAAAAGAAGCTTTTTTGCGAATTGTGATTAAAAATTTTAGTGAAAAAAGGCTCTCGTCTGCGGATATTCTGAAAGACATTTTCATGACATTTTATTTATTTTTTAACTGCCGTATTTCTACTTTTTATTGGCATCAATAAAACTGAATATGTCGCAAAAAAGTGTGTTTTTAACTCAATTTAATTTCTAACCTCAAATTTGCAAAGTCTTAAGAATATAATGGGTGTTTCTTTAAGAGAGACTCGAGTTTAAGTTGCAATAAAACAAGGAAATATATTTTAAATATCAATCTGATTTCTTCCATAAGGCTGCCACGGCTGGCGCATGGAAGGCGCCATCTGCAACACCAATTATTCAACAACTTTTCACAGCATTTGCATCATTGCAGCATTCGCCGATAACTCCTCGAATGTTGATTTCCAGGTGTTGAATTGTTTGTGATTTAACGATCTGGACAAGCGACTCAACAAAGCCCTCAAGGAAATTAATTCCATGGGGCTCAAATCACACTATCTTGGTGGCCAATTTATCAAGTGAAATTCTTTTTCCGTCAAAAGTTTCTTTGGCTAAATCAATTGTGGCGCCCACTGTGCGACATGCTCCTTTCTGTTGGAACCCTATATCAGCAGGATAAATGCCACTTAATTGAGGTACCAAAAACTTTCGAGTCATGTTCCCATACCGTAACATTGTGACCAACATCGATCCTGAAGGCAACTGGACCAATGACTCCTCCAGCCCATAAAGCGCATCAAACAATAATTTTCTGTGAATGTAAAATGGTGCGGATTCTCCTCACTCCGACTGCGGCAATTCTGCTTATTTATGCACTCATTCAATTTATTCATCGGAAAATAAAATTTTGAATGCATGAATTTGACGAATAGAATAATTATTTTGAATAAAAGTTTCAACAACTTTCATAAAAACGTAGAAAATAAAAAGGAAAAGTGAGTTCTTGTTATGACTTTTAAATTTATTTTAGACTTCTCACTTATTTAAGTGGAATTTGGAAATAAATATCTTCAGTTATTCTATGAAATGTTGGGTAAAGGTTCCCTGATGATCTGCATTAATCCTAGTGAAATGCGCATACGAACTGGCTAAATAAAACCCCGCAATTGATTACTTTGGAAATTTTTATAAGCCTCTCATAGTTTTTATGAATAAGGGGAAACAACTTTATGAAGAAGAGGGAAAAAGACAATTCCCAAAAATACGTACTAATTTGAAAATTTTCATAATGAACTTTCATAAATTCATAATGAAATTTCAAAGTAAACTGAAGAAAAATAAAACAGTGATGCCAACTCATTGTTGTGTTATTCTTAAAACAGAAAATAAACACCAGGACAGCAACTGAGTAATTTCATATTCTCTACTAGAGGCTCCTTCCGACTTGTTCAACATTTGCCAGGAATGAAGGAAGTTTTTCAGGCGAAAATCCTTTAAATTCTTTTCTCTCTTTATTTATATGAATAATGCAGATGTTTTTGTTATTAATCGATTAATTCAAATTAACTGACGAATAACCAAAGCAAAACCTCGATGAATTAATTGATCGGCCAGTCGAATAAACCAGAAATTCACCTGCTGCCGAAATTATGTCCTGTAAGGACCGATCGATCGCTTAAGTAGTTTCTTACTTTAAATAAAAGTTGTATTTTTTTCCAGAAAATAATTATTTCACTGGATGGTCTATTCAAATGGCGTCATTCGTGTCGCAGATGCCTCCATTCAATATCTTTTGCACTCAATTTTCCTTAATTAAGTATTTCTAATATATTTCATATTGATATTTACATGATACATTCAGTCATCTGCAGACAACTGCCAGTATTTGCCTATTTGCAGAATGAAAAAAAAAACAATAAAATCTTGTTGACAAATAAAAGGAATTGTTTATTGTATTTCCATTACAACAGAACAACAACAGCAAAACAAGAAAGAAACAAGTCAGCAATTTTATGTAGAGCAACAAATGTTTGCCTTCCTAAATGGTATCGATTGTAAAATTTTATATATTTATTTTCCTCATATTTATTACTTTATGTAAACAACTCGTTGGTACTCACTCGTATTCAGTTGCTCAGGGCTCATGTGGTTGCCAGGGCACTGGGACAAGCAAGAAAATATGTATTTATTCCACAGGGTAATCAAGCAAAAGTGACTTTGGAAATAGGCTAAAGTTGCTGTTACTGTTTCGGGGCGATGACATTACAAGTGGTAATTCACACACACACATACACACACGCCACACACATGCACACATTTGATACCTTCAATTCCCCAAATATCCCTGTCTGGTGAAATGTTGCATCAATTTCAATTTAAAACCCTGTCTTTTGACATCAAAAGTGATTATCCTTGTCATTATAAAAGGACTCTAAATGCTCTTGCAGTGGCAATTGGCCACATTTTTGTTTGGCTACTGGTCGCATAAGCCACAAGCAAAACAAACAACATGGATCCTTTTTTTTTGAGTAAAACGAGCATGGTGTTTATTTTGCCCTTAAAACTCAGTCCTTTAAATTAATTGTTTTTCATATAAAAACTAAATGGATTATTTGTCCATGTCTTGTATTAAATAAAGAAATTTGTAATTTATGAAATTTATCTTCGCAATAAAATCAACCCCATTGTAATTGATGTTCGAAAATGTTTTCGAAAGCCGCATAAGCAAATTGTTTGCAAGTCAAAACATGAAAAACTTTGCATTATTTCTAAACTTGACAACAACTCGTAACTCATGCATGCAATTTATTTTATTTGTGTGTGTTTGTGTGTGTGTGTGTGCCGGCAATTACTTTTGAAGTTTCACAGAAAACGAATTATTCATTCAGTTTTATTTCAAATGTCACTTAAGAATTTAAATTGAAGAAAAACAAAAACAAAAGCAAAAATAAAATGTAATGCCTGCAACAGCTACAGCGGCAACAGAAAATGCAAAAGAAAAACAAACAAAAAATACTGCATTTAACCAGTAAAAATTATGCGAAAGAAAAGTACGTGAAAAAAGTTGGGATGGCTTTTTTATTTGTTTCTCTTTCTTTCTCTTCTTTTTCTTAATGCCGAGTTTAACTTGTTTAGCGGGTATTTTGTAAGAACATCTTTTCATTTTCATTGTTGCTCTTGTGGCCATTATGCAATTCGGCAATTCGTTGCTGCTGCAGCACCATCAAATTCACTCGGCTGTTTATGCCAACACATTCAACGCTTCCTACTAAACACACCCATACACATACAAACTGTTTAACAATTCTTTTTTATATGCAAATACATTCGGGAAAGCGAACTCTGGAATGCATTTCAATGTTTATTCTCTTGATATGTTTTGCGGTTCATAAATCACTTGAAAAAATTAAACACACCAAAACTTTTAATAGTCGTATTCTTTCAAACTCGCGTTGCACCGAATGCAACTTCTAAAACTTCCACTAAATGAAGTAACACTGCAATTAAAAAAATAAAAATCGTATATAAAAAATACAGCATTTTGAAAAAGGAACTGCTCATTTTATTATGGGAAAATATATTTTAATGCCGTTTTCTTTTCTGAAAAACATGTAACATTTTTTCACTTTTTTTCCCGTAAAGTGGCCGTTTAGAGGAGTTTTAAATTAGTTATTATTGCTCGTAACAGATTTTGAATTAATTTGTAATAAATTCTCAATATTCACATGACATTTGTAATGAAAAAGTGTGAGTTATTATAAAAAAGTGTAAAAAATGTTGCATTATTTTTTAGAAAAGAACTAAACATAACTCGTAAACTTACAGGACTGCGATACACTCAAATTAACCATGTTTTTCAAGTAAATGTGTGTGTAAATTTATACATTTTTTTAATTACCTTAAAAATAAGCTTTTTTTACAAAAAATAGTGATTTTACAAAAGTACCTCTTGTTTTATGAAAAAAAAATTGACTTTTAAAAAGTCGTCTTTTCAAAAATTATCAATGAATAAAATTGGATTAAAAAAAGTACTTGTTAAGTACCTTTTAAGACTGTACGTCTTTTAAAATTTATCCTTTTAAAATGTGCGCGTTAAAAGCTTGCGACTTGAAAAAGTAAATTATAAAAAGTAGCAAGTATTTGAAAAAAAAAAGTTTATTTTCAAATAGTACCTTTCGGAAAAGTACCTGTTACAAAGTACCTCTTACAAAGCAGCGCTTGGTTAAATACCTTGTAAAATAATAGCAATAGAAAGACCACTTTTTAAAGAAGGCCTTGAGAAAGTACCTTTCGGAAGAGTACCTTTAAAAGATTATCACTTTACAAATGGTTCTTTAAAACTGTACCATTCAAAAAAGTATCTTTCAAAACAGTTTCAAGTACTTGTAAAAAGTTTCTTCAAAGAAGTTTCTTTTAAAACATTTTCAAGCCTTTTTAAAAAAGTACTTATCAAAAAAGTATGCATCCATTAAAGTTGCCGCTGTTACAAAAGAGTTCCTTTCTGAAAAGTACCTCTTGAGAATGCATCTTTTAAAGCATTAATTTTTAAATATGACCCCCTTAAAAACTTCCTCTTAGAAAAGTACCTTTTAAAAAATATCTTATTTGAAAAAGCCTCCTTAAAAAGCGCCTTTTAGAAGAATTCCTTGAAAAAAATATATTTTTCAAAACTTACTTTTAAATATTTCCTTCCTTCAGAATGGGCTCTTGCGAAAGTACTTTTTAAAAGAGTTGTTATTGAAAATGTATATTCCAAAAGTACGTTTTAGTTCTGTGAGCAAAGTACCTCTACAAAAAATACCTTTAAAAATACTACCTTTTAAAAGAGTGAAAAAAGGTACTCTTTTCTCTTAAAATGGCAGCTTTTGAAGAGGTACTTATTGAATTATTATCTTTGAAAAAAGTGCTGTTTAAAAAAAGGCTTCTAAAAACAAAACCATTTTAATATTTTTTCCCAAAAAAATTTCTTTTTCAAAAGTACGTCTTAAGAACAAGAATTTTATTAAAGTACCTGGTAAAAATACTTTCTCTAAGAGTACATTCTAAAAATAATATCGTTAAAACGTACTTATTAAAATCGTATCCTTTAAAAAATTTCTTTTCAAAAAGTACCTCTTAAAGCAATCCTTTTATAAAAGTTTACCTGATAAAAATACTTTTTATAAAAGTACCTTTTAAAAATAATATCGTTAAAAAAGTACTTGTTAAAATCGTATCCTTTAAAAAATTTCGTTCTAAAAAGTACCTTTTAAAAATAATATCGTTAAAAAAGTACCTATTAAAAATCTTATTCTTTAAAAACTTCGTTTCAAAAACTACCTCCTAAAAAATCGTATTAAAATGTACCTGTTAGAAAGTACCTATTAAAATCGCATCCCTTAAAAAAGATCGTTCTAAGAAGTATCTCTTAAAAACAATTCCTTTATAAAAGTACCTGTTACAAATACTTTTTATTATTAGTTTCTTCTAAAAAAATATCGGTAAAAAAGTACCTATTAAAGTCATATCTTTCAAAAAAAGTACTGTATCAAAAGTACGTCTTAAAAACAATATTTTTATAAAAGTACCTTTTAAAAATAATATCGCTAAAAAGTACCTATTAAAATCGTATCCTTTAAAAAAGTTCATTTCAAAAAGTACTTTTTAAAAAAATTTCGTTAAAAATAGTATATATTGAAATCGTATCCTTTACAGAAGAAATTTTAAATCATAGAAAATTTAAATCATAATATGTTTCAAAATTTTAAATTTTTAGAAGTTTAAAAACGATTGCAAAAAACACTGCGTCATCTTCTGCTCTCAATTCCTACTTGATAATTTACTGAAATTATTTTCCTATTCAAATAATTAATTCTAACATCAAGCATCCTTTTAACTCTTATTATTTTAATTAAAAAATAATTTATTTCTTATTTTTCTTACAGTGCAAAAGCTGCAGTTCTTAAAAAGTGTTCCGAAAATGCTGGAAAAGGTAAGTGCAGCCATTTTTCTTTTCTTTATATATTTTTCACACTTTTGCTTTTGTGCTCATATTTTAAGTTTCACTCGCATATTCCCTTCTCTTCTTGTTTCGTCCTCAACCTTTTATCTCTTCCACTGCTGGCGTACGATTTGCATTTGCTAAAATTGCCTGGAAGCTTTTCGCGCTCATCTTCCTTTTTATCGCTTCCACTATATTAAGTTTTATGTTGTTGTTTATTCTTTTATAAAATACTTATTCTGCACAACAACGTTTATAATTCAACGTGTTATTTGCATAAACGCCGTATAATATCTTTTCATTGCAAGCGAAAAGTTCGGATAGATTTATTGTTAACAAAAACAACAAAAAAGTACTTGAAATATTATGCTAATTCGGCTAATGACTTTGACGTTGATGCGGAGCAGAGTTAATGTCAAATAGAGGATAAAAAAATTATTTCAAATACACTGGCAATAACTATTAAATTTGCTCAAGAGAACCATCCGACATATGAGTGATATTTTGTATTCCACTCAAGCCAATATTCCTCATACGCCGTGTCATCTGACAATTGCAATAAATTTCATGTTTTTCTACATGGGGGAGGGGTAAATTTCAGGTTAGGACGTAAATGGGCTGTTAAAGCATGAAAAGTCAAGAATTGGGATGTTAAACTTTGAGATTTATTTAGTTAAAACTTGGGAAATTTTAATAAACAATTTTAATAGGGAATATTTACTATCAAAATAAGGAGAATTTTAGTGTAAAATTCGAGCAGTTTTCCAAACATCTTCCGGAGACCGCTGGGCCCAGTTAAACGCAAAATACGAGGCCCACGGTACAAAAGACTAAAACAATATGCTCGTAATTGCCGATTCGTAAAACTCAAGCAACTTTTGCTCGTAATCAGAGAACTTCTGACATCGCTGGGGGTAATTTAATCGCTAAATTTAACGTTCACGGGACTGATGCTAACAATAGGCCTAAACAATAGGCTCATAGATAACAGAGTGATGCAGACATGGTCGCTGTATTGAGAATGGGCCTGGAACATCGATTCGGCGCCATACGCAGTAAACGAGCATCTGGGCAGCATAAAGATCTGCATTTCAGTTCGTGTAAAGTTACACACTTTCAAGAACTGTTTTTAGTCGGCCAAATCATCTCAAGTGATGACATCCATTTTCATTCAGGCGATTACTTAAGCAAACAAAAAAGTCGCACATAAGACTGATAAATTCTGCCAACTGTCCTCGATAAACAATTTTATATAAAGAAAGTGACTGCGTAGGGCCGTTTGTGGCCCGTATTTTTTTCAAAAATGAGAAAGGAAACGTCGTCACCGCGAACTCGTTAAGCTAACAACCTGTAACAACTAAGTTGTTGTGGCCTCAATTGGCTAAAGGCAAAAGCAGTGACCTTTAATTTAAGAAGGCGCCACAAGGCCTGCAGCCCGCCAAACAGTACAGTTGTTGCTTGATTTCTCGATTTGGCGAAGTCAATAAGCCGCCTTGTTGCTATGACTTAACGCCCCTGAATTCTTTTCCTAACGTCTTTGGAAAGAGCGGTCTAACGTGAACAAACCGCAAACAACTGACTTTCTGAAAGATAAATTTCGGCGCTGCATTGACGTAATAAGCGGACACGCCAGAGGAGGAGTTTCTTCGAGGTTTAAAACTATTTTTAATTAAAATTTTTCCATTCAACGGCGGCATCTTTGAATTTAAATTTCTCTAAAAAAAAATTATTTCCTAAGCCAATTTTCTTACTAACCTCAAAATTTCTAATAGAAATCCTGCTATTCATTTCCACTTCACACATTTCAATTTATGTTTGTGCAACAAATTGTTTAATGAAAAAAAAATTTATAAAAATAAAATAATGGCTAAAAATTAACGAATTTAACTCCCAGGCAAAAATTATTCACAAACAGAAGCCGCATATAAATAAAAACAATTGAAACTTAAAAAATTGGTAACAAATATTTTAACAAACTGTTCCCGAAAGACTTGAAAGCCGCATATAAATCCATTAAAGATCAAGGGAAATGACACACCAACGCTACTCTCGAAACCAAAATTCACACAACACCAATAAAGTTGTATGGAAATATTTTTTGGAAAATAATAGAAATAAAAATATATTTCAGTTTGTTGGGTTTTTTATGAACAAAAAAAAATCATGAAATTTATATGCTCCCTGAGTCCGAAGCAACTGCGGGGATTTGAGTTATTGGATTTAAATTTAAATAGAGAGAACAACAAATTTTGTGTGGTGGTGTGGCATTTAACAAAAAGTATTCATATTTCTAAACACACGCACACACACACACACACCCACATACTGCTGCACTAAAGGAATCAATCGTATTATATTTTATGCTGCAGCAGTTCTCTTTTATTTTCAATATCGTACGAAATCAATAAAAAACTGCACACACTTGGAAAAGAGGTAAAGCGAGCATACCAGGGGTTGGCAGAGAGCGGGGGAAAAGAACTTTTCAATGTCAGTTTTTCTAAACTTTAAATCAACATTTTAACTCACACAATTGCAAAAAACATAAAAAAACGAGCAAAACACCTTGATTATCGAAAAGTTCAGGTTTAACAGGGAAGTTTTTATTTCTATTTTATACTCTTCAGTTGCTGATGTTGTTGTTGTTCGTCTCACCACATATTCCACTACCTGTTCGCATAAACAAGCAACACGCGCAGTCACATTAAATCAATAGGAATGGAATAAAAAAAAAGAGATACAAAAAAGTATAGAAAAATCGTAGACACCTTCGAACACATTTCAAAAAGCGACAGAATGGAAAAGCAACAGAAAAACTAAATATCAGTTCATTTTATATTAGAAAGTGTTGTGCCTTTTTTTAATTTTTGCTTTGCATATTCTCATGTGTGTTGCATCATGATTGAGCATGTGTGAGTTTTCATTTCCGGTTGCTGGTTTTTACTAAATGATTTCCCAGTTGTGTATTAATCTCTAAATGCATGTTGTTTTTTATATAAAACTGATTGCAAAAAGCCGAAAAAAAACTCATCATCCTTAAAATTATTATACAACATCATCCTGAATTTAAATGTCGCAGGTATACGGCCAGAATAATTATTGCAACCCCACAACAATTCAAATTATTCAGCGGCAATTTGATTTAAATGAATTAGAGAATTATTTCAAACAATAAAAAAAGTTAACATATAAAATTTATTATAAAGAAAAAGCAAGTAAAAGTGCCGAATTTTATACAGCCTTCACCAACGTACGCCTGGCGTTACATATATTTTTAAGTGCCAGTTTTGTTCTTTCTAATTTATAAAATAGTTTTACTTAGCAAAAAGAAACAACGTCAGTTGCCTTTTGGGTTACTTTTATGTGTGAAAAATAAATCAATTTCCCAGCCCTGGAAACGAAATTTAAATTTTTTATAGTTTTTTTTTTGTCCAGTGCAAATCTTTATGATGTCTAAAGCGATTTTATTCCAGAAAAACTTAAAATTTTAAACATTTTAGTTACTACATTTAATACAAAATACTGAATGTGGCAAAAAAAAATTAATTACCCATCCCTGGAATTTTTTTAAAATTATTTTCTTAGTTTTTAATAGACAATTGAGGCTTCCCAAGGCATGAAATCGGTTCAATTTACCAACAAACAAAAAAATTATTGGTTTTTGTAATAATTTTGCGTCGATAAATAAGCGTAAGCTTTCCAGCTCTGGAACAGTATTTCGTGCTTTCCTGAATACCACTCAATTCAAGTTCATTTCCAATCCATCAGTCCAAGAACAAAGTCTCTAGCTCTTACGGGGGCTTGGGGAAATCGATTTCCCGTACAGAAGGACGGACATCGCTATTCATAAGAATCCAGAATATATATATTCTCTATGGGGTCCCCCCATATCGAAGAAATTGCACACGGAATGACAAACCCTTTCAGTTTTTTGTGAAGGGTATAATAAATGTGTCTGTGACTACAAAATTTTTTCTACGATATTTCTGAGCTCCCGAAAAGTTGTACAGAAATTTTGTGAAAACCGCTGAAAAAAGGATAATTTTCCTGTGCGAATTTCTCGCAATTGATGTTAATTTTCTTATTAAGTTATTTTCTTTACATTCGTGGTATAATTTTTTGGCCTTCAGCTTTACTTTTCCTCAGCATCGTTTAATAATCGAACTATTCCAGTCGTTTGCGTATTTACAAGAACGCTGCGACGCTTTTTAGTTTATTTCAAACTTCCAGAAAATATTTTTAATTATTAAAGGAATAGAAACTCTTAAAAATTATTGAGAAACGAAGGAAAAAAATAGTTTTTATTTAAATAAAGTAAAATGAATTGTCTCAAATAACAATTTCTTGGCGGAAACAGATTTAAATATTTTAAGACTTTAAAATTTTATAAGAATTTTCTCTTTTTCTTTTTATTACATATATTATTCTCAATCTGCAAATTAATATTGTGTTATATTCCCGTCTTTCACGTACAATTTTAATACGTCCGACTCAGCAGTTCCGTGATAAACAAACGAAACCAGCTGACTTGACGTTTAATACAAACTTGTTTAGCTCATTATGGCCGCTTGTTTTTGTGCATTTCGGGGTCTGTTTTCAGTGTGATTTTGTTCAAATGTAAATGAGCAAGACACACACGCACACACTAACATACATGTTGTGTATGTGTGTGTGCGTGCAAATAACCAGTATTTGTGTCCTCTGAAATGCCAGAGTGTTTGTGTGTTTGAGCGTAAGTTCATGTTACCGAGTTTTTGTAATCTGTTCATGTTTGCTTTCTGGTGTCATAATGCTCATGCTGAAAACAACAAAACTTTCGTTTGTGTGTGTGTGTGTGTGAGCTCTTTCTATTTCGTAATAAAATTTCCCTTCATTTTCTCTTGGCTTTTGGGTTGCCGTTTTATCATCATTTGGAATTTCCCTGGTGAGCCTTTACGCAACATGGCATTCGGTGGTTATTTCTATTTTTAAACGAAACATGTTTTGAAACAAGATCATGCATGTTTCTTCTTGTCTAGTTTTGCCCCCTTTGTCACCTTTTGTTGTGGCATATATAAATGCAAGTGCGATGTATGTGTATGCGTGTTTGGAACTGGAGATGAATTCCAGTTTGTATTCTTTTTTAGTTTAAACGTTGTGTTCAAAAGTAATTCCAAGGGGACGAATTGTTTATTATTCTTTGGGTTGTTCCTCGTTGGATGCTTTTTCTGTTTTTTGTTTATGTTGCCTTTTACAATTTAAGCTTCACTAAAAAACAAGCGTATGTGAGTTGTACAATAAATTGATAAAAGGATTTTAAATAATAACTGCAACCAAAGACAATATAAATGAGTTTCCTTTTCAGCTTTTTTTTTATATTCATATTCTTAAAAATATATTAAAGTGGCAGACGCAAAAGTCTTGTTAGTAGCCAGAAACTCCTGGGACCACAAAAAAGTTCTATTTATAGAGTTTTATTATATAGACTTGTGTCACATGCGATTAATGTTTTTCATATTATTTCGTATGCCCCAGTCATGTAAGAAACTTGGAATAAAAAGTACGAACTTAAGGTACGAGGGCTGTATGATAACTTTATGTAGTCTTTATTTATATCGATATATATATATATATATATATATATATATATATATATTTATATATATATATATATATATATATATATATAGTTCCGTGTTTTTATAATATTCTTATTATTTCCTCATAATAAGTTGTCTCAAGGCGCTGGCTAGTTTCAGTTATAGTCTTCTCATTTACACCCAAGTCTCTTAACAACCCACCATTTCTTTGAGTTTGAAAAAAGAAACTTGGAGAATATGGGCTAGCAGATTTCGCCATGCAGGCGTGATTAAACAACATTTTGGCCGTTTTTGTTTTTAAGTCCATATCGAATATGTCTCAAGTCTCTGACTAATACCGGACGGGGAATGACACTTCGTGCATTGCAAAAATACTGTGGACATGACCTTGTGACCCGACATACCCAGCCTGGACTTCTTTAATGCACGATCTGGCTGTAAAAAGCAACGTTTCGATTGCTCACTTGAGCTCTGGGGGCGGGCACTGTCATGGCTTCAAGCCTCGTATATAATTATAAAGAGTGGTCCAACCCTAATCCCCGATCTTAATTGTAAATAAAACAAACGGATTGGAGGGAATTATATCAATATTTTCTTATATGACAGAAAAATCGATGACAATTTTGTCTGAAACAGCGTAGCAGCCAAATGCCGGTCACGACTTTGATGGAATACCTCCATCTGATGGTCCATATTTTTATTGATTCTCAGACGTAGTCTAGGTTCAATCTTTTTGATGTGCTGGATTATCTCATTCGTGAATTGTTCTTCTATTCTTTTTATTTTAAACATCCTCAAAGAAAGAAGTCTAACGATATCAAATCATATGATCGGTACCCCACGATGTCAGATAACTTGGCCTTTGGGTTTGTTGCTCCAAAGAGCCATTATTTAATTCACTGTGTTCAAAGTGCAGTCGGAACCACATATCGGGTAGATCCAAATCCCCAATTTGGGACTTCAAAGGCTCGTGATCATAATGAACACAATGAAGAGTCGAGGTAGACGGGTCTTCCCCTGACACTATCACGAAGAACAGCAAGATTTTTCAAAGAAAAAACCTGCAGAGCACGCGCATGCATTTTCACATTTACGACAAGGCCGCTCCGCTAAAATTTGCATACAATTTTCCCGGTTTTGTATACAATCGGTCGTTTAACTATAACAAAAAAAATTGCAAAATGCATTTTGAATTGAGCCACCCATTTTCATAAAAAGCTTCGAAAAGCTTAAAGCGTTGCCTAAAAGTGTACCTCTCCAACCTTGAATTTGTCAAGGATGGATGATCTCTTTTGGGCGCTCCAAACTTATAACGTCACTTGTGCTGCTACAACCACAAGGATACTCAGAAAACTCCTTGTTAATTAATGAAATTTATATTACAGAGTTCCCATAGGATTTATCAAGTCTTCCTTTGATTTCTTTTAAAGTTTTCATTAGAAAAATAATGCTTTTCCATCAACGCAGGAAATTAACTTTCTAACATTTTTGTTAAAATTCACGGGGTTGTCTGCTTTTAATGGCTCTTGAATTACTAACAAATTATCAATAAAAAAACAAGTAGAATTTCAAACATAAATTCCAAGTTTATTGACAGCAGCATTCTTAAATTTGCAATTTCAAAAGTCCCTGCAAATGTTTCATTATTAATTCCGTTAAGTTTGAGAAAGTTTCCCAAACTTAAACTACAACGAATCAACTCTATTAATTTTAATTGCAGTTCCAATTTCTTAGCCTATAAAAACAAAAACGTTTCAGCCGCTTTAAATGCAAGAAATTAAACAGCCGTGTCATTTATCACCAGCTGTCAAGGTAATGACGTTTGATTTTATTGCCAGACTTATTTTTATTGCCAACCTAAGCATTTGAATAGTAATAAAAAGCAGACTTCACTGTTTGAATTTTAAAACGTTAAAAGTCAGCGCGTGAGTCGAATCTTTATTGTCATTAACGTCGGTCCGTTTTAATCGAAAAGTGAAATCGTTACGTTAAAAGCACATGAAACGTTTCACTGTTGGCCGGTGTAATATTTTGTGTGTCTGTCTGCTATAGACAGGCAAAACTGAATTTTTTATTCGTTTATTTTTATTTATGTAAACACTCGAAATGCCATTAACATCCTTAATTTATGCATGTTGTCGGCAAAATATTCCCATCCCCAGTGGCCACAGGCGGGCAGCTCAAAAAATTTTAATTACATTTTCAAAAGAAAAAAAATCCCATTAAAGAAAACAACCAAATTTACAAAATGACTGTTAACACTTTTCCATTTGCCAGCTAATGTTCCAGCTGAAAATGCTATTAAAACTTGCAACATTTTCCCACAGAACTGGAAAACTAATTTCTTAATAATTTAACTTTTCCGTTCAATCATGACCAGCGCATAAATTATTAACTTGAAAGTTGCTAACCGATGATGACTGGCATATAGCGGATTGTCATTAATAGATTTCTCATATGGAATCTAAATTGATTACTTGCAGTTTTTAATATTTATGCGCTCTTTAGGCCACCGAATATTCATTAATAGCTATTTGCACACTGGGGCAAATAGCCCCATGTGCTGATTTAAATTTACATGCTGGTAAAATTTCTGATTGTGTATGTTTTATTCTGCGAAGCCGTAAAGAAAAGATATTGTAATGTTTCTCTTAAATATAGTTTTTAATATTTATTACAAAAACCTTCAGTTGTTAGAATTATTTCACAGCTGGTCACACCTCCAGAGAAATGTGGGAATCATAACCGCAGCAACTTTATCCAAATGCTCTGCCACAATAAATGGTTGTGGCGTATTCTATTTCAGTAAAATAAAAAATATTACGCAACAATAAAAATCTTTTATTCCAACAGTTTTGTATTTGTTTTACACCTCAAGGAAAGTTACATTCGGCCAAATAATTGCTTGAAAAAGCGTAACCACTAAACACGAATGAAAAATATTCTAATTCAGACAACTGTTTTTTGAGTTAAACAGTTTCCAATAATAATTGATTTCACGTCACTAACTATTTAGTCATGAAGAAACTACGAAAAGAGCGGTATTAAATTAACCCTTAAATGTGATGAAGATTTTCAAAAAATTCGTGGCGTAGAAGTCTGCAGGTTAGTTGTTTCATGAACAGCATTTTTGTGGAACATTTTATGCCCGCCCTTTTCCGTTTTCTGGTGTTCTTCACGTTTTTCTATTAAAAAAGAATCGAAATTTAGGCTATTTGTTGGAGTTCTAGGGTTAATATGCTTCACAAAAATATTTTATGGCCAGGACTTTCTTGTGAAACATTTATCCCTTTCCGTTTTGTGATGTTTTTCGCTTTTTTTCTATTAAAGATGAGTCAAAACTTAGACTATTTGTTTGAGTTCTAGGGTTAATATGTTTCGCAAAAAAATATTGTATGACCAGCACACTTCCTTGTGGAATATTCAATCCCCATTCTTGCCCTGTTTGTATTGTTTTTTAGGATTTCTATTAAACAAGAGTGAACATTTAGACAATTTGTTGGAGTTCTAGGGTTAATGTGTTTCGCAAAAAAAAATGTATGACTAGCACACTTTCTTGTAGAATATTTTATGCCCGCCCTTTACCGGTTTGTGACGCTTTTTAGGTTTCTTTATTAAAGAAGAGTCACAATTTAGACAATTTGTTTGAGTTCTAGGGTTAATATCTTTCGAAAAAAAATGTTTTATGACCAGCACACTGCCTTGTGGAATATTCGATCCCCATTCTTAACCGGTTTGTGATGTTTTTCAGGATTAAAAATTTAGACAATTTGTTTGAGTTCTAGGTTTAATATGTTTCACAAAAATATTTTATGACCACCACTTTCTTGCAGAACGTTTTGTGCCCGTTCTTTTCCGTTTTATTATGTTTTTTTCGTTTTTATATTCAAGAAGTGCCAAAATTAAGACAGTTCCTTGGAGTTCTAGGGTTAATATGTTTTTTTTAATAACTTTTACTAGAAAAAGTTGTTACAACGGCGTCTTTTATTTCACGCTGTAAACTGTGATTAACTGTTTTACATCGTAAAAGCATTTCCAGCTATTTAAGCAGAATACATGCTTGTATGGGTGTATGTATGGGTGTGTGTACATGCATGTGGACATAAAAATATATTCTTGAAAGTTTAGAAAAGAAAAAATAATTTAAATCTTTACAAACAATCCCCAATACATTTGCTCGTGTAGGCTTAATGTATTGTTATTGTTATTGTTGGAACTCAAGTAAATGGAAATGTCCTTGACATTTTTCATTTGTTTTTTATAAAATATACATAAACAAACACACACACACACATACTTTAATACCAACGCATGTTTCTGTATCAACGAGTTGAACAAGAGCGTATTTGTTTTCTTTATTCGAATTTCTTGTTAAACATTACGCTGCATGCATGTGCATGTGTGTGCATGTTTAGTGTGTATGTGTGTGTGTTTGGGTGTGTGTGTGCATTTGCTCTTATTTTTACATGTTTGAATGTATAAGATTTTTGTTATAATAATTTTTTTTTTCTTTTTGATTCGAAAGTTAAAATGTGTGTCGTGAAAGTTGCTCGTTGAAATGTTACCGATTTGCACAATGAGAAAATTCCAAAATGGCAAAATACACAATAACGTTGTGCAAATATTTATAAAAACAAACAACAACAACAATAACAACTGCATATAAGCTCAAGTGCCGAAATTTTAACTGAAATTCTCAATACAAATTTAGAGCAAAAGTGAATTTATAAGAAATCAAAATTGTAAATACAAAAACAAATAGTGGAGTTCAGTTATTAAACTGAAACGTAAACGAGAAGATCAATAACTCACGTTTAGAAGTATTAAAAAATTTTTATTTTCAATAAAAAGTTAAATAAATAGTTGAGTATTAAAAAAAATACTTGCGAATAGCAAAACTGAAACAGCAGCAGGTTGACAACAGCGAAAATATTTTAATCTGAAAAACGAACAATCAGAAGAGATCATTTAATCGATTTGTTGTCCAGGGGCTGGACTATGGGGAATTGCAGATCGAATAAAGGAGTTCGGCGCAACTGGTTTTTTTATATAAAATTCTTTCTTTAAATTTAACTGATTCAGAATCATTGAAAAGAGTACCTGATGAGCAGGGCAACACCATGCCCATCTGTTGGATATTTAAGACAATAATGGGTGATTTTTTAAGAGCTTTCCTATTTAATTAAAAAAAATTAAATTTTGATTAATATTCAAATGGGTCATACGCTGGATGAAGTTTCGGTAAACTCTCTCCATTAAATGGGTCGCGTTTCACGAATTAATTCTTCAATAGTGACTTCCAGTGTATCAACCCTGCCGGGAATATGACCGCCACCTCTGGCTCGAACGTAGTCCCTTCTGGAAGTCCAATTTTCGATGATGCAGCGAATTTTATCGTGCAAGTGGTCATTCGTTTCGAGATTATCGACGTAGCCACTTCCCATATCCCCACAGCAAATAGCTGAGCGACGTTTAATCACCAGAGAAGGTCAATTCACGGATCGTAAACGTGAATTATGTGGTTGCTAAACGTTTCCTTTCTGTTGTTGAAACCACAGACAGCTCCTGCACTTCACGGTTATTCAAATAAAACTCTCTAATAAATATTTTGAGCAGAATCATAATTTCAAAAATTAATTTGCACCGCTTGAGAGTGTTCGTTGTTCAGACGTTACTCGATTCATGTTGGAATGTCAAACCATGAATCACTTGACAGCTGACAAAATGGCCGGCGAGTAAAAACAGTGTTGCCTACTTACGGTTTTATAACCTCTAGAGCAAACACGCTTTATTTATAAAATTTGAAATATTGTGAATGAAAAATAAAAATAACTTTGTTGAAGTACAGGGGATAATTCGCTCATCTGGTTAGAGAGTCTCTAAAGTGCTGGGATGAGACGGCAAAAGTGTAGTACCCTGGATGTAATAGCATGCACACCTCAATGCAACATAATGATTAGCAGAAACAATTACCAGCTTGAAGCAAAATAATTAGCAGAGACAATTACCAGCTTGAAACTGCATGATCAGCGGGAAAGAAATCAATTGGGAACTATTCTTATTCCTAAATAGTCCACCTTATTCTGTAACTATATTTTATCGCCACTCTCGACAGTCTATCGCTAGTCTCCAAGGCCTTGCAGTAACGCGAGAGGCTGTTGGAAATAGTCAATTGTTTAAGATAACATCTACGGTAGTGCCCTATTTTTATACCCTTCACAAAAAGTGAAAGGGTTTGTCATTCCGAGTGTAACTTCTTCCATATTAATATGGGACCCCAGAGAGAATATATATATATATATATATATATATATATATATATTCTGGATTCTTATGACGACTGAGCGATGTCCGTCTGTTCTGTAGGTGAAATCGGTTTTCCCAAGCCCCAGAAAACCGCTAGAGACTTCGGTCTTGGACTGATGAATTGGAAATGAACTTAAAAAGAGCAGTATAGAAAAATCCGAAACACGGTTCCAGAGCTGGGAAGCTTACACCTATTTCTCGACGCAAAATTAATACTAAAAACCAATAATTTTTTTGGTTTTTTGTAAGTTGAAACGATTTCATGCTTTGGGAGGCCTTCATTCTCTATTAGAAACTAAAAATATAAACATCTTTTTTCCAGGGACGGGAAATTAAAAGTTTTTTAGCACATTCAGTATTTTCTAGTACATGTAAGAACTAAAATGTTCAAAAATTTTAAGTTTTTCTTAAATAAAATCGCTTTAGACATCATGGAGTCTTGCATTGGACAAAAAAAACTTTTAAAAAAATTTTAATTTCGTTTTCAGGGCTGGGATATTGGTTTATTTTTCATTCATTAAAGTAACCAAAAAGGCAACTGACGTAGTTTTTTTTTTTTTTTTGCTAGCTAAAAGTATTTTACAACTTAGGAAAAACAAAACTGGTACTTAAAAATATATGTAACGCCAGGCGTACGTTGGTGAAGGGTATAAAGATTCGGCATAGCCGAATATAACACTTTTACTTGTTTATATTGTCTTGACGAGACGTTTAAAATTATTTACGGAATAGGGGGTGAAGAGAAGTACATAAATAAAAATCTCACACTTAGAAGAATAATAACTTTAAATATTTTAAACAGCAACGCATTTGTCCCCCAGCATTTCTCTCTCTCTCTCCAGACAAACTGGCATATATATATTTTTTCCTTTTTCGTTAAATATTTCTTTGATAAAAGAGTGTTTGAATTATAGTTTCTACACTTCAATCCAAAAGATAATTTACAAGCCCAAACAATGTCTTCTCATAAGTGCAATCGTTTACATCGTCAAAGTCACATATTCCCCAGCTTTTTTTTTTAATAAGTTCAGCATCTCAGCTAGAATCTACTTACTGTATGTGTGTGTGTGTTAGTGTGTGTGCTCTTTTATGAGTTTTTACAATGATTGAATATTTAAGTACAATTTTTTAAAAGGACTTTTAAAGAAAACTAAAACCTACTTTTAGGCTAAATTTCAGTGTTACAGCAACATCAACTCAATAATATTTGACACAAACAAGCACACACAAACACACACACATACAAATACAAACACACTGGGTGAATGTGATTTTTACTACATTTAGCGCCCCAAGTTGTATGTGATTGTTGTTCTTGTTGTCAT
This sequence comes from Linnaemya vulpina, assembly GCA_963675445.1. Taxonomy (NCBI): domain Eukaryota; kingdom Metazoa; phylum Arthropoda; class Insecta; order Diptera; family Tachinidae; genus Linnaemya; species Linnaemya vulpina. The sequence continues at coordinate 39,944,044 of OY776280.1, read as the reverse complement.
TGTTAACCTAATTTTCATGTTGAATTATTGTCGTTGAAGTAGAAATATTTGCTTTATATGTTCTACTCACTAACACTAACACATACATGCGCATGAGAATGTGTGAAAATTGCAAAGGAAAAGCTGTAAAAATTCAAAAACATAAAAAGGCTGCTGGCAAATAAATTCCAAAAGCTCCAATTCAGTGTACAACTGCTGCCCTACAAAACAAAAATCTATAATAGAAAAAATCGGCAGCAACAACGAAGGCAAAATATAAATAAACTGCGGCGACGTTATATTTTTTGTTTGATATTTATTTTTTTTTTTCTTTTAGCTGCAGCTTAATGTGTGTGTGTATGTGTGTGTGCGAGTGTTTTAGCTCTTATTTAGTTTCGTACAGGCCCTTAAGGATTTAAGGCTACGGCTTTTATGTGTTTCCTTATAATTTTTATGCCATTTCATTTTATTTGACTCTTCTGTTTTATTTGGGACTCTCTCGTTATTTATTGTTGTTGGGATAAAAGCCAAAAAACAAACAGCAAAAAGTTGGAAAAAGTTAAGTACGGAATTGTAGCCAAACAAAAATATCCAAACACACACTCAAACACACACACACACACATACACTATGTATATTGCAGTCAGTCCCATATATTCGCACTGCGAACAATTTTTGTTTTTAATTTCCAAAAGGTCAATGCACATGAATAAATGTATCCTTGTATGTGTGTGTGTTGGTGCTTTTGCACTTAAGTTCCTTGAAAACGCGTTTGTGTGTTAACAAAATTAAGTGGTTAATGTTAAATTTAAAGCACAAAAACGGATAATATTTTTCTTATTTTTAAAAAAATTTTGAACGCAAACATGTTTGATCAGGTTTAAGCGTAAAAGAAAACAGGACCAGGACTGCTGCCAATGCCGCCCCTGTTACAGTTAATAGACGTTTAATGTTTCGACTTGTTGAAATTAATGGATGTATGGAATTTCTATGGGCCAAGTTTATACAACTTTTAATTCAATTTCATATAAATAAATGTGGGTGCCAACTTTTGAGACAAGAACACAAAAAATATATGGAAACTTTAATTGAATTTAATTAAAAGTTTTCATATAAATTTAAAATTATTTCAATTGAAAACCCATCGATGATTTGGCTGCCACATCGATGCGATGCGGGCATTAAAAGTTGCTCCAACCATAATTCACGATGTTAATTGAGAGCCGCTGCTTAACATCAGCCATTTTGGCCAACTTAATTTGTGATTTCTTTGTTTCACTGTTTGAAAAATTCCATTACGGAGAGGTACACACTTGGGTAACGCGTTAATATTGTTGCAGCCTGTTACGAATATGTGCGTTCGAATCAAAATTAGTTTCGTGATATTTTTTCTTTGGTCGACCAGAATGTGTGCACAACCGCACGAATTGTGTGCCAGTTTCAGCACAGCGGCTCTGGCAAAAATGTGAAAACACCAGCGCGTGCCCTCCAGGTCTATTCTTTGAAATCTCGTGCTATTCTTCTCAACAGCATAGGAAAGGACTCGCCCACTTCGTCTCCACGTTCTGTTCACTATACCGCCAGAAGTCGGAGATATAGGCCTGGACGATATATTGTGCCAAGAGGCTGATGGTGCCATTTGCAACTCAGCTAACGATGCAAAAGTTTTGACCCCGTAGGACTTTTGCCTTTGACGTCATTTAAAAGAAAAAGTGTTCGTTAATAACGCCAAAATAATTAAAGAGCTGAACGAATACTAATTCGCCACATCAACGACATGAAGCCGCAATTATGTCTCACAGTTATTAGAAATATGGACCAGCGGATAGATGCCATGGCCAGCATTTGCCGATATATCTTATATCGCCCATAATTGTCGTGGCTGCTTCTCAATCACTATCAAAAATTAATATGAATCTGCGAACTTTTTTAATTTATTTACTATTAACATCGTGCGTTGTTGTTGGACCAGCCTTTGAATAAGCAGAACTCAGAAGAAAAATATCAGGGAAAGGATTCGATTTATTTTTATCTTGTACCATCCCGCTGGGGGTAAACCGTAAATATGCGATGCATTGTGCCAGAGCAGGGAAAGTTGTTTATAAGAAGGAGGATAGACGGGGTGGTAATTGTGGCTGTTCGATTTGAACTTCCCCAATTTTAAACGAGAAAGGATATGAAACGTTTGGGTGTAGAGTGAATTCTCTCTGTAATTCGTGATGCAATTCACTGGTAACTCGACCACAAAAGGATGCATCCTGTTAGCGAGATCATCGCGAGTCTGGTTTTAAAGTTTTCAAAACGATTTGAAATCTCGAGGTACTGGTAAGCAGATAATCTAAAGGTTAATGGGATTGAATTAAATGAAGGAATTAAAGAACTTATACAAGTTCTTAAATTTTTGGGAAGGACCAAATGCTCTGTGCAATAGAACCCAGGGGAAGGGAAAAAATCTACTCGTTAAATACAATTCGAAAAGTTTTTTCAATTCAAAATGATGTGACAAGTATTTCAAAACACAAATTAATTGACTTTACACAGCTTAGCATATTAGCTGTTTTCGAAAGCCGCTACACTTGCGTCATTAGTACTCTTAAGTGCTCTGGTTTCTTACCACTTTTTCGGCGGGGTCTAGTTGAATGTGTTAATAGATTTTATTTATGAAAATTTTGTCACGAAATAGTATACGAGAAGTGTTGATGATACACTTTAAATTCATGTACCGTAATTTTAGTAGTTTCTTTGCATCTTAAAACTTAAAAAACTAGTACTTGAAGGTTAAAATATTTATGTGAATTCAAAAATTGGCCATAGAAAAATATTTCAAGTAACAAGTTCATGTGAAACAATACGATGAGTACTTCCAGCCACCTGAAATCCCTCTCTTCCCCTCGATTAATTTATGCCGACTGTCGACTGTGGACGTTCCGTTGGCAAATTTAAATATAATATTTTTCTTTTTTTCCAAAACCCCGCAACATAATTTCTGCTGCAGTCTGTTCATGATTTTTAGCTTAAATTAAATTCCTGAAATATTAAACATAAAAAAATCTTGGATAACACATCCTTCGAAAACATCTCCTCCCCAAAATATTTAAGTTTGAAACAAAACACGAAATTACACACATTCAGCGGATGTGTAACTTTTCTTTTCTTCTCATTTCCTTTAAGTCTTCCTGCGTGAATTATATATTTCAATAAGTTAACGTTCGTTTTACAGCTTCAATCCTGTGTATAGGAGTGTGTGTGTGTGTTTGTGTGTGTGTGTGTTTGTATTTGTATTTTTCTGGCAGGTGTTTAGAGACTTAAGGTTAACACGAATTCTTTATTGTGCATGAAATATTTAAAGTAAAAACGTTAGTGTGTGAGTGTATGAGTGTGTGTGTGTGTTTGTATTACGTCTCTTGTTTTCTGTCTGCAACATTATTTCCTCTACGTATTTTTTCCTTCTACTTCCTCCTCTCTATTTTCCTTTTCTATATACTTTTCGCATTTCTATTCATAAACAAAACGCCCTTTTATTTCGCTCAACCTTTTTAAGGATTCTTTCCTGTGTCAAGCGGCGGGGTGCTGCAAGTGTGTTTGTGTATGTGTGTGTACGATGACTTTGTTTACTTTTATTTTAATTTTAATGTCAAATAGCCTCAAGACTACTGGCTCTTTTGCTTTGTATTAAAGTCAGGTTATTCTTATTACCCTCATTAGTTAAGTCGTTTGTAAACATCCATGCGAAAAGATTAAAACGAATAAAAGAAAAAACTTGAGCGCCACATGCACTCGATTCTTTTCCACTTTTCCCAGCCAGAAAGTGAGAATGAAAACAGTTTATGTTTATAATGACTTTTACTTTCGAGAATTAAAGTTGTAGAGATTTTATGGAATTTTTTCTTGGAGGAAAGTTGCCTGCAGCACAAGTTTTATGATCTGCGTGTGTGGGGGAAAAAAGTTGCAGGAGAATTTAAGTGTCTCAGAGAATATTGATTTCAATTTAATGTTCTTTTAATTTGTTCGATCTTCTTAATTTCTTATTTATATTTTAATCTCTTGAGCAAAAGACCCGCTTGCAGTTTTATATGAAAAATGAAAAGAAATTGGAAAATAAAAAAAGTTATAAATATCTTATACAAAAAATAAAGTGAATATTTTTGTTAAAAAAAATTAGAACTTAAAGATTTTAACTTAATTTGAAACAGTTTCTTACACACTTTAAATAGACACTACAAAATGCTTCAGATTAAATAAATTATTTATATAAGTAACGGGTGCTTTTTTAAAAGCCTTAAAGCTTAAAATCTAATTACTTTAATATGAGACATAAGTATTTTTGTTATGAAACCTCTTTAATTTTAATTTCGTACCGATTCCTTTTTCCCAAAATGTTTGCAAAAAATTTCCAAAATGATCAATTCAGGGGTTTTCGCCATTTCGTGGGTGCATTTCAAAGAGGCTAATCTTTACCCATGATTTCTTAGAATAACTGAAGATATTTATTTCAAACTTCCATTTTAAATTAAAATGTAGTAAATAATTTTAGGGCATTTAGAGCGGCTGTGCCCACGAGTTTCATGATGAAATCGGTGAGTCCAAGTTGGCTTGAATATTGTTGGTCTGTCGGCATAAGTCAATGAATTAACATGGGCGCATGTAAATTAATCCAGTCCTCAAATCACAAAATCGGGGGACCAGTTTTGGAAATAAAGTTGCCACCAAATTGATTTTGCAACGAATCGATTATTAAGTGCTCCGTATGACAAGTCAAATGTCTTCAATTCTTAGTCGGTTAATATTTGGGTCACCGAGACCCGACAGCGCTCACTATTCACTGTAACGGCAGGTCCTGGCTTATTTCGAAAGAAATGAGGACGGCTTTTGCTTCTTGACGCTACTTCGTCACAAAACATAATTTTTTAGTAAGAATTTTTGTCTTCGGCCAGTTTGAAATGAGTTTCAATTAGCAGAATTGCGATGTGGGCTTTGCCGCTGGCAACAGCTGTATGTTATAGACTTTTCCGCCAAGATACGCTACATTAACTACGTCGACGAAGGATTAAGGACAACAATTTAAGAACGAAATTTTGGCTCCTTCAGCAACTCGTCGTGCTGCAGCAGCACAGATTTTTTTTCTTGTTTCGATTATGTTTTTGAATCGACAACTGCAGGAAGTGAGCGCCCACTATGACAATTATATTGATCGTAAAACGGACGAAGTGCTGCAAAAATTTATTGTTTTCAAAGTAAATTTCCGCAATCTGGCGGTTGCTAATCGGGCGATAAACAATTCTTAATGACGCGCCCAACTATACTAAACAGAAATGTCAACTCAGTTTTATGTGTCCAATCGTCAAACTGTAGTTATCGATATCGATAAAGAAAAACTGTTTTGGAAGAAGTCCTTAAGGTTCACTATCACACCCTAACGATAAAGTTGCCTGTTATTGAGCGGAACAAAAGAAAGTGAAACTTTTTCCATTAAACAAAATAAATATAATTAAATACACACTGGCTGTCTTGCGATATCACTCGATGTCCTTCTGTCTTACAGTTACATTCCAACAAAAAAAAAAATTCCTAATTTTTCTTCTTGTCCAAATTTGTTTATAAGACAGAAGGATATCCAGTGACATCGTTGGACAGTCAGATAATCTACCACTTCTTTGAGGGTTACACAATATGAGATTTAATGTACCACATTTTCTGTTTAATATTTCAAAACATTTCCTAATTCTTGAGCAAACAAAAAAAACAACAGTTTAGTGTTTCATATACTTCCACTAATTTCATATCGCTGTTCCTTTTTTGTACAGCAGAGTCTCTGCTAAAAGGATTGTCCTGTGTTAACTACTTTTATGTGTGTGTGTCCTCAACAGTTTTACAATTTTACTGTTTCAATGTTGACACACTTTCTTCATTCAAATATTTATTTTATTACTAAAAAAAAATTGGAATATATTTTTTCTTCTAGACATTGTAGCAGCAGCAAAAAAACTGCAAATATTTTAATAGGCCAACAACACGTAAACAACGATGTTGAAGAAGTAGTTGAAAGAAATATACAAAAATAATTTGGTCCACAGAAAATGTTAACACGCTTCATTAAATATTCAAATTTCATTTCTTTTTGAATAACAATAACGCAGGCAATCATTAAAAATAATGCACAACAATTTACAATATCAAGAAACAAAACGAAACGAACACAGATACAGATAAAGATACAGGATAAAGATACAGATGCAAATAAAGGTACAGATACAGATAAAGATAAAGATACAGAAAAAGATACAGATAAAGATACATATAAAGATACAGATATAGATACAAACAAAGATACAGATAAAGAAATCGATACAGAGGAGGAACTTAACAACAGCTACAACATGATATTATTATCCTGTCATGGCTGATAACCGCTCCCAACCGCCGCGGCTTTTACTGTCACTTCCATGCCATTATCGTGTATAAAAAATATTTAAAAAATTACATTTTAAGGCTCAATAAATCCTTAAAGGAAGATACTGAGAAAAATTCGTTAGATATAAAAAATACATTTCATTTCTTTCAATGATTTCAATTGATTTTGAGTTTTACTTAATTCCTTGACTGTGATTGGAAAAAATTGTTAATTAAATTAAAATTAGGAAAATTAAACGACGGGAACTTCCAACTGAAAAGCTTAAATTTACAAAGAACTTTATGCTCAATTATTAAGCAAGAAAAATAAAATTTAACCTAAATAAAAAAAAAATTGTAGCGTGCGTCACAAAGTTTTATGCCGAACTACTAAGCAAAAATATATATTTTATGCCATGATATAGATTTTTCAGTAAAGAGCGTCACATGATGTTGTGTGAAATTTAATTACAGACATTTCTTGTAGCGTACGTCACATTTTGTTATTTCTTAACAATAGGCTATTCGAAAATTGTGTTCTATACTATTCCAAAAACAATAAATATTTACTTTAGTTACCTGCAGTGTGCGTCACACAACTTTGTATCTTTTATTTTTCAATAAACCCCTGCTACAAAATTATGTTTTACTCTATTTAAAATATAAATAAAAATTGACTTTGCTAGCATGCGTCACACATCTTAATATTGTTTGTTTCGCAATGAATTGTGGTAAATAAATTTAAATAAATATAGATTACAATTTTAATTTTAATTACGTGCGTCACACAAATGTATGCTTCACCATATCGATATAAATATAAATATTTTATATCATTCCAAAGTAAAAAATTTTAGTTCAAACTAGTCTTTACAATGTCATAAAACCATAGCCAGAATTGGTAACGCAGGTCCATTCCACATCGTGGGTAATACTAAATTGAATTATAATGGTTATAATCACAACCATGGGAAAGAAAGTTGTTTCGGTTTAATGCTGTGTCATTGTATTTAAGTTGTTATAGATAAAATACGACTAATTTAAAATTTACTTCACGTGTTTGTAGCGTGCGTCACGCAATTTTAAGTCTAATTACTTTGCAATAAATACACGTTAAAAAATTATGTTATTGTTTGGAAGTAAAAATAAGTTACTTCGGTCTCATTGTAGCGTGCGTCACACAACTGTATTGTGGGTTACTGGACAAAAAAAAATAAAAAAATAAAAAAAAATAACAAATATATATATATATATATATATATATATATATATATTATTCCATTTTGTTACGTGCGTCAAACAACTTTATGCGCCAGTATTTCACAACAAATGGCAGGTTAACTGTTTGGCGGGGCCGAAAATATTTATATTTTAACTAGAAAATACGCATGAAGTGTTCATCACGCATTAATTTTTATGCCCAAATCCTTTAGACAAAATGTGAAATTTTAGGAATGAAAGCAGGTTTGTGGTTAACAAAAGTATGCACTCCCCGCTTTGTTTTCCATCGGAATTGAGAAACAAGAATATGTTTTCATCTAATCAAGAGAATGACAGGAGAGGGGGTATGGAATATTTCAAACGTTACACCATTTCTGATGCCACACTCCTCGCTGCCACATATACACACACGCCTGTCTGCCTGTACGAGGGAGTGGTTGAGTGTTCAATTAACCCGCATTTTAGTAAATAAATAATAAATTAGCAACAAACTGCAATCAGATCGAGTTCGAGTGTGTTTTTGTGGCAGCATAAAAGAAAGAGGAAAATATTTATGAAAATATTTACACGCGCTCGTGAATTTAATTTTCAATGATGCTCGAACTTTCAGCTTAATTGATTGCAGCGTAATTTAAATCAGCTATAATTCCCTTGCCAATGCTGCGCTTAACAGCGATTAAAGTTTTAAATAAAAATCTAGCGCATTTAAATATCTCTCGTATGTATACGAGGTCTGTTGTATAAAATTTGTTTTGTCATCTTGGTGCCAGCATTGCGGCAGCATTTATAGCCAGTGTCCTGACATTCGCTTTATGTCGCATTAAATAGTTTTGTTTCGTATATGCCGCCGCGCAAAAATCAAATTTGCGAATATATAAAAAAGCGTGTTTTTAGAGTGTCGTAAGTTTGAGTTGGCATTGGCATCACTGCTTCGTTGGATCATTCATTTAACAGCTGGTGGTTGCTTTTTTTGATTAGTTTCCCTTGAAATTTCATTATGAATTTATGATAATTCATTATGAAAATTTTTAAATTTGTACTTATTTTTGGGAATTGTCGTTTAAACTCTTTGATTTTCATTTCGTGCTGATTCTTTTTCCCAAAATGTTTGTGAAAAATTTCCAAAGTGATCAATTGAGGGGTTTTAGCCAGTTCGCATGCGAATTTCACTGGGATTAATGCAGATCATCAGGGAACCTTTACCCAACATTTCATAGAATAACTGAAGATATTTATTTCCAACTTCCACTTAAGTAAGTGAGAAGTCTAAAATAAACTTAAAAGTCATAACAAGAACTCACTGATCACTGATCACTTTTCCTTTTTATTTTCTACGTTTTTATGAAAGTTGTTGAAGCTTTTAATAAAATAACTCTTCGTCAAATTCATGCATTTAAAATTTTATTTTCCGATGAATAAATTGAATGGGTGCAGAAATAAGCAGAATTGCCGCAGCCGGAGTAGAGGAGAATCCGCACCATTTTACATCCACAGAAAATTATTGTTTGATGTGCTTTATGGGCTGGAGGAGTCATTGGTCCAGTTGCCTTCAGGATCGATGTTGGTCACAATGTTACGGTATGGGAACATGACTCGAAAGTTTTTAGTACCTCAATTAAGTGGCATTTATCCTGCTGATATAGGGTTCCAACAGAAAGGAGCATGTCGCACAGTGGGCGCCACAATTGATTTAACCAAAGAAACTTTCGACGAAAAAAGAATTTCACCTGATAAATTGGCCACCAAGATCGTGTGATTAGAACACCATGGAATTATTTTCCTTGAGGGTTTTGTTGAGCTGCTTGTCCAGGTCGTTAAATCACAAACAATTCGACACTTGGAAATCAACAATCGAGGAGTTATCGGCGACATACGGCCGGAATTGCTGTGAAAAGTTGTTGAATAATTGGTGTTGCAGATGGCGCCTTCTACTCGCCAGCCGTGACGGCCACATGACAGAAATCAGATTTAAAAATTAATTTTATAAAATTTGCTTTCGAATAAAGTCAGTTTCATTGATACTCAAAATATATTTCCTTGTTTTATTGTGACTTAAACTCGAGTCACTCTAAAAGAAATACCCATTATTTGATAGTGCTTTACCGTGCATGAGCGGCATTAAAGTACAGTCGAGTTCGCTTGTTTTTATATTGAACCTATTTAAAAAAATTTTTTTTATTCAACCAAAACAAAATTTTATTACAACTCTTTTACTTAGAAATGCAATAATTTATGAGAAACGATAGAAAAATTATAAAAAATTATAGATTTAATGGCGGCGAAATATGTGCACTGTAACCGTAACTCATTCTCGTTAAAATGAATTTAAAAGAGCTGAGAAAGTTGTGTAAATCGTTGGCAACTCTGCACGTGATATTTCTTTATTAGAAAAGAGAAACAGATTTATGCCCAACGTTAATAATGAGGGAATAATTCGATCACTTGAAAGTCCAGGATATCCTTTTACTTCTAGAAAGTGATTGTTATCTTTAGGATATTTTAAATAAATATTTGGGAATTGTTACTTAACAGGTGAAGTTTCAAATATAACCGAAATATTTTTTAATACAAACAATCGATTTTTTTTGGACGAGATATAGTTGAGTGAAATGTATCGGGATCGCTGAAAAAGTATATTCCCTAAAATGTACGAATTAGGGCGTTCCTACTTGAGACCATCGATATATACGCTTGGCAATCCGGGTGCGATTTCCGCAGTATCAATTAATGTGCGACCCCATAAATAATATATATTCTGGATCTTTACAAATAGTGAAGTCGAATAACCGATGAAGAAAGAATTAAAGGAAAATTTAAACTTCTTTTTGATACATGACAGTATCAGACGTTTGCCGCAGAAGGGTATTTAAGATTCGGTTTCGCCGATTGTAGAACTTTTGCTTATTATAGAACACAACATTTTATTCCACAAACTGAAAGCCATAATAATTTTATTCATTTAAGTGTGTGTCTGCAGGTCAGAGAGTTATTATTGGAATTATGAGTGCAGAAGTTATTTCGTTTTTTCTTTTTTGCTGCTGCTGCTGCTGTTTGATAATGAACATTAACAACAGAGAAATTATAATAAATTGGTAGCCGACAATAAATTATAATGCCAACGGCAGCTTTTGCATACCATCAGACATATTCTGTTGAATTCGTTATTAAATTTCAAGGGAAGTGTTCCACAAATGATATCCTTCTTTAAGGAGTCTTTGTAGACTCCATGATTAATTACAAACGATTTCATATATAAATTAATTTATAAAAATTAAATAACTTATATTTTAATTAAATAGGCTAGAAAATTAATTATAAAAGTGAACAGAATTTGTTTGATAGACAAAACTTATAAAATTTTTAATTTTAGCTAAAACTTAAAGAATTTTTGCTTCCAATTTAAAAAAAATAAATATATGAAACTCTTGGTAGTATTAAGTTTCTTGTTCTCTTGTCTAGAATATTATATATAAATTATGGGTATAAATTAATAGAGTTACATGGCTTGGAAAGTGATCCTTAAAGTATAAAATTATATTGTTGTTAATAATCTTGCGATGCACAAGTCGCAAACTTTGCCAGAGTTGGTACAACACTTTGGTTAACCAGGTTGGGAGTTTTCCACACAAACTACGCAGCGCTTTGCACAACGTCAACGCACAACTTCAAATTGTAAAATATAGTTTGAATTAAAAATGACATGGGATAATATTGTAATCGATGAAGTTCTGGGGTAAGAAAAAAAAAGTAAAAACCAGCAGAATAAAAGAATTTGAGTTGTAATGAACCCTGTACTAAATTTAATTTTAATATTAAAATTGTTGAAAAGTTTGGAAATTGGAAGCAAAACTATTAAAGATGTTCTGCAAAAGTTACGCGAATATTGCGTTCTTTTCTGAAAAATATGCAACATTTTTTCACTTCTTTTCTGAAAAGTGGCAGTTCGGAGGAGTTTTAAAATATAAATAATTTTTCATGTGGAATTTGAAATAAATAATTTCTTTTTAAATGACATAATATTGCGTTTTCTATTAAAAAGTGTAAGAAATGTTGCATTTTTTAGAAAAGAAAACCACATAATTTAAGATTTATATACAAAATAGGGCCCAAAGTTTAATAACAAATAATTTAATTATATTTTGTTGAAGCAGAAAATGTTGAAATTGCAAACGAGAAATTTTAGCGAATGAAAAAATTTTATAAAGAAAGAATTTTCAAAAATAGAAAATTAAAAAAATTTTGGGTTATGGAAATACTTTGTGCAGCAGGATTAGAAAAATAAAGTATTAAATTTAGGAAGTGTCTTTAATTCGGAAAGACATGATAAATATTCCAAAACATAAAGCAAAGTCAACACCAGTCTTAACTATTAACCTTACACAGCAGAACAGAACAGCAGTTTTTACTAACCGCTACACTTTCATCATCAGTTCTCATGTGTATTTATGTTTATTAGCGCAGGATTAAAAAATAATTTGGTCATACAATGGTCTCATACAGTGTTCAAACATAACCCTTAATTGCGCAATTAGGGAATTTTTCGCAATTAAGGCCTTAGTTGGCCACAATTTATCATACAATAAGTCAAGTAATAAATTGAAAAATTACTAGTTAATTGTATCACTAACTGCGTAAAACTCGAGTGACAATAAATAAATCATAATTGGAGCGTTTAAGGCAAACACATTTGCTGGTCTAGAGCTGGAAAGCATTTGCCTCCATTTTTAAAATTTACAAACACGAATATTCACGAAACAAATAAAAATAATGGTTCTTTCAGCTGTCAAATGATAATTTAGTCCGCTAAATTGAGTATGTGTGAATACTAAATTTAATTGATCAGTTAAAATTAAATTGACCCAATTAAAAATGTATGTCTGAACGTATTCGAACAACAACCTATTGAACACCTTTAAAGAAAGTGGGTCAAAGGATACCAAAAACAACATGACAATTTGTTGTAGTTGTAATTTTTATTATTTATATTTTTATGATATTCATTTTAAAAAATTCATTAAAATTCTTGTGAAGGATTTACACACCACGGCCGGGCATTTCTTACAATCCCATAACCAGCATCCTCATGTTGTACAACTGGTCGCATATTGGGTATTAAATAATTAAAAAAATATTTAATTTCTTTATATAAAAACTGAGCCCCGTGCTAGACAATTTACAAGAAAAATTAACCATAAAATATGACGAAGTAAAATAGCGATAATAATATTTGTTACATGAAGTTATCGCACAAAGAAAATTTCAACTTCAGCGAAATTCTGCTTGTAAATGTTTTTAATATAAAATGCGAAAAATTTATTAATTATCTTGTTTTTTTTTCAATAAAATATCTCATGATTACACATTAATTTCATTTTAATGAGTTGTTTAAATGAACATACAAGACAACAGAGAACTGGCAAAGAACTGCGCAATGAAAAAAAGAAAAATTAAATATGTACAGAGTTTTTTAATTATTCACGCATATTTGCCTTATACGCGTATTTACAATTAATATAAAAGAGTAGTAGCATGCAAAGCACAGTAGAAACGTTGCTTTCTGGTGCTTTCTGTACATGTCAAAAGTCCACAAAAAAATGCAAATCCAACTTTCGATGCGTAGAGATCTTGGCTAATTAATTAGAGGTGATGGAAAAATCTGCTCTTTCCAAATTTCAGTTGGCAAAGTGCAACACTGTTGTTAGTTTGAGTCGTTATGGAACACATCCACCAGCTGACACTATAAATCTTTTATATAAATATATCACATGCATTTTTGTGGTACATCTTTAAAAACTTTTTTGTCTGCTAATATTAATAAAACATATATCATTTGAAAGGTATTTTAATGTGGATTTGCGTAATTTTACGTGTTTTGTTTGATGGCTAAAATTTGGTAACAAAAACTCCACAGCAAAATAACAAAGCTGTTGAATTTTTGTTACAGCACCGGCCAAATAAGTTGCTGTAATTTTCTCTTTGTTACATGATGGCATCAATGACTGTGAGTAATGATTGGGAACCACTGCTACGCCTTGATTAGCTTAACCGACCAACAACAAGTAAAAGAATCAATCCCTAAAACAAAAGTATCAAGAAACTCATTTGCTAGTGAAAAGTGTAAGAAATGTAGCATTTTTATTGAGAAAAGAACACAACACAAGCTCAAAACTTATATTAAAAATAGGATCTAAAGCTTAAGAAATAGTTTTATTATATTTTATATATATTTGAGGGAGAAAATTTTTGCAAACGAGAAATTTCAGGGTTACAAAAAACAAATTTAAGAGAAACATAAAAAGCTCAACAATTGTTGGGTCCAGGAAACATTTTGTGCAGTAGGAATAGAAAAAATATAAAATATTATTCCGGCGCAGCAGCTGGAGAGTAAACGTAAATAATTAAACCGAATTAACAAAACAGGAATCGGACATCATTCGAAAAATTGTTCTCCATAATTTTGGAGTCTGCAATATCACGACAACAGCCGACAGTGAGTTCGAAAACTCGGCAAATCATTAGAAAAAACATCGAGTTCTCTAAATTATATTTCCAACAACTTTTTGTTGCTGTTGTTTCGTTTATTTGCAACTGCCTTCGTACGCGACTATCAAAACATTCAAACTTCTTTTTTATATTCTAAATGATTTTTATTCTGAATTATCTTTTTATTACTTCAAGATTGTTTCAGTGAAGTTCAGTGATCTCTTTTTCAAAAAACAAATATTTTTCTTTGTATTTGTTTTCTAATGAGAGACTAACACACACTCATAGACTCCATTTAATAAGGCTGAAAATGTTTGGGATCTCTGCATAAAGGGCATCAGTTGCCAGCTAATACCGTGTTCATATATGCATTTTTAATTGAGTCAGTTTAATTTTATTTCAATTAATTGACTCAATTAGCATTTGACAGCTGAAAAAAACATTGTTTTTATTTGTTTCCTGAATATTCGTGTTTGTAAATTTCAAAAATAGATGCAAATTTTGGTTTAAAAGAAATTTTACTTGCATATAACAGAAATATGGAGCTCTTGAAGTCATTGCGATCGATTTTTGATTCAAAATTATCAGTGCTCAAAAAAAAAGAAAAAGGAAAACTTGACAATTTTACAAAATGTATTTATTTCAGTTCAGTCTAGTCTGTTTGAAAATTCAGTTTGTTTTTTTTATATGTATTTTTTTGTATATAAAATTTTTTTATATTTGGCTCGCCATTATACGACATTTTTCTGCTCACTGAATATAGTTCTTAATAAACCGACTTACGACCAGGGTTGCAATTCCAGTTTTACACAATTAGTGACACAATTAACTACTAATTGCTCAATTTGTTAATTGACTTATTGCGTGATAGATTGTGGTCAATTAAGGCCTTAATTGCCAAAAATGCCCCAATTGCGCAATTATTATGTCTGAATACGGTATTAAATAGCGAACATTTACACTGCATCTTTGCAAGGATTTGTTAAGACAACAACTTGGGGAACGCTTTAAATCAATTTCGAGTATGACAATTTAAAGAATTAATGCACCGTCGATTTTAAAGTCCCTAATTTGAAATTAATTCTTAATGATATTCATTTACTCCGTAAGACAGTTTGTTAAAATCGCATGACTATATTTTTATTTTTTATGCATAATTCTCACACTGTGTAAAACTGATAAGTGCACGCAATATTTTATAAACTGCAAAATTTATGCACAACTTTTCATTCATGCATGTCTACGAGTGGCAACAGATACTTTTCAAGTGGTGATAAATTGTTTATAATGTTATAATACGTCGTTAAAAAAATAAATAAATATATAATGAAATTAAATATGTTTGTGAAACAGAAGTAAATGCTTTCATATGCGTTTTTGTGTTATAAAGTTGCATATAAATATGGGTATTTCCACTGAAAAGTTCACTGTTAGAAAAGAAATTTCAAGTTCTCAAAAACACTGTCCTTTTTCATATTTTCTTGAATAGAAATAAGCAACCAAATATATTTTAAATAAAAAGAAATTTCGCCAAGAAATAAACCTGAAAATACTTTGCAGAGGTGCCATTTTGCATTGTTTACAAAAACAAAACATTTAAGAATTTTATAGCTGCAAAGTAGCCATTCTTTTCATTTATCTATTTGCATTATTCTATTTTCACTATCCGCTCCTTTCCCGGTTCCAGCGCAAAGCAGTGCATGTGTAGGGGTCGTTCCCTGAGTGCTGCTGGTCCTGCTCATAAAAATAAATTTTTGCCTTTAATGTGCCTCAATTGCAGCAGAAACGGTCCCGTAGCTTCTAAATGTGAAGTTAAAAGTTATAGAAACATCTCATTTAATAAAAACAAAATCGATAGTAAGAAAATTAAAAGGGAAAAGTGATCAGTGAGTTCTTGTTATGACTTTGATATTTGTTTTAGACTTCTCATTTATTTAAGTGGAAGTTTGAAATAAATATCTTTAGTTATTCTAAGAAATCATAGGTAAAGGTTCTCTGATGATCTGCATTAGCCCCAGTGAAATGCGCCTACAAACTGGAGAAAACCCCTCAATCGATCACTTTAGAAATTTCTTAAGAAATTTCTAAAAAATGATAGTGTTGCCTTTATTTGTGAAATCACATATCGTTCAATTATAATTATTCAACTGTCCCGAATATTGTTATTTATATCGAAAAAAATTTTGTTTATCTAACCCTGGAAGCATCTTTTTTAATATTTTTTTTTTTTGGTATATAATAACAGTTTCTTTTTTCTGGTTTCCAAAATAAGTCTAACTAACAACAACAACAATAACTGTTTCAAGCCAGTTACTTGTATATAAAGAAAATAAGTTAAAACTTTCCAGCTCTGGAATCATACTTGACATTTTACTCAATTTCAATAGCATTTTATTTAGGACTCTTTGCAATACATCATTCCTAGAATGAAGTCTCCAACTTTTTTGAGGGCCTCGGAGACCCGATTTCACTAACAGACAGATGGGCAGACGTACAGAAGGACAGACAGACATACATTTACTTTTTCTTTTTTTTTGGAAAAGGGGATACAAAATTAGTTTGTCATGCGGCCATAGAACATCAGTTCGGTAGCGGCTCTTCCAAGATAAATTTCGACAAGATGCATCTCAAGGGCTTCTTCCCAGGCTATAATGCAGATCCAACAGTCAGTCCTGGTTACCATTTTAGGATAATTTTTAGGTCAATATCAAGAAATTAGATTGGTCACTGCAAATCTATGGACTTTTGCATGATCTGTTACGTGAATTTATATGAGAGGAGAATCCAGTCCAAAATACGCCAGGATTAAAATATGAAAATATTTATTTTTTTGAAGTCAGTGAACGTCTCTACCAATTTTTTTTCCTTATAAAGTATTTAAACAGTGTTAGAGTTACCTGATAATAGTGCTAGTATTTCTGTTTCAAATAATAATTATTATTTAATAGTTATTTATTTTGATTAGGGCTCAAAGAGGCTTAAAGTTTCCTTTAATATTTTATTTTCAGTTGATTGCTTTCCAACTCGAATCTTTTTGAAACTCATTTAATATGTCAAACAGGAATTATAAAATACTTCAGGCCGTATTATAAATCCTTTATAGCACTTTAATTTCCTTTTAGTAAATAAATTATTTCATTACGCGCCTCAGCACACTTTAAGCGCATTAAAAATTTACTTTCCTTTTCAGTTTCAACTCGCTGGTGTTTTTGTTTTTTTTTTTTTGTTTTCTTTTATAATTCTATTTTTGACACTTTAGCTTTTCCCAGATAATCGACGCTTGCGAGTGTTTTAACAATAGGAAACTATAATATTTCAATCTATTTTCAATTAACCCCTCGTCAACTAATTTATTTATGCAGCAACAGCAACAGCAGCAGCATTCAACTTTATAATCCTCACAAAACCAAAAACAAAATTCCTTTTATCCTGTAAGAGAAGAGTGGATGAGAGGAAAGTAGAAAGAACGAGTGAAAGCTTGTGAGTGGAGGTGGGTGGGGTTATGGAAATATTGCAAACAACTATTGTTTTAATTAAAATTCCAGTTAACAAATACAAGCAGACAGTAAAATATTTTTAAAATAAAATTTCTAGTTTTTTTTTCACGTTTAAAAAATGTTGTCTAAACATAATTTATTAAAATTTTGTCTGGCCAGTTGGCTGCTGGCAGAGTTTTAAAAAATTTCTGTTATTAAATAAATGAGTTTTCAAAACAACAGCAAATTTTTAATAATTACTTCAGTTTGTTGTGGGAAAATTTTAATTTAAGTTTGTGCAGGAGGAGTTTTGAACATGATTGCTTTCGTATAGACAAGTTTTAAGGCAGAGAATTTTTATTCATGTGTGTGTGTGTGGGACAGACTTGTCGATCTTAACAGAATTATCGAAAAAAGAAAAATATATGAAGAACCGTTGACGCTAAAGGCCATCCCTGCAACTACATGCTAATTTTAGCCGAGAGAACAACATCTCTGCTTTTTAGCTGAAACACTGACTTTTTTATTTTCCCACTGAATTAACTTTTTGTACATCCACCGATTCCTACATGAAGTTGTTTTCGAATCCCATGAAATAGTCAAAACCATTAAGTAATCAGATATATAATTTTGGTTTTCTTTTAATCACTTTTTTGCAACTATTTTCCCGGCTTTCGTAGTTTTTTCATGATTATTTTGCAGAGTTGGTGGGAGAAGTTATTTAAAGAAAAAAACACTTTCGAAAAATTATGTTTTCCTAGTTTTTTTTAGATTTCTCCAACTCTCTCAGTCCGAATGGGAAATGGTATCTGAGTAGAGTTCTTTACAACATCATCAGAGTGTTTTGACATAAAATTTGTCAAGACATTCTCACCGTTTTCTAAAAGCAGGAGTAAAAACTAATAACACATTTGCCTCGAATCATTTACAAAAAATCTATAGAGAATTGAAATTTCAATTTATGTTTGTAAATATCATTAAAAACAAACTAAAAAACAAATAAGAAAATTGTTGACCATAAACGCAAAGCCATTGTAACGGTATTTGTAGTGGTGTCAAATGCTTTAGAGCTCACCCTCGTACTTTTAGAGTTACAAAAATTCCTGCATTTTTATTAAAATAATGAAAGAAAAGAAAAGGTGTTTTGGGGAAAACTAATTATGACTCTTAACAGTTTTGGTCCCACTGTACTCATCAGGGCGTCAATTTACTCACAACTAAACGTGCTTTAAAGTGAAATTGAAAGAAATTTAAGTATCAAATCAGTTATTAAAATAAATTGAGAGGGGTTTGTTTTTTTAATTTTGTCTTGTCACAATTTGTTCTCTTGTCATTTCTAATTTTACTTATTTTGAAGCCTCAATTGTGCTCCAAGTAAAACTGTTTGAAATTTTGAAATCAGGAAAAAGTATAAAATGCTAAAAACCATTTTGAGTATTTTATTAAAAACCTACAATTTAAATACACAATGACGTCTCTCCAGATCATGGGAAAAGTATTTATATTTCCTTTCTATTTTGTATTACCGTGTGATCGGTCCATCCTTTTTTTTTTTTTTTTTGAAATATTCTTCACAACTATTAAGTAAATCTTTTTTAAACATTTTTACTTTTCATTTTAATATTTAAATGACCCCTTTGTCCTGTGGAATTTTATATATAAAAGTTCAAATAATATTATTTAAATTTCTCATCTGTTCTATGGGAAATATTTAATTTGAAATAATTCTTGTTTAAAATCTAAAATTTCATTTAACTCAATAGCTTTAAACAATGAATGCACTCAACATAATCTCACACAAAAATGCAACATTTTGTGTGCGGTAAAACGAAATAAATTTTAATAAATCGGAAATGCTCAAGGCTTCAAAGTAATTTGTGTATGTGTGCATGTGTTGTATATACACACGACTTAGTGAGTGAATGAGGGAATGTTTGTTTGTTTGTATTCGTTTGTAAGTGTGTAAATTTAAATTGCCTGTCAGGGCCATTTAGGTTTTTTCATCCTGTTGTTGCTGTTGTTGTTGTTTAAATTTAGGGCCCTAATAATCTGATGTTTTCCTTTTTCGAAGTCACAAAAATTTTAAATTTTCCTATGAAACTAAATAAGAATATAATAATAAAAGTTTATAAGGAAAACTTATGAAAATGTGCCCTGAATCTTATGGCGTTTTCTTTTCTACAAAACATGTAAAATATTTCACTTTTTTTGTAAAAAGCGGAAGTTTGGAGGTGTTTTAAAACAGAGATTACTTTTTGTCAGAGATATTGGATTAATTTTTAAAAAATTTCTTAACTTCATTAATCGGAATGTTGCCATTTTCTGTTAAATGGTGTAAAAATTGTTGCACATTTTTCTAGAAAAGAAATCAGCATTAAACAAAATAATTTACTGAATATGTTCATTTAACTTTTACCTTAAAGGTAAAATTATTTGTTCTCTTTTTAAGGTAACTTTGAAATAACTATAAAAAATTTTTTTACGTGCTGATTTTAATATATTCACTTTATCAGCAAAATTATTGTGGGCTGTGCCGTTTTACTTTTTATATAATTTTTTTAATGAAAATATTTGTGATACATTTTCGTGGCAACAGTAGGAGTTTTTTTTATTAAAACTGTTGTTGCTGTTTTCTTTTGGGGAAAACTAAACGCGTATTATACGAGTGATTTATGTATTTTCAAAAATTGTTTCCATAATATTTTCTTTAAGATACAAAATAATATTTTTTTAATATCAAAGAAAATTTGCATATTTGGGACTTTTAATAGAAACCTCCAGGACATTTCTGGTAGTGACGAATATCGAAACGACAATTGTGTGAGTATGCGAAAGAAAAAATAAAAATAATATTTCAGAAGGAGTCTCTGCTTTCAACAGGACTTTTACATTTAATATAAAAATCTTTACATTTCGTTTCGGCTGTAGCAAAAGTACAATAAAAGGCAACAACATTTTTTACAATCCTTTCAGATTGACTATTTCGCCATCTTTCGACATGAGGGTCTTCTATTTACTTGCTGACATCGGCGGCTTATTGTCTTGCTGGTTTCCTTAACTCATTAAACTTAAGTTAAAACCGAAATAGATTGCTGACAGCCGCATTTAGGAAATAAAGTCAGTGACTACAAACTCAATTTCACACTCAGAAAGAATTAACTTTCATGTTGGGTTGTTTAATTAATCAGTTAACATTTTATGGCCGGTATCAGCTTCGATATCAGTGCAAAATGCTTTTAAATATGTAGAAATATTTGCTATAAAATATTTGCTTGATAAATTTGCAAAATAATTTTACAAAATAGTTTTATAAATAGTACTCCTTTTCTTTCAACATTCATTAAATACGGACACTTGAATTGAAAAGCAAGTCGTTGAAAACAAAAGGTAATTTTTAAACATGTAGACTTGAACTCCGTTCTGAATAATAACTCCCAACTATAATTGACTATAAAATTTTAAGGAAAAAATATCTTCCCACTCACTGCAAACTTTATGAATACCGCCATTTTAAAAGACTTACAAACAATTTACTTTGACCCTTAAAAGTCTTGCAAGAGAACATGATTTGTATTTTTACCTCTGATTTCGTTATATATCGCTATTCATTTGTTTAGGCTGAGAAGATCATATATATTTAAAAGGTTTGTTGTTTCCTAAAATTCCGGCAATTGAATTCTAAAGTAATCTAAATATTCGATTTGAAAAAAAGCTTGACTTTAAAAGCATATCCTTCAAAATAAAAAGTAATTTTCAAGTAAACAGGTTTGAACGGAATAAAAACTTCCAAGTTAATAATTTATTATATATTTAAAAAAAAATAATATCTTAACAATACCGCCAGAAAGTAGACCACACATTTCAGAGGAATTTCACCCTTAAAATTCACACAAAAGAACATGATTTTTGGTTGCCCCTGATGTCTTTATTTTTCCCCTTATCAATTGTTTAGGCTGAGAAAGTTAAATTCTAAATATTAAATTTTTGATTAAAAAAAAACTAGAATTTAAAATTAAATCGTTGAAAATGAAAAGTAATTTTTAAATAAACAGATTTGAAGGGAATAATAACTTCCAACTAAATAATTTCCTACATAATTGTAAAGAAATAATATCTTGCAGCTCATTTTAGTTTTTATGAATACCGCCAGAAAGTATGCTACGCATTTGAAATTACTTTGGAAATGGATATATAAGAATTTGCTTTCTCCCTTAAAATTCTCGCAAAAAATCACGATTTGTGGTTGCTCCTGATGTCGTTATAAATCCCTATGCATTTCATTAGGCTGAGTAAATTATATATTCAAAAGGTTTGTTTTCCAATTATTTCATTTTTAGTTAAAAAACTAGAATTTAAAAGCAAATCGTTGAAAACAAAAGGTAGTTTTTAAATAAATAGATTTGCACTGACTAACGATTTCCAAGTTAATAATTTATAATATATTTTTGAAGAAAAAATATCTATAAAATATCACTGCAAATGCTGAATACCGCCTGAAAGTATACCACTTATTTTAAAAGAGTTTCAAAGAATTTGCTCTCTCCCTTAAAATTCTTGAAAAAGGACATGATTTGTGGTTGCCCCTGATGTTCTTATATTTCCCTAATCAATTGTAGTTTCCTAGATAAATTTAAAGAAATAATATCTACCAGCTCACTGCAGTTTTTATGAATACCCCCAGAAAGTATGCTACATATTTTAAATTACTTCGAAAGCGGATATTTAAATGTGATAATTTACTTTGTCCCTATAAATTGTCAAAAAGGAACACAATTTCTGGTTGCACCGATATTTTCTTTAAATATTTTTTCTTAAAATTCGTGCCAATAAATAAAAATTAAATATAGATCCTCAATGAAGGATCTTGGATTAGATTGGACTGGAAGAAAGTTATAACAATATGACTTCTATAACTTCCGTAACTTATGACTTCTTTCGAGTACTTATTTCTGCACTCGCACTCCATAGCTTATAACCAATAAAGTGTTATATACAAATAACCATATAAATTTAATTTATATACTTTCTAAACTCTTATTTATTTAGATGTTTTTATCTTTTCCCAAGATAATTTTTGGTGACACATCATTTGCCCATTAAAAACTTTATAATAAAATAAATAAAATTTGAAATTTATGGAACATCAAAAGAAAACTACTGACATCAAAAATATTGATGCCAAATCGACAGAAAAAGCCAAGAATAAAGTTTAAAAAATGGAGCAGCAAAAAATGAAGTCAGCAGTTGCGATGGTTCTTAACTACAAATTATTAAGGTTAAATGCAATAAGTGGCCTGGACTAGATTTCCAACGCACTTTCTTTAGCTCAAAACATTTTTATAGCAGCACTAAATGATGATTAATTTAAAGAAGAATATATATATTTTTTGTAATTGATTAAAAAATAAAGTCAGTAAAATGGCTTAAGTTTAATTTAAAAGCAAAAATTTGTTTTATCATACTTTTTTATTTTGTTGGCTTTAAGATGTTGTCCTCTGTAGCCTGGATTGAAATTGCCTGTTTCCAAAGATTATTTGTTTTCAACATAAATTCACTTCACACTTCACTGCCTTTTATTTTATCTTAAAGGAAATTTTCATTACTTTTCATATATTATTTTGCCAACTTTTCTAATTTTATTTTGCTTCACTCTGACTGGCTTTTAAAAGAAATAGAATATGTAAAAAAAATTTTTTCTAATAATTTTCTGATTTCACTTCTTATATATCGGCTGCCAGAACAAATTATTATTTTTTCCTATATTTTTCATATCATTTGAATACTTCAGCAGAGATAAGCAGCATTTTACATTTGAAATTGCAGATAAAAATTTTTAGCATCTATTTTTCACAGGCATGATTTTCTTTTTTCCTCCTTTTGCACTCTTTTTTTTTTATTCAAATATTTTTATATGAATCGTTTGATTTTATTGAGTATTTTTACAAGACCAAAAGCGAACCATTTCGTTCAAGCCCACGTTCTGAACTAAATTTTCGTTTTGTGAGTCAGTTTCCCGTTACTTGTAACCAAACGATGCCAGCCAGCTTCAACTAACGGCATAGCAAAGAAGCACAGAACAGAACAGCACATTAACATTATCATTTGCCATCTATGCCAGCAGCCTAGCAAATCAGCATACACTAACACACACACACACGCACACGTATGCATGCAAGCAGTCGAAAGCAAACAAAGTTTACGTTTATGTACCGAACATATTTGTCGTTTGGGAGACACACCAACACACATGTAACACAACTTGGCTACTGGTCTTAACAAGGATGCTGTTTAGGGTTTTTAAAACAACTTTTGACAGTTTTCTATTTTTGTTCCTTTTTATAATATTTGTTTTTACTGTAAATGCTCTCTGGCCATTTTATGCTCTTTACTCTCATACTTTTATTTTGTTTGCTCCGCGGCTGTTAAATTTGTAAACAAACCGGTTGTTCAATGGGTGTGTGGGAATGTAAATGGCTGCAGTCACATGATATTTCTTTGTAGTACTCGTAAAAACAGTGATGCTAAGCTAGAGGTTTTTTTTTTCAAATTATCACTTAACGCGATATTTGCCCACACACCTTAATTGAGTTAATCGCAATTAAAAACATAATTGAGTTCAATTTTTCTTATAAAATTTTAAATTTCAATAAATATGAAATTACAAATGCCGCTCTGCCGAACAAAGTTAAACGAAGTTGGTCACCTAAATTGTTCAAAAAAAAAAAAGCGAGACCAACGAGTACTCAAACAAAAATGTCCAGCCAAGTTTAATGTTGATTTCTTTTCTAGCAAATTGTGCAACATTTTGTACACTTTTTACAGAAAATGGCAACATTCTATCATTTGCAAATAAATAATTTATTAAAAATTAGTTCAACATTCTTTACGAAAAAGAATTTAAAATTAAAAACCTTTCAAACTGCCAAGAATTATAATATAAGTGTAAAAAATTTTAAACATTTTTTAGAAAAGAAAACGCCTTCTGTTAACTTTATTATCACATTATTTTCTATTAATTTAAAACAAACAAAAAAAATTATTGAAAAACTTAAATTCCCAGATTTCAACTTGCCTCTTCAGGAATGCAAACAATTTGGCATTTTTGTTTTTGTGTGATAATTGAATTAATTGAATACTGTAAATGTGAACAGGAATATAATTTAGTCAATTAAGTAAATAATGACTCAATTATAAATATATTTTTGCTTACTGTTTTATTCTTCACTTATACAAAATTTAATTAATTCAATTATCGTGTGAGAAGTAAAAAATGTTTATAATCATGAGTTCAAATCTGGGATTTGTTAAAATATTTTATTTTGTTTTATTTTTAAATTAGTAATAAATTTAATGTGTCCTTTTTTCTCCTTTTTAAATTTCAATTTTTTTTTAATTTTTACTCAATATTACAACAATTTATTACTTATTGAACCGTAATTAACTAAAGTTTTATATTATGTTTTGAGCTCAATAATCGTTTTTTTTTATTACCCAACGCATACAATTAAAGTGGTTGCAAAGCTTTTCAAAATGTTCCAGATTGTATTTAAAAAATATGGAAAATGGTTGACTCCTTCAACTTCCCGCAAAGTTATCCTAACGTGGTTTCTTGTGCCAATTCATGAGCTTGAGCTCTTCTGGCTGAAATACTTATATTTTAATATTCAAACTGATAAAGTTTTTACAAACCCTGATTTTAATTTAAATTTATTAGATTTCTAAAACTGAAATTTTCAACTTATAAAAACTTTGTGAATTTTATCGAAATATTTGAAGTGTAGCCAGAGAAAAACTAATGTCTCCAACTGTTTTTGTCCTACTATAACCATTAATTTTATCACAAATTAGAATTTTAAGATTTAAAGAATAGGGATTCAAATAAGTTATTAAAATGAATTTCAAAAAATTAAAATACAACAAGATAAATTTTGTGTCTATTAAGTCATAATATTTTATCTTAACATATTTTGAAAAAAAAGTTTTATCCCATTTTGAATCCTTATTTGTCCTCTATAAAAAAATTGTTTGAAACCTTGGAATCGGGGAAAGGCAAACAAGTTTAAAAATTATGTATTGAAAATAGGCAAAGTAAATAATTTTTTATCGATAACCTTTAGTTTTGATGATGGCCAAAAGACACAAAATGGTCTACAAAAGTCGTTTTACGAATGATAACATTTTCGTTCCTTGGAAACATGCAGCTGATTTTCACTTATTTTCCAAAAACCTGGAATTGTGTGACGTTTTAAAATAAGAATTTATATTCTTAAGAGATAATTTTTTAATAATTTTTAATAAATTATCTATTTTCAAATCATCAAAGCGTAATTTTTTATTAAAAAGTGCATAAAATGTAGCATTATTTTCTACAAAAGAAAATGACGTTAAGTTATATCCTTTCGAAGACTGGCAAACAATATCGTATAAAAGACTAGGGAAAACTTGAGGGAAAAAATCTCCTGCTGTAGTTAAATAAAAAGTACTTTGACTGCTTCTTTGACAACACTAATTTTTATTATATTGCGTAGGTTAACTTGAATAATGACGGGCCTTAATTACAACCAGCACTTGACTAAATATTTTCACAACACTCTCGCACTGCAAAAGTCGACTGGCTGTTCTCTCCATCAGCATTATTTTGTAGCATTTTTAGCTCGAATATTTTTGCTCTCCTTCCGGGTGTTTTCGTGAACATGTTGCAGAAAACAACACAAAAAAAAACAAAAACAAAATCATTACTGCCGTGTAGGCTTTTATTGCGTTATTACAGCAGCACCTGCACATGAAGTTTTTTTCCAATTCCTTTTGAAAGAAATATACGATACTCGTAGTTTCATTTTTTATTACATCAATTATCCCTGACTCTACTGTATGTCGGCCATATACGCAACATAATCTCCACTGTAAATAAAAATAAAAGTGTTCAACGATTTTCTGCTGAAGTCTGTACACCACGTGTTTTGGGCACACAGAACTGGGGGACTATTTGTTTTGTTTATTTTAGAGCAACTTTTGCCACGGATATTAAGAGAGCAATTTTTTTATATCAACATTTAGGAATTGAAGAATTCCATAAACACTTTAAGGAAATTTAATTCATACATCTGCACAGATGTGCGATTATTTACGATATTGTCGCTACTTTAATTAATTTAATATTTTAAATTTAATCGCAGCCTCGTTCTACTGGCGCTTGAATTGTGATGTAACTGTAATTTCGCTTCAATTTCGAAAGGGAGCTCAGCTCAATACGCCCTAAAAGCACATCCAATGTGAACTTGAAAATAATTCACACACAGTGGCAAGTGCACGTGTGTTTACAACTACATAAGCAAACACGAATCGTGTGCACAAGTCTGCAAAGTATGAAAATGTTAATAACATTAAACAAATTAACGAGTTTGAAAACAGACAACAATTTGCACAGTGCAGTGGAGGGGGAGAACTGTGCACGCATCTGAAAATAAAACAATTAAACTGATTTTCGAAGGACACAGACGAATGGAAGGACATCTAATCTGCAATAAAATAATTGACAAGTCTGAGTGTATATTCGCAGCAAGTGATTGCTGATTGACAGAGTTCGGAAGTGAGGAAAGTGTTAAATGCAATGAAATAAAAATAAATTTCATAATTATTTATTAAAATATCAGTCTCTCGGAATATATGCGAGAACACACTCTGACATTTTGTTCCATAGCCAACAAAAACAATCGTGTGTCCTAAAGGCTTTGCTTAGCGTAATTCTCATGGTGTGTTCTCAGCCAGAGATTAAATTCACGATAGAACGAACATGCAACGCAGCAGGTGTTAAAAATAATGATGCCGCTTAGCTGACTGACAGCGAACATTGTAGCACTATTGCCGGGGATACACAATTCTTTTGTTATGACAGCCAAGTTTGCGCTTCGATACTGGCAACTAAATGCTGATCGAAAATCCTAGTCTAATCAGCCACTCATACTTTGAATGCTTCCCCAAAAATAGTCATGGCTAGAATGAAGCCAGCCAGAATGGATCTGCAGGTATTGGGAACCATAAACATTTTCAATATTAGGAGACACCATTTCCCGGAAGAGCTTGATCCCTGGTTTGTGTCCGAACTTAGTCATGAATAGAGTACTAGGTTAGGTTAGGTTATTGGGACCACTGTCGGAACAATGCCGTCCGTCCATTCGGTCCTGTTATGATACCCTAAAACAGGGACTGCCCATGAGTCGTCCTCTGCCGCATTAAGCCATCCTGTGGAGGTTAGGAGCGCCGATATTCTGACAAACTCCACACTAGCCAGGCTATCTAGATCTGGCAAGAAGTTGGAGCGCAGTGCCACTGCCCTTACGCTGTTCAAGGCAAGGCACTGACATAGATGATGGAGTACTGTTTCCTCGTCCCCTTAATCATTACAGCTTCTATAGAAGTCGTTGTGTTCCAGACCCATCCTTCTTGCATCGGTCGCGAAGTTACAATGTCCAGTTAGGACATTCAAAAGTTGCCGTAGTCGTACCTTGCTGAAGTTAAAAAGGTCACGTGTTCTGCGTGGGTCGTAGCGGGGCCATGTGGCCTTTGCCAGGCGGCGCTTGGTCACGTTTTCCCATCTTGATTGAGCAAGTTTGTATGATTCACACTGAACCAAAAACTTGCAGTGTGATAGGAGAATGCCTGTGAAGTGACATATCATAGAGGGATAGAGTACTACATTTCTTTTTTTTTATTTCCAATAGTCCCTGGCTGTTAGTTATTGTGGACCTGTTCCAGTAACGATAACTTTGCACTGGTCCCTGTACATCCGCCTCATCCGATCACGTTCTCATATACTAAAAAGAATGCAACGCTGTGCTCTACTTTAAAAATACTTTTTTTATTCTCTTTCTTTTGGTTTCTTTTTGTCCTCTCCTTTTGTAGTCCCAGTAGGGCTCATGCTTTGGTGACAAATGCAGGATGGATTGAGGTACTCACAACCCTTAACTGAGATCAAAATATGGAGCAACGAAACTCAGTGAGTTCTTGTTATGACTTTGATATTTGTCTTAGACTTCTCAATTATTTAAGTGGAAGTTTGATATAAATATCTTCAGTTAATCTAAGAAATGTTGCTGATGATCTGCATTAGCAACAGTGAAATGCGCATACGAACTGGCTAAAAACCCTTAATTGATCACTTTTAATTTTTTAGTAAGATAATGGAAAAAAAATCAGCATATAATTAAAATCAAAGAGTTTTAAAAGCGACAATTCCCCAAAATATGTGAAACTCACATGTTATCTATACATCACAACAGCTGCAGTTCTCTTAAGAAAATTACCAAATTATTCCATCCTTTATTTTTTTAATTTTATATTTTACAAATAATTCTCGATAATGAGCTTGAGGTCGCTCTTCTGGCTATCGAATGTAATTGTTAACTTAACGAAGAAAGATGTCCACAGATAATCGGTTATATCAGGCTTTATTTTTTATAGTACGACCAACACTCAGGGGAAGGATGATCCCTACATGTGCAGCCAATTGTGCTGGAAATAAAAAGAAAGGGAAAATTCTTAATGGACAGATGTGGAACGATGAGAAGATGGAGAATTTCTAGTTTTCATTTTACATCTTGTTACGCAGGTCAATGGGTGCTGGTATTCTGCTCGTTAGTACATCGCAATTCCGAACATTGTTGATTGCGGCCCCGTGCCTTCAGAGGATTCGCAGTGAGCAACTTGTTTTTAATCAATTTAAAAACTTCTTATAAAAGAGAAATAAAAATCAGATTTAATTGACATCAAAAAACATGACTTTGGATCCATTGAAAAGGAACTTCTTACAATCACAACCGATTTTAAAAATCATTAAAAAATCCAGATTTGCACTACTACCCGATCATGAGTTTAAGATCGCATTGGCTTCTTTGGAATGTCCGTTTTTGCAGGGCTTTTGAAAGTTTCAAATATCTTCTGGTTCTCGAACTATTTAAAGTGTTAATTTTCAAAAGAGAAATAATACAAAAATTAGTATAAAAATACAGGCCGTTGTTATAATAAAAGTGTTCCCAAGTTCATTTTATATAAATATTTGAATATGTGGAACTGCTGAATCCAAATCTGAAAACAGAATCGTGCCAGATTCGTTAGCTGTTGAATTGAAATGGAGAAGCAAACGTTTGAGCTGAGGCAAATAAATAGTCATGTGCCATCAAACAAACAGATGTAAAACATATCGCTACTTGAATTAATTCTGGCAACATGTTTCCCATGAATTAAAAAAAATATGAAACATAAACTGTATAATTCTGATACTCATTCCCCTTTTTGTGGATGTTAAGTTAACTTCTCCTTCAAAGTAAGTTGAATATGTGCAAAACATAAGCTTTAAGGCTAGAAAAAGCACCAGGGCTTTTTTCTTATCCGCCATAACGTTGTGTAATGAAGCTAAAATAGTGCACATATTTCTTAAGCTTTAAATGGTCCTTTTTTAGGACTTTTTTGCAAGTGAAGACCGCACTTACAGAACTTCATTAGCACCCTCTTGCGTTAGTGTTGTAGGAAAAAAAACATTTGGCGACGAAGCAAAATAATAAAGTTCCACAGTTTTTGCTACAAATTTGGCATCATAAAAATTTTAAGGATTCATTGTGTATTTCCCATCACGAAAAGAGACAAACAAAAACAACAAAGTTTTCAGGACTTTGTTTTTGTTTTTCGTACAAAATTTAAAAGTTCTAATAGAAATTGTAACACTTTAATTTGATAAAAAAAGTTCAAACAAATTTCTTGCTTATCTTAAAAAACTACAAACTATTTTTAATTTCAAAATTTCTTTCGAATTCAAAGTGTTTATAAGAGTGGAACAGTTTTTTTAAACTCAATTTTGCGTGCGTTCTAAATAAATAGATTAAGTGGAGCTTATAATTTACTAAAAAGCTTTTTTATAGCACAATTGTTGGCAAGTGTAATTGATAAAATTTGTAGCAAAACAATTTCACCATATTATTTATATTAAATATATATTCATATTTATTTATAGCCCATAATTATTATTTATATTTTAATCTATTACAAATTAATTATAGCAACATTTTGCTGAATTAATTTATTATCATTCTAGCAGAGTTGTACTATAATTAATGGCATTTCAGGTTTAGGAATTTAATATCGTTCTTTTATAGTAGCAAAAGCTGTTATTAAAGCCCCGCACAAACACAAGACGAAAGACTCGCAAGCTTTCTCAGAGCATAATCAAATAGAGTGGTTGCGTTACTCTCTCACTAAAAAAAAAATTGAATAAAAACGTAAGAGAATAAAAAAGGAAAAGTAATCAGTGAGTTCTTGTTATGACTTTTAAATTTATTTTAGACTTCTCACTTATTTAAGTGGAAGTTTGATATAAATATCTTTAGTTATTCTAAGAAATGTTAGGTAAAGATTTCCTGATGATCGACATTAGCCCCAGTGAAGTGCGCATACAAACTGGCTAAAACCCCTCATTGATCACTTAGAAAAACTTTACAAACACTTTGGGAAAGAAGAATCGGCACGAAATTAAAACTAGAGAGGTAAAATAAAATCTAACAAAAACATTCTTTTCGTCTTACGATCAAAATACTGAAGCAAAGATCACAATCTCACTAATTCAATTACGAAGTAAAGCGAAGCTGAATCGGAATAAAATATGGAACAATAACTATATATATCGGTGCTTTAGTGCAGCCGCTGCTTTTGCTTTGATTTACCGCATCTTTATCCTATAAATCGGTTTGTTTTCATATATGTTTTGCAAACATCAGCCTTTAGAGAAACTCTAGAGAAAATTGATTCAGATGATGTTCGATTTGTTTTAGTGAGAGTCGTGTTTTGTTTTGTTTTTTAACTTCGCTTTAGGAAAATTTACAATTTTCAAATATCAGAAAGCTATTGGATTTACCCCGTTTTTCTAAAAATTTTGTAGTTATCAGATCTGGATGTTTTGAGTCCTTAGGAAGAGTTCCTTACTAATTTTAACAGGGTGTTACTGAATCTGTATGTATGCATGTATGTATGTATTTATGTACGTATGTATGTGTGAGTGATTCTCTTATGATTTTTGAGAGGCTGAAAGGAAGGAAATCAAACTAATAGCGGCTTAAACACCTTTCAGGAGCTTTACATTCCCTGTGAATGTTAAGCGTCTCGAACCGGTTGATTTCAAGAAATCCCAAAAAATCTTAAAAAAATAAAAGCATTTTGCAAAATAGTTTTTCAAAACAACTTTTCAACGGCTACACTGATCGATTCCACAAACTAATCAGCCCTTGTCATACAAAAAGCACATCAATGACCTGCTAAAAAATAGGTTAATCCGTTCGTGAACGGCCCAAATTGAAAAGAGAATTTTTTTTTAATTTATTTTTTTATATCTGATCAGTTAGTGTTCTCGATTCTTTTATAATAATCCGAAAATTTAAATAATAGGGTTTAAGCTCGCAGAGCTTAAAAGCTTAAAATACCGCAAAAAACCAGATTACGACAGCTTTGCGGGAAACTACAGAAATGGCTTTTAGGTCCAACTGTGTTTCATATACTTTTTGTTTGTTTTGTTTTTTTGTTGTTGTTGTTGTTTACAGTGCAGTTACTGTACTTGGAACTGGATGTAGTATAAAAAAAATGTTCAAAATATTTTGCTCAGCTTCTCAGCTTTTATCTAATTTTTTTAACAGTCTTAGAAGCTTAAAAGCTAATGTTACAAACAACTTGACCCAGGGTTGATAAATTCGCTGCAATTGTGCTTTATTTCGCACAACTCGCTTTTTCAAGGTGTTACAGTACTGCAATAAAACTTTTGGTTGAATATTAAAAATGTTAAAGTGAATATTAAAAATGTCTCAGATACCAACGCATCTCTTCGCATATATTTTGATTGATTATGGGCAACGCCAGCTCCATGAGCCATATCGGCGAATGTGGAATAACATTTTTATATCAGAGCGTAACAGAAAAAAGGGACAAAGAATTTAATAGTTTATTTATGGAAAAGCACCAAAAAAAAGTTGTTCAGAGAAAAGTTTTATCAATCGGCGTTATAGGCGTGGCTGAGTTGCATGAAACTTGAAACGCTTTTGTTTTATTTATTAGGAACCGTGTGAACCGAATTTGAATATATATTCTTCGATATTGAATATTTTCTCCCCCCGCAAAAATACTAATTTGATTGGAATGGGCGTAGGGCGTGGTGGACTTTCGCATAACTTATAGCGTTTTCTTTTCTGTTCTTTTCTGGAAAACATGTAACATATTTTCACTTGTTTTGTAAATACTGGAAGTTTGGAGGAGTTTTAAAACAGAAACTACTTTTCGTAAGTTTTTTTGGATTAATTTGTAATAAATTCCTTAATTTCAGATATCGGAATGTTGCCATTATCTCTTGTGGTGTTTTCTATTCTAGAAAATATGCAACATATTTTCACTTCTTTTTCAAAAAGTTACGCTTTCGAGGAAATCTAAGACAAGAACTATTTTTCGTAAAGAAAGTTGGATTAATTTCTAACGTATTTAAATAACAGAATATTGGCATTTTACGTTAAAGGTGTAGAAAATTTTGCATTTTTTCTAGAAAAAAAATCAATATTAAATAGTGTAAAAAATGTTGCCCTTTTCTAAAAAAAAAAATCATCTTGAGTGTGCAGCTTTTCTATAAAATGTTGGGATAGAAAAACTTTTGTTTTTTTTTTGGGAAAAAGGACTGACTTGGTATGTATGGGAGGTGGGCGGTACCCGTAGCTGGTATTTTTAAAATATAGCAGGAGCTTATTTTTAATTATCGAAAAGGCACATACGAAATCTTAAAGCTTTTCCACGGATGGTAAAAATTTAATAAGAAATTAAAATATGGATCTGGATTTTATGAGCGGTGAACGGTGGTCATTGAGCAATGGGGCGTTGGGCGTAGCGAATCTTTGAAAAACTTTCCACGCTTTGTCTATGTCGTCTTATAAACGACAATTTGGATTGAATAGAAAATGTTTTATAACGAAAAATGCCATTGAATCTCATTAGCGGTGGACAGTGGGCGTGACTGATTTTCATGAAATGAAACGCTTCTAGTTTACATTCCAGCAATTTTGTAAATCAAATTTGAATATATTTTCTTGAATTATGAATATATTATGAAAGAAGTTAATTTTAAAAAGTAGGCGTTGGGCGTAGCACATCTGCTTTCATACTAGAAAGAGTGTGTTCGTGAACATATTTTCCTGGATGCCAAATATATTATTAAAATGGCTGATTTGAAGTAGTAGACGTTGGGCGTGGCACATCTGTTTTCATACTTGAAAATGTGCTTTTAAATTTGAAAACTCCTGTTTGTAATGAAGACATTTTATACGGAAGAAATCGATGGGCGTTGGGCATGGCTGTTTTTGTTGAATAAGCATAACTATTATTTTTGTATATTTTTTACGAATTTCGAAAATGGTTTCTTGCATAGAAAAAAATATTATGTTAAAAAGACTATTTGGGTTGTAGGGCGGTGGGCGTGGAGACTTTTATGTCATTTCCCTCCCCCTTAACTCATTCAACATAAAACTCTCTCCGCCCTCTTAATAATTTCCCCCAAAGACTACTTGAAGCCATCCCACTGTGCGGCCTGTTGCTAATGAACAATTTTGTAGCACAAAAGCAATAACAACAACGGAAATCATGGCAACCTGGACGCTACAATTTGGGTATTAAATAAAACGACGAGTTTGTTACGCTCTTCTTTTTTCTATTTATTGTACTTTATTTTTAATAATTTTCACATTATATTTTTTGCTTTAGTTTTATATTTAATCATTTTAAATAAAATGTTTTTGTGGTATTTTTTAGTGTGTATGTTTTTGTTTTGTTTTTTTTTTTATTTATTATGTTAAATATATGTTTAGTTGAATGTATATGTATTTAATAGATTTCTAATCATCAAATAATCGCCTTTTTCTATCCATAATAACAGCTTCAGTAAAGCATTTTGTTTAATTTGTGACATATTTTTTTATATTTATTAATTAATTTAATTTGTTTTTAATGCAGTCTACAGATTATGTTTTACACTAAATTTTTCTCTTTTGTTTAATTGCTGTCATTATAATTATTAATTACTGCTGGGTAATTACTCTTAATATTTAAGTTTGTTTTAATTTAATTCCTTAATGTGGGAGAGCAAGAGATTCGCTGTCAAAAGAGGGATTTGGAGAGAAACGATGGGAATAAATTTCTCTTTAATAACAGGGAGAATTTAATTTGTAATATTTTTTTTTTTATTAACTGGAAAAATTTATTGAATCTCATTAAAGGAGTTTTGTTAACAGGGAAAAGGAAACATTTTGATTATGAGTTGATTTTAAAATTGTACGTTTGTGGAGGAGGATTGTGGTTAATAATTATTGATTTTTAGTTTACTTTTAGATTTAAGAGACACTTAACTTCTGAATTCTTAACTTCTGGGGCTTTGACGAAACCGTAATAAATAATTTAAATGTTGCCTAAAAATAGTGTCGTCAGAAATTGTAACAGAACTGAAACCTTTTCCTGACAATATTTTCAGAAATATGAATTAATTTTTTACGGTTTGGCTGTTGCCTCAAAGTTTAGAAGGCGGGAGGTTAGTGTTAATTATTTTATAAACTATTCAAGAATAACAACAATTTGATATAATTTTTTGTTTTTTTTTATTTAATAATTTCTTAATATGTTTCTTACTTAAAATTATCACTAAAAATACTCGTACTTTTTATAACTTTATTGTGGTTATTACAAGCTAAGCGCCGGAGTGTTGGAGTCACTTTTTGTATCTTTTAATTAATTTATTTGACGCTTAAGTTAGTTTTCTATATATTTAAGATATTTAGTTTTTACCTTTTTTTGGACTGAGCTTTTCATGTTTTTCTTTTCTTTATGTGTTCTTTTATTTTATTTTAATCTATAATTTAAACTCTCTAGTTAAATTTCTTAGGTGCTGTTATTTCATAAATATTTTTCTTGTAGTTTTGGCTGCTTTTGTTTAAAGATTTGTATGTCTTTGTTTAGTTGGTATGTGTGTGTGTGTGTAAATTATATTGAAACATAAACATTTAGATAATATTTTTTACTGGATTGAGTGTTGTTTTTAACAAAAGTAAATAAAATTTTTATTTATTATATCTCGCAAGTTGCTGTAAATTAATTATTCATTTTAACGGTGGTTTCAATTTGTAATATTTTTTACTTTTTCATTTTAGTTACGATTTTTATAAACGGAATTTTTTCTTTTCATATGATTATATAATTAATATGATTTTTATTTAGTTTTCTAAATAACTCCTTTTAAAGTATTTTTTATTCTCCCTTTGAAATTTCATTTTTGATTTTAGGCTGTTGTCTTCTTCATGTTGGTTTTCGCTAAAATATATTTCTATCGCTACAGTTATTTTATTTATTTATTATTATTTTTTTTAACTTCATTTACGATAAATATGCTGGCATATGCCTGATATTTTAGGCATTTTATTGAAAATTATACTTAACAACCGGTAGTAGTTATTTCTTGAATTCGAGTAGTTTTTATTTCTTTATTTTCTTTAATTTGTTAAATACTTTCTTTGAAAAATGGATTTTGAACTAAATTTGCTTTTGCTATAAATCAAACACGAAGCAGCTTTTACTTCTTTTGGTATATCCGATGGCTGGCTTTGTATCTTAATTGTCGGAATTTCAGCTTTAGTTGTTGTATATATTTGTGGCCTGTTTATTACCACTTCACACTTAGTTGCACACTGGGCATTTTCGTATCATTAGCAAAATTTAATAATAGTGCTAATGCATTATTTATAAAATCATATTTTGACTTTGAAATCGCAAGAGCTTTATTAATGAAAATTTCGGAAATACTAAAATCCAAATAAAGCCTCTGTAAATTGTTGAGGTCACATTTGTGCCCAGTGTTAGTAAATGGGGTTAATACAATAATACAATAATTGTTCACTCGCCAAATAGCAAAAATTATAAAAAGAAAATTATTTTTAAATTATTACAAAATTTTCAATTTAACCGCTTAATAAAAAATTAAAAAAATAAGTAACATAAACCTGGTGAAATCGAAATTGTGATTTTTCAAAATCGTGCGTCACGGTTATAAAAAAAGCGGATTGTTTTGAAAAAATTAAAATTGTTCTGAGTTCCTGTGCCATCCCTTCTCCCTCTCTCTCTCTCTCTCTCTCTCTCTGATGCTCCTACGGTTATTTTCCTTGCAAGATCGAAATATACCAACTGTTAGAAGTGATTTGACACTAACCCATTTACATCAGGGTTTTCTTTTTGAAGGCAGTGTTGCCATACTTTTTTTCTTTTCTAACAAAATAACTCCTTTAAGCTTTGGTTTTGGGCTGCAAAATTTCATATTTAGCTCCCATGTTTTTTTCAAGAAATCAAATAGATTTTCTCCCAAAAAAAAAAAAATATATATATATATATATATATATACATACTTAAATTAAAAAAAAAAATTTTTACGCTAGTTACTAAAATTAATTATAAAAATATTTGCCTCTTTTAAAGGATATCAAATTATGGGCCAATTGCAATAAAATTTCTTTCTACTTTCAATATAAAGTGTATTGTGTGACGCACGCTACACGCTTGGACTTGTTATAACATGCCTATTTTCGCTCTTAGGAAAATTATAAATGAAAAATATTTTTACTAAAACTAAACAGGATTCAAAGTTGGAAAATGAGGCTTTCAATCGTACGCTAGAGGACATGGACACTTAAATGATATTAATTTTTTGCCTGAACTGGACAGTTCTGAAGTGGATTAAGGCTTGGTAATAATTTTTGTCTTAATACACAAAGAAATAAATATGTTTTGTTGTAATTATTGGATTTTGCATCTAGTCAAATATGTCTGTAATAAAAATTCCCATTTTGGGGAATGAACAGAAATCAGAAATCTATTCGATATATTATTGCGATATAACTTCCTTACACTTTGTTAGCAAGTGTAAAACTGTAAAAAATAACGGTTATAAAGTATTACAAATCAATACCAAATAGTTTCTTATTACACTGCATTGTCCATCCCTGATCATGTGTGCTTTAAAAAGAGAGCAAAATTGTCTATATCTTAATTGTTGTAAAGAGTGGAAATCTTAATTTAATTTCATTATAAAACGATTTTAATGAATGGAAAAAGATGATTTCCTAAGAAAACATAAATTTTTTTATCTTATATATTATTTTGCCAAGTTACAGACGCTTTTGAAAACTATTATTTTATTTGAGTTTCTCAAACAACACAAACTTTTCTGTCAGTAATTTTAGTTATTTGACATATTGTTTTAATAAAAAGTCTTAATTAATAGAGAAATATTATTAAAGTTAATTAGTTAACAACATGTAGACAAGCAAAAACACTTAATATTTTTGTACCTTTTAAATATATTTGTATTAAATTATTTGAAATTGTTTTGGAATCCTTTTTTTTAATATAACATTTTTAATTTAATATTTTTTATATATGCTTATATATTTTTAATTTTTTTCTTATATATTTTTAAATTTTATAATGTTTTTTTTTTCTTTTTATTTAAGTTAATACAAAATCAACAACTATAAATTTGATATCCTTTTTTTTTTTTGTTTCTTTAAATATTATTCTCTATGTATTTGTTTATTAATAAGGAAATTTGCATAACATTTAAATATACTTTTAATTTCAATAGACACCAACATTAAATATGTGAAATATTTTTCTAAAAATACATTTGCTTAATCAATGTTTTGTGTGTGTTTTTTTTTTCCTTTAACGTTTTCATTTTCAATATTTTGTTTGCAACTTTTTCTTAATTCTATAGTATATGAAGCTCAAAATTTATAGGTTTTAATTTTTTAATAGAGAAATTATATATATTATCGTAAAATGAAAACTTCAAGTTGATGCAGTTGTTAAAAAAAAACTCGTAGCATACTTTTGGGGCTCTGTTGTAAAGTATGTACGACACAAGGATGTTGTTTATGCGATTTTTTACTGCTTAAAAGAAATTTTCATTTTACAATTTTTTTCCTTTTTTTCATGAACTTGTGTTTGCTTTTCTAATTTTTAATAACAAAAAAAATATAAAATTGCAATAATTTCTAAAGCGCCTATAACTATGCTAAGTTTACTTAACCTTTTTGTGCAAAATAATGAAGTTTCACAAATGAAAAGAACTATTTTTAAATCAAATGCTTTTTTAAATACATATTTTTTAGTTGACGGGAGATGAAAATATAATGTTTTGAGGATTCACCAAAAAACAAACAAAAAATTATAATAATAATAAGAATTTTTTGCTTGCAAAAAAATATTAGGAGACTTGTATACGTTTCTTCGTACTGCTTTTTTAATCCATTTTCGTAAAAAAATTTTATATAAAGAAGTTATTAAGTTTTATTACCAGGTCTGGGTTTTAGCAGTCATTTTGCTGAAAATAACTCAACTAATTTCAAAATTATAGGAACCCTTTTAATATGACTTAAAGTACCATGTGGGAATTTCAATAAAAATATAAATCAATATAACTATACATATCGCCAGTTGGTGTCCTCAGGGTTATTAAGGAAAGAAGTTTTATTTTAATCCTTATGGTCTTTTTTTTATTTTTGTTCATTAATCGAGTTCTCTTTATAATCAGTTAAGGCCTTTTTAATTTAAGGTAGCTATATGTATGCATAAATTATTTCATTACAACCTGTTGCTGTTCCATAGTCTGATTATCTTTGAGAGTAGTGGCTGCGTGCTAAAATAGAGTGAAACAATACCGACTTTATGTCAGACTAGTACTCTGGCTGTTTATCTATTTTAGTAAAAGATGTCGAGGACTCACTAAATTTCTAGATCGTGCCTTTCTTTTTAAAATGCGTTCCTATTATCCTTCATCATTTATATGACTTATTTTAATATAAAAATTTTATTATTAACCAAATGAGAATTGTATCACATATTTTAGCAACAGGTTTGTGTCCAATATAATGGTAGCTGAATGTTTCTGTGTCTGGGTGCGTTTGCAAACCAAACAAGCAATGCTATTTTTAGGCTGTCCTCTAGTGCACTTCTAGTGATGAAAAATATTTGCTTTTGCTCCTGAAACTATGCCACACAATTTCCTATATGTACTTATAATAATTTGAAATGTTTATCCGTCCAATAAAATTATAGTTTTAGCCAACATGAAGCTGCAATATTTCAGCAGGATTTTTTTTACGAACGATTGATTCCTTCACAAGGCATATGATAAGAGTCCTTGTGCTACCTGCACTTTAACGACAATATTTGTATGATGTACAAGAAAGTTTGTTCCTGGTTTGATGAAATAAAATTTAAAAAGAAAAAATATATTTAAAATCCACAAGAAAAAAATGTTAACAAGAACTTCGGGTAATAAATAACAGGCCAGCCCAAACTTTTCGCAGAAGAAAATACCAATTTCTTCAAATTATATATTTCTAAATATTTATTCAATAGCACGTTAGGATTTTCGCAGACATGCTGCTCAATTTTGTTTTTAACTCAGCCATCATTAAATGTTGTCATTTTGTTTATTTATTATGTCGCTCACTCGGTATTAAATTAATATATTTATTTAGTTTATTTTAGGCTACACTATATTTTCCAATTCTCAGTAACTTATTCGCTAATAGTAAATATATATATTTTGTAATATTATGCAACAGATGTATCTTATTTCAGTTTGTCAACATCACTCAATTCAATTACTCATTTTCAATTGTTTAGGTTGGGAAAGGAGTTTGAGATCATTACAAATTTATAAAAGGATTCATGCAGCACTTTTTATTATAGTTCAGAGTTGAGAATTTAAAAATGAATGACATTCCTAGTTTTTCTCTGTTACTCTCTTTCTGTCAAAGTATTTTTGTCCTATCAGTGTTGCCATTTTGGCGCTTTTTGGGCATCTGTTTGCTGCTTTTTTCCTTTCCAAGTACCCGAAATATTATTATATGACCTTTTTCAAAAACGGGTATTAATAGTGCTTTTCACAATTTCTCACA
This sequence comes from Linnaemya vulpina, assembly GCA_963675445.1. Taxonomy (NCBI): domain Eukaryota; kingdom Metazoa; phylum Arthropoda; class Insecta; order Diptera; family Tachinidae; genus Linnaemya; species Linnaemya vulpina. The sequence continues at coordinate 39,903,480 of OY776280.1, read as the reverse complement.
GCGCTTTCAAGAGCTTTTTGCATAATTAAAATTTTTTAATTGAATCAGTTTACTTAAAGTTCTCCTTAATAAACTACTCTTTTACAAAGCGCGTATTATTTATATTTTAGTTTTGAAATCGCAACTGCCTTTGGAATAAATTGAATTTTTATATTATTTGAATTAAAAGAGGCAAAATCACAACTTTCCTATCGTGTTTGGATTGCAAAACTATATGAATTGTTGTTCACAACGTACAATGATTTTGGTAGTTGTTGTCCCAGCGACTTCATTTAATGGAAACTCTACTTATATCCGACTCGTATCAGTCCCTATTTAATGACTCACAACAAATTCCTAAAAGTTTTTCATAAACTATTTGTTGAAACTCTCTCATTTAGTTTTGTCTTTTGGCAGAGTAAAACTTGGGAAAATGATTCAGCCAAAAAAAGCCTTAAGCTCGCTTTGGATTCACTGTAGTTCTGAAATGAATTCTCTTAAACTTTTTACGTCATAGTAAAATAATAAAAAAATTTACTTTATTTTTATACAAAATGGAGGAATATAAAATAATAATTATTATTTATATATATATATATATATATATATATATATATATATATATTTATATTTATATTTATATATATTTATATATATTTTTACCCTCTTCTTATCTATTTTATATGGCATTTTACAAGTGCTTTTTATGATTCAAGAGTAGGCAGCACTGCTCTCTATCTGCAATATTTTTTATATAATTTCAAAGCCTTAGTATAGGCAATGTTTTTTTCAACTTGTATTAGTTCTTTTAAATTTTATGTAGATGTGCCTAATAAGCAACGAAAATATCTTCGAATTCATTTTATCAACGGCATAACAATGAAAATCGATCAGATAAGTGTCATGAGATCAAGAGAATTTAATGCCAAAAAGTATTAAAAAAATTAAAAGTACAACTCGGAATGCTAAACTTAACAGAGTTCATTATAAATTCAAAGTCTGCAACAACAAAATATCAACTGTTTTAGTGCCAACTCAGGACTATCAACGTAAATGTTGTGTTATGGAACCGTCATGATTGATCCGCATTTCAAAACTTAAATATAAAAGTCTGAAGACTAATTTTCTCAGGAGGCGAGATCCTCCAGTCTTATTTGCACTCAAAGTGATATTAAGGATCAATTTTTTAAATTAAATCTTGATTTCAATGGGGAGACTATCATTAAAAACAGTTTTGTGTTGCATATTTTCGTGCAAAAGTTTATAAAAAGCATACTTCCAGGCTCATGATGTTTATTTCTTAAAAGTTAACAACTTGAATTAATATTGTAAATATATCGGATTAAAATCGTTTGTCGCATAGTCGCAGTTATCCTTCAGTTATTTCGTAATGATCTCAACCAAAATTGGTTTCTTTTCTATAGTCTGCTTTGTGGCTTCATTAATCTCTATCTCTCTTACCAGCATCTAATTTTTAGTTCAAAGTTGTATATACTTTTTAAGAGTCGCTTAAACTTATACTTAATAATATATTTTTATATATATTTAATATATTTTTTTTAAACTATTTTATTCAATTTGCTATTGTTTTGTTTGTTGTTGTAAGCCTAAGAGTTACTATTTCAATATAGTTTTTGTTATAGATAAATTGTTTTGTGTCATTTCTTGTAGGTTTTAAATTTCAATAGCTTATTGACCACGGAACGAAAGAGATTGGGTTTTATTCATAAATACCCGAGGGTGGCATAGGTTTTGGTAAAAGTACCATCGCTGGTGGTAACATTTCTGAAAAGAAATAAAAGCGTCAAATTTGAATGTAACAAATAAATACTTTTTGCATTGAACTATTTATTATTAAATTTAAAATTAAGTTATTCCAATTCCAGTTCGGCAGAGGTTTTAGTTAATAAAATATGCTATAGAAAAGCACAGCGGCTTTCGAAAACAGCTGTTCTGCTGTGTGCGTTGCATAGTAAAAACTGATGAGAACTTTCTCTTGTTCTTTGACATGTTTATCATGTCCTCCCGATTTAAAAAAAAACTTAATCGAACAGTAGCCCATCAAAATTTAAAATAAAAAAAATGTTCGCAAACCGAATTTAACTGCGAACAGCAGCCATCTGAATTAAAATATTCATTGTTGCCAATTTTATGTACAGGGTGACGCAAAGCTAATTAAAATATTTTATAATTTTGCAAATGGCTTCGTACGTTGATAATATTTCACATTCGTGAAGTGAACAGAAGTGGCATGCAAACGGGGAAGCAGCAGTGCAATATGAATTTCGACGCCGATTTCTTAAACGCACTACATCGCTGAGCCGATCGTAACGAATGATCTGGCAGGACCTGGCCGCACAACTAAGGCAACACCGGAAGTTTCATACAGCGAATATCATCGAAAAACTCATGTTCGAAAGTAAAAATACTGTCGAGGATCTGCCGTGAACAATTTATTTTTCCATCAAATCGGAAAAGAGTTTAAACAAATTAAAAATAAAATATTCGAGCCCATAATACTTTAAAGAAAAGTTGAAAAAGCAAAATTATAAATATTTGGCAGTTTGATTGCACCGCTTCACTTACTCATCTTCCCATGGACATACAGTTGTTATGTCCGTCTCTGTTTTGGCACTACTTTCTTTAGCTCCACCACTGCCACCACCTCCAGCAGCTGTTGTTGTAGCTACGGCAGCTGTTATAACAGCTGTTGATGTGCCAGCCCTGTCTCTTTCCTCAGCCGAGATGGACTTCTTTGAATCCATGTGACGTTTTTTACGTTTCTTTTTGACTTCTTCGGTGGCGGACTTGGGAATACTGCTGACAGGTAATTTGACAGATCTCTCATCTTGAGGACTTTCCTTTGGCTTGAGCTCCTCACTGCACTCATCATCCACCGTATCCGTGTCCATTTCAGCCAAAGGAGCCATGGAAGGGGCTGGTGTAGGAGCAGGTGGTATGTAGCCTATATTTGATTCGGTATCTGCCAGGTCATAATCATCTTTTCCATCATCACCGAATTGCAAACCTTCTTGATATTCATCGGTGGTGGGTGAGAGTTCTTCGTGGGTGCTATAGGCATCGGCTGGTTTTGTGGGTGAGTTGGATATATCATCGCCCTCTTCTGCTAGTTCTTCTTCAGCGTTGTGCTCCTCAGCCAAGAATTCTTTGTTGTCTTGTAGTAAAGAAGTTGGTCTTTCGGTGAGAGTGATTTCCATTTCAGTTTCGGGACTGGGTTTAGTAGAAGAGGCCACTTCGGTAGAAGGGCTTATGGCTAAAATCTCTCTACAGCTCTCTTGGACATGATCGCCATCTGCTTTTTCCGCTTGTTCACTGTCTTCTCCCATCTGCTCCCTCTCCTCTTCGTTCCTTTCCGCCTGCTGCTCCTCAATTTGTATGGTTGGTGGTGAGACTTCCACTTCCTCTTGACTTTCACACAACTTTTCATAGCCACCCGTGGCAGCCTCGATTAATTCGATTTGTACTTCTTGGATTTCAGAATCCACCTCTGCCTCAAAATCTCCTTCAGTAGCGGCATTATTCTCCTCATCCGGCTCATTGGCCGGTGATGATTCACTGGCTGAGCTTTCCCTAAAACTTTCCTCCTCCAATTGTATTGGTTGCGTTTGTGTCTCAGCGGTCACAAGAATTTGTTCTTCTGCTGCTGCTGGTGGCGAAAGTTTGGTGATTGACGGAGATGTGGGTGTTGGATGTGCTGACGGCAGTACTGGCGATACTTCTGAAGCAACAGTCTCCATATTACACTCCATTAAGGAAAGTCTACTCATTGACTCTTCGACTTCAGCGTCCGAGGAAGAAGGAGGATCTTTGGCAATAGTATTGGTGGTGGTCATAACGTTGCCCATAACTGCCACAGCAGCTGTGGCATATTGGGCACCTTGAAGGGGAGCAAATAAAGCGGGAAATGCGCCCTGTTTTAAGCCCACCGTGGGTGATGGTGTAGTTGAAGTTTTTGTAGAAGTGGACGGTCGTCCAGCAGGAAACTCTGGCATGCGACTGTAAAATAATAAAAATTATTTATAAAACAGAAGATTGCAAATGGAAAAGTTGAACTGACCCCGGTGTAAAAGACACTGAGGCTCTTCGTTGTTCTGTGAAATTGGGTATTAAACGCTTCATGCCAGCCTCACCGCTGTCGACGGTGTTTTGATGACGTATTCCCAAATTGCGTTGGAAACGCTCTGCAACTTCGCTATTATCCGATGATGTACTATTTTAAAAAAATTTTTTAATTTATCGTATATCTTTTTCAACAAAATATCTTCTTTTACCTGGTTAATCGCTGTGTAACCGTTTGAATGGCTGGCACTTGATCGGCCTCTTGTTCCCACGGACATACGGACAATTTTACTGGCGCTATTGTATTGACGACTGGCTTTGGTGCTTCGGTAGTTGGAGGCACATCGTCTGGTATATCCCAGGGGCAAACGGCACTGCCTCCACCCGTCTCCAGTGTTGTTTCTAAACGTGCCGCCTTGGGTTTGGGGGTTTCCCTGTAATATTTTTTTTATGTTAAAATATTGTTGTTTATGGAGGAGGGTGTACTTGCAAACACGGACATCGAGTTTAACATCAAAGAACAGATTTATCATGACAACATTTATTGTATAACATAAGACAAGGCAGAAGTAAATGTTGCGTAAAGCGCTTTGGTCTGTCAAACGAAGGAGTTTTCTAGCGCGTTTTGTTGGAAAGAGAAAAGCATATCAAGTTAATATGTGACGACTGGTGTTTGTCTGTGCTACCGGTGGTGGTTGATTTAGTTTTTTGTTCTCAATTGATTTGATTTTATTGCTGCGCAGTTCTTATCGCACGCATTCTACTGTTTTATTGCAAAATGATTTATCTTGTCTGATATTCAGTGGAATAAATATCAAACTTCTTTATTATTTTGTTATAAACGAACAATTTAGAGTTTCATTGCGGCACAACATTTACTTCACTTTTTCATTTGTATGCTGTACATTTTGTTGAAAATTCTTTTTATTTATCATTTCAAATGAAAAGCATACAAAATTCACAATCTTTTAATTTATTAATTTTTTTTAACACTCATTACAAAACTTTGGCAAAATATTAAAATTTAAGAAAACCCAGAAAACACAAAAATTAAATACATACAAAAGTAAGATACTTTGAAATGGAGATAGTGAGACCATAAAGTTTTTGTGGAGTTATATATAGAGTAGAGATTTCATATGAAGTTATCAGCATATGCAGAGAAGTTTAGCACATAAAATTTAACAAGATTTGTACCGATTTTTATGTAGACCAAGTGGAAGACAAGAACCAAAGAGAGTTACAGAAAGACAAAAAAAAAAAACAACAATTAAATGGGGGGCATTTTGTACAACATTCAACAGAAGTTATTTGGTTTGTTCCGTAGAGATAAAGAGCACGAGAAATTAAAATCCAGTTTTCACAATCAAACAAATCGATTGTTGTAAAATTTCATAAATAGGCCTGTTCTGAAAATACGTGATTTGAAAACACACACTTTTTATACCCTTCACATTCCGCGTGTAATTCCTTCGGACCCCATGAAAGTAAATATATTGTGGATTCTTATGAATAGTGATGTCCGTCTGTTCGTCTGTCTGTACGTGAAATCGGTTTTCCCAAGCCCTCAGAAGAGCTGGAGGCCAATGGATTGAAAATGAACTTAAATAGAGTGGTAGTGAAAGTCAAAAAATCCGAAATACGGTTCCAGAGCTGTGAAGCTTACACCTATTTCTGGACGCAAAATGCATACCAAAAACCAGTTATTTTATGTTTGTTTTTGTAAATTTAACCTATTTCATGCTTGGGAAGCTCAATTGTCTATCAAAAACTAAAAAAAATAAAGTTTTTTCCAGGGATAGGAAATTAGTATTTCGTAGTACATGTACTAACTGAAATGTTTAAAAATTTTAAGTTTTTCTTAAATAAAACCGCTTTATACATAATGAAGATTTGCATTGGACAAAAAAACTATTTTAAAAAATTTAAATTTCGTTTCCAGGGCTGGGAAATTGATTTTTTTTCATTCCTAAAAGTAACCCAAAAGGCAATTGACGTTGTTTTTTTTTTTGATAACTAAAACTATTTTACAGCTTAGGAAGAGCAAAATTAGTACTTAAAAATATATGTAACGCCAGAGGTACGTCGGTGGAGGGCATATAAGATTCGGCATAGCCGAATATAGCACTTTTACTTGTCATGGATATTTTCATTATCGAAAACTCGATTTTTTTTAGTTCTTTCTTCTTCTGCTTGTTAAAATTAAAAAAATTCAATTAAGAAATAAAAGTCTTGACAGGCATAAAATAAAATCTTTTTTGTCTTGGAGTTTCTTTAACTTTGAACTGTTTGATTTAAATAAATTTTATTTGAGTTTAGCATAGAAAAGTTGAACAAATACTAAAGTGATTTGAAATCACAAAACTGATTAAACAGAACACCCTTCTTTAGAGCTGTACAAAACAGCTCTTTTGAGTGAGCGCTCCTTTTAGCTCCGCTCACTTTACTGAATTAATTCATTCAGTTCATTCAGTTGTTTCAGTTCATTCAGTAGCTCAGTTGTTTCAGTAGCTGGCAACTCTATAAATAAAGAGCACTACATCCCTGTATGCATTAGCACATGTGTGTGAATTAATTCATTTTTTTCGTATGGATTTTGACATACAAACTGAAACATCACTGAAAAGAGCTACTGAAAGAGACAGATCTAATGAATCAACTGAAACAACTGAGCTAAAAACGCTCAATTGAATGAAAGATTCAATTGAATTAATTCATTCAGGAGCCGTACAGCTCTACCCTTCTTGTGATTTCAAATCACATTGATGAAATTTGATTTTCAAAACAGGCCTGATGAAAGTAATTTCTATAAAAAGTATACACACAAAACGTTCATAATCTTAAATTTGACTTAAAACAATTATTATATTTTTTTAATCAAAAAGTGGAAAGTTAGAAAAAAAATTTATATAAATAAATAAAAATGTATGGTTTGGAAATCTTACGGATATGAGGAAAAGCTACTCTTGCGATTCCCATACGAGCAGTCCTTTTGTGTATTCAAACGCGTATTCACAACGCAACAAATGGGCTCTTGAGATTCTTGTGGCGGCGGCATGTCACCACGATAAATACTTTCACTACTGGTGTTTTTGTTAAATATTTTTTTTGTTTTTGAATTTAGTTTCAGTTTTTTTGTTGATATAAAGTTTAATTTTTTTTGTTAATGTCAGTAAATGCGGTGATTTCAACACAACGGAAATTATATAAAATAAAATAAAAACAACAACAAATGAAATTTATTTTATCTGGTAAGAAAATCAACCGAATTCGCTTTTAAAAAATTTTATTAAAAAAGCATTTTATGTTTAGTAAGGAAAACAAGTTTCTAAATTGTTATTTTGAAAATCGGCTAAAAACGTAAAGCACAAGTGAAAGAAGGAAACGTGTACGTTACCTGTAGGGTATCTCGCTAAGATTACTTTGCGAATGGGAATGAGGCACCTTGGAAGAGTTGTCTTTATTGACGCCTATTAAGGCCAACTCATGAGCCGAACCACTCAGACTGCGATCACTGCCGCGTCGCCTAGCCAAACTACCCGGAGGCGGAGCATTTGTCATCATGAAAGTATTGGCCGAGGACATGGCGCTCTTGCTGGAACTTTCGTTACCACCCAGATTGGGTTGGCTGGACAAGGCGGCAGTCATTTTCTTTTTGGCACCACTTACACCGCCGAAATTAAAGAAACGCTTCTTGTGTGCTGGCTGTATGCCCGTCTCCAGCAAACGTTTATAGTGATCCGAGCGTATAAAGCGCGGATAGCAGTCCTTTTTCAGTAGCAGCATGTAAATATGCTCGGAGGCAGCATCAAAAGTAAAACGCGAAGGACTCTTGAGGCCCTTCAAAACACTTTCCATGGTCTTGCCATCTATATTTATCTCACAAGGGGCGCCGGGCTTAAGAAATTCCCTTAAAAGTTAATAGAATTATATTGTTCCCATTAAAAAAAAAAAAGTTTAAAAGCAGTCGATTTTTTTAGCAAAAACTCACTCGTAAATCTCTTGCACTTTTCGGGGTACTTGGGAATGGGCTGATCTTCTCAGGCGGTTGACAGCTATCCAGAAGCGTATATTTTCATGGGAGTATTCCTTTTCCAAGAAGGTAGTAAATTCCTGCAAACCAGTGGGATCCGACACCAATTCCTCTATGGAAATGGCCCAACGTTTGACCCTCTTCTCCGTGGGTATATCGACGAAAGTATTGTTCAGTTGCCAAAATGTAATATCCTCGGTAACCCAAGGATTTGAGGGTAATACTGGTTGTAAGAAGAAATCATATTCCGAAAATGTTTCCGAGTAAAGTTTCAGCGATTCACAGGCCTGAGACATTTTCATGCGTGTGCGATTCAAAGATTTCCTCAAATAATCCACCTCCCGCTGCACATCCTCTACGGTTTTCTTTTTGTTTTGCCTCGTGCCCTGTCTATCTCTTGAAGGTACGGGACATGGCTCTAGCGGAGTAAACTGCCCGGGTGGAGGACGGTGTACACGCCAATACGCCCGCTCTTGAGAATCTCCCACAATCTTATCGCCTTTCTTGCGCTCTTTGGCCAAACGTACCTGTTCCTCCGCCTGCATGGAGATAATCTCCCATTTACCCTTAAGATTTTTATGCAAAGAAGCCAAAGCTTCCACTTCATAGTCCTCCAGGGCATGGCGTTGTTTGTTGCGCAGCGAACGTTTAACCAAATAAATGGCATATTCCACATTATCGGGCGCCTTGTGCTGCCAGGGCCAATAGTAGGGGGTTTGAAAGCGATACAGCGAAGAATCATCTTTGACCGTAAGAGTTTTGGAATCATTTACTGGGAAAAAGTAGCCATGAAGACACAACTGATTGGCAATATTCAAAGCCTCCGACTCCTCAATCAGCAGGCGATCCATCAGCCATTCAATAAGATCGTAGCCTATTGGAAAATATTTATATATTATATTGTTTTTTTCTCATACTCCAAATGAGTTACACTGGAAAATACTCACCCATAAACGCGTACGGTATGGAAGTCAGAAACATTTTTTGTTGTCTCACTGGCACGCCGTGCTCTGGGTCTTGCATTTCACGTACAAGAGCTTCCATCTAAACGAAGAACAAGAAGAAGAAGAGGAAAACAAACAATTATTTTATTAAAATATTAACGGCCTTGATTTGCTGTCCTCCAAACGAGCGAACAGAATGCATCAGAATTTGTAATATGAAATCAAAAAGGAATTCGAATCATTAAAATGCCAGCAACGTGTGTAACCTTTTTCCCAGTCACGTTACGACCTAGACAATAAATAATGTTGTGTGGGTGCTTTGGGGCAAGTGTTGACAATGCATTTGGGGTGGTGGGTTGGTTATACTACGATATTTGTGCTCCAATCATTTCACAATTTACCACTCACTGCTAAGCTTTTATTAAAAGCAGGATTGAAAAGCACTTAATAAATACTTAGAAAATACACACACATACACACATAAAATGACAGCAGCATAACGTTCTTGTGAGAGCAGAACAGAATAGAATGCATGCACACGCTTGCACAAACTTGCCACACATCACGCCATTTAAACTTAACAATGCTGAAAATTGATGCACTTCTAGTTTTTTTTTTCTCTTACATATATTTTTTTATAAAACCAATTTAGTTCGTTTTTTAGTATTGAAATTATCGTCAGTTAACAGCATTATGATAATCCACGGCGCCACAAGCGTTGTAATTGGAGATGGAATTGTGATTAACGTTTTACTCACAATCACAAACGGTACAAGTAAATTGACATGCCCTTTCACGCCACTTATTTTCTTTATGTATTATTTTTCTATTGTTTCATCTCACTCTCAAACGCTACAATACGATTAAGAGAAATATAATTTTACTGATAAGTAGTCACGGCTCAGTCACGCCAATTGTATGAGGAGTAAAAATATTGTGAAAATTTGAAACACTGTTGACCCCAAACGCCATCCCTACCAAGCCAAAGTAACGTTGCTTGCTGTCTGGTCAAATGATTTAGAGAAAACGTTATTAAATTGATTTTCAAGCTGCTATTCTCAAGTGATTAGCAGAGATTCTTATATATTTAGCGCTGGATGGCGTAAATTCGTCAAGTCCCCTAAAAGAGTCGAATATACGAATTGATCAGAAACTTGATGCCTGCTCCAGCATGTCACTCGACATATATCTGTGGCATAATTTCATTTTAAATAAAAACAATAATCTGAAATAAAATTAAGCTAAAGAACCATTCCGATTCGAGAGAGACAGAAAATTTTGGAGTTTGAGAAAACACTTTTTTGAATATCTTTTCCCTCATAATGTCTCAGCTGATTAGCCTGTGGAATCGACTGGAAAAGCCGTTCAAAAATTATTATAAAAAACACATTTAAAAATTTGTAATTATATTTGAGACAAAAACAAAATTTTATAAAGTGGTTTTCTTTCAAATGAAAAATGATACCAAAGAAAAAATTCTTTCGATATCGTGAAGTCGACAATTAGTGTGTTTTTCCGCCCGAAATCTACCACTCTGAATCAGTTGAAAGCTACTCTTTGAAGCAGGCTGAAATCGGTCAAAAGTTATTAGCAGTTTATATACTTACACACACACATATACACGCACAGGCATAGAGACAAGTAGGCCGGGAAGCTGTCTTGAAACTCAGAACGTTAAAATTTTATAAGAAATCAGGGTAACACCAATAGCTTTCAGAATTTTTGTATTTTTTAATTGTTGTAGGAGGAGGATAAAAATCGAAATTCATACAAATTCTTGAATGAAAAATAATTTATATTTTCGGGAATTTGAACTGGACCGTGAATAATAACAATTTTGTTTGAAATTTGGAATACTTCAACGCAGATTCATGTTTGAATTGAAAGGAACTTTCAAAACTGAAAATTTTAAAAATTCTGCAAAGTTTTGGTTTGATATATTTTATTAAAAATAATGTGTGTGTGTGTGTGTGTGTGTGTGTGTGTAAGTATGTAAACTGCTAACTTTAGTTTTTTGCACGTCAGAACCGGTCCAGAGCTCTAGATTTTGGGGGAAAAGTCTATTGTTATCCTTTACCAGGCAACTTTACAATCAAGTTGTTAATCTACAGTGAAGGAAAATCTGTATGTTCTTAGTCTAGTATTCAGAATCCTTGTAACATTTCTGGCCTATTACTCAATATAAATATATAAAAACTTGGAAATTATTTCATAAAAAATCTGAAAATAGTGCACTTGCAAATACAACTTTGAGAAAAAATATTAAAATCAAATTAAAGGCATAAATAATATTGAAAGTTATACCCCCTTATTCATAAAAGCTACGAGAATCTAATAACAGCATAATAAAAGAAAATTTCGTATGAAACTTGCTCTATTACACTCTTATAAGCCACTCATAATTTTTATGAATAGGGGGGATAGTGTTAAGGTATTTAATCCAACTTTTTTTGATATCAAACGCAATTATAATTAATAGTTTCGTGAGACATGAAGAATAATCGAAAGTTTTCGCAAATAGCGCTGTTATATTTTGCTGTGGGATTCCTGCTTTCATCCTTAAATTATTTATCAGGGCTTGCAAAGACGGGCCTATTAAGTATAATGAAATTTTATACAATACAAATTTGAAAGAAATACCTAAGATATTAATAAATAATTTTAATTTTTAACCTTTTTAAAAAAAGGTGTACAATTGAGGGGTTTTAGCCAGTTCGTATGCGCACTTCATTGGGGCTAATGCAGATCATCAGGGAACCTCTACTCAACATTTCTTAGAATAACTTCCACTTAAATAAGTGAGAAGTCTAAAACAAATATCAAAGTCATAACAAGAACTCGCTGCTCTCTTTTCCTTTTTTATTTTCTTACATTTTTATTCCACAATTGGATGGCTTTTTTTTATTTTATATTGACAATTGCTTGTGTTGTCAACTGAAGTTACGGTACCAGCCGGTTGAATAAGTATTCTCGAACAAGTCTTAAACAAAATTCAAGGCTTATAGACCACAAATTCGTTTAGCTTTTAGACTCACTTTATGGAGCATAAAAAATATATTTTACACTTCCGAAAGTAGTAGAATAATTCGTGCAAACTACAGCACTCGCTATAAATCAAAATTTCAGTACACAATTCAAATAGGAATTTCAATTTACATCGTGGAATGCCTTAATTTGGCTCCCCGGATCTGCCATACGATTAACATAATTGACACAAATGCCCACTTGTGAAATATCGTTGGCATTTTAAACCTTTTAAAATCTGTGCCAGTTAGTCGCAGAAGGAAGAGAAGAAAAAAAGTAAAACAAACAAGTGATTTGATTATCGCAGCTAATATGCAACACGATATATGGCCATAATCAACAACGTCCGTGTATCCATTCGTGGCCTTTTAAACTTTTCATTTGCGATTTGAGTCCATAATTCAATCATACCCTGTGCCTGTGCAGCCGTCGACCCATCCATCAACCATTTAGTGTTCCAACAGCAACAAGATCTTATTAATTATTGTTAATTACAAAGTTTTTTCCTCTGGCTTTTTCCTTTTTTATACGGTCGTCTTGTACATGTTTTTCTTAATTCTTAAAAGTTGAAGGTGAAAGAAAATAAACCTGCATAAAATGTAAACGAATTTTAATGGGAGAAGAAATAATAAATTTTATCGATTGTCAATCACGTTGCATGAAAACGAGGAGAATGATAACAGAAATGGTTGGATGTGAGGCTGATGATGATGATGATGATGATGATGATGATGATGATGATGATGATGATGTTTGATTATGACATTGTCAACAATGTTTGCCAGTAAATCCTTTAAAAGGAAAAATAAGTAGGCAAAAAAAAGATGGAAAATAAAATGCCTGCATGTTTGTTATAAAGTGATGTGTTTCCTTGAAATTATTATTTAATTAATTCTCCTTTTCTGCCATAAATGTCCTGCAAGAATCGTACGAGTTGTTTGGCAGATGGGCTGTGAGTATTAAGTTGGACGTACCATTGATGAATTGTGTATTAAATACGATATCAATCATATTTCTTTGCTAAGAATTATTTCTGTTCCATTAACACAATTTAAAAGAGAAAGAATTCTTTTACAGCGTGATAAGAATGTTTTATCTTAATACCATGAATTCATGTTGTGAATATACTTTGTGCTTTATATTCTTAATAAGTTATAAAAAGTTTTTCTACAAAATTTGTGTTATTAAGCTGTTGTAGTTGTTTGTTAAATAGTTATTATGTCAAGGCCAATAGAAGTTTGGAGGGCTTTTGGATCTCCAATTTGATCTCCTCTATCTCTATTTATTATGAAGATGATTCAGCATTCAAATGAAGTAAAACTTTAGTACAAGTTATTTTATTGTGACACAATGCCTAATAAAAATAGAAAATATAAGTTGATAAAGCGCTTGATAAATATAATTTCCCATTTATTCATAAGAATTATGAGAGTCTAATAAAAGCGTAATGAAACAAATTCATATCACATTTGCTGTATTACACTCTTATAAGCCTCTCATAATTCTTATAAATAAAGGGGTTTAGCTGTTGCCTTGTTAGTACTTAAGTCCTGATTCTCACTACAAGCAACTCCGTACCGCAGCTCTATGATAGAATGAAATAGGAACATGTAACTATTTCCTTCTCTCTCACAGCAACAGCAAAAGTTAATTTTAACGAATACGCTAGGAATTCATATATTTTCAAAACATATTTTCTTTGATAAATCTATCAATCAAATATTTTAAATACAATTTCAATTATTTTGTCAACCAGCACAAAATATATATTTCCGACTTTTTACATTAAAAAATAAAAAAAAACCGAAATGAATTTGAAAATAATTTTGCTGGTTTGCAGTTTTGGTAGGTACGAAATATGAGTTTTAAATTTTCAATAACTGCATTATGGATTTTACTGCAGCCGGCATAAAAGCCATGGAAACTTTGAAGCGCATAAAAAGGAATTCCGATTCGATGGCGCACGATAATAGAATTAAGGAAGATTTTGTTACACTACAAAACGAAAAAGGGGAATCCCCAGCAGCAATAAAAAACAACAATTTGAAAGGTGGGTTCTTTTGTTTCTAATTATGAAATAAAACTGAAAAAAAGTTACTCTTTCCCCGAAAGCTCCTTTCGGTGAAGCAGCTTTGAACTCTGATGCTACAAAAAATGTTACGCACAACCTGACCGCAGTTGCTGATCACACACGCAACACAAGCATTCCCCTCTTCACGGTGCTACGCAAGAAGCAGCATAAAATTAATAAACATCGTTTGCAAAACTACAATTTGCCTGAGCTGGCAACTTTGGATGAAGATTCCAAAAATAAAACCGAATCGCTTGTGGCCAGTCATTGTGGCATTAGTGATAAGACTAGAGAGTCATATAAATATCATAAAACCAAACACCTGCCCCATTTATTACACACAAGATCTAAAGTGGATGTACGACCTCAGCATATGCAACCGTTTTACAAGGGCTTTAGTTCATTTAGTGCCATGGGTGCCATGGAACAATTGATGAAACTGGGCAACATGATGATGTTCAAGATTGGAATGGGTAAGGCAATTATTCAGCTTTATTCTGCAACTAATTGTCAACGTCACGTTAATAAAATCTCAAAAGAAGGATCCTTAATTGTTCCTTGTGGACAGCAGACTGTGACCACTTCTGTCAGTCTGTAAGGAATTGTCGGTTGCAAAGCTAATAATTTTTGGATGAAAGAGTCTTGATGTTGTTCAACACATACAATTTAGCAGAGTCAACAACTACTTAGTGGAGTTACATTCACATTCCCAAAAACTTTGTTGGTAATCTCCGAAATCCCAAACATTTTTTAGCACCTTCACCGAAGAAATAGCCACACTCTTTATACAAAAAAATTTCACATTCCCAAAAACGTTGGTATTAATAACCAAAATCCCTTGCGTTTTCTTAGTACCTTCCCGGAAAAAAAAGCAACACTCTTTTTTTTCAGTAAAGGGCATTAGACTTATTATTGAAACTTCATTGAGTTTCATTGTCTTTGCTTTCAAATTTATACGCTTTTTGACATTCTGCAGCCAGCTTCAGGTATATAATTTTTGATAGTACGGTCAGGTTTGTACTAAGCATATATAAATTATACAGGTCTTCGGGATTGAAAAGTTGTATTGAACTCTGACCGATTTCGACCACTAATTTTGAGCCGGTCTCAAAAATCGTACTAAAAAATTAAATATAAACATTTAAGAGAAAAGTGAAAAAATTTATAAAAAGAAGATATAAAAAATTATAAAAAATAAATTTCAAAATTATAAGCGAAACGACTATAAGAAACCCGTCTTACTCTTGGCCGTTTTCAACCCATTTCCTTGCCGAAATCGTTTTTCATTTCCTAACGGATTATGAAAACTTTTTAATTTTTCGTCAAGCAACGCCAGTGCTACACATGCAAAAAATTTTTGTCTAATATTGTAACCATCAAGCTGGTCAAGCGTTTTGATAGTGTCTAGACCCCTTAAAAACCCAGAATAGAAATTTCCTTCTACTTCACCGTAAAAACAATGGTAACATTCTTGTTTTTGAAAATCCACCACGGCAACGCTGTTCAACCTCATCAAATTATTGTGCTGCTACCGAAGGATCAAAATCGAGTCCAAAGTAGTCGTTTGCAACCAGACAAACATACACGCGAAATCAATAAAAACCGAGAAATCTTTTCGAATTCGTTTTGCTTAATAGGACCGTTTATATCGCCTCTATGACTCTATAATGATTTTTTCAGACACTGTGCCATACGTTGTGCGTCATCGCAAAACTCCTATGAAACAAACCTCCCCAGACATCTTTGAAACGGAAAATATTAACCAGCCCAGCAACGAACCTGTCATCGATTACATACTCAATTCCATTGAGGGGGAACCCCAAGGAAGTTATTATCATCCGAGAACCATGAAAGTGGCTGACAGGGATCGGAATGAGGAGGGTGCCGTAATTGCTGTTTCCATCAAAGAGCCCATACATGTTTCATCGGTGATGCAAACAGCCGTAGACACGCTGCTACGTGACGCTGATAGCGGCGGTAAAAGTGAACAGGAAGTGGACTTTAGCTGCCCTATTCATCATGTGAAAAAAAGTGCCCGAAACATGGATGAGGATGCTGATGCTGATGCAGATATTTTACAAGTCTGTTCGTGTCGTTTGCAAAAAGGCCACGGCAAATCAAAATAATTGTATTCAATTTATATCCTCTTGCATTTCTATTTGTAATAAAACCTCTTACCTTATCAAATGCCATGGGCCTTGAGAGTTTTTCTAAAGTATGCTGTTGGCCCGACACACACGCAGTCGTCGCTGCTGGCTGCAGTGTGGTCGAGCTGCTGCTGCTGGATGTTGTAGTGCCATGTTGGGATGGTGACGAGCCCGACGAATTTGATTGTTGCTGCTGTTTCTGTTGTTGTTGCTGAAGTCCGCCCGTTGTTCCAGGATGCTTTACCAGGGCATGACCAATTGAGCTGCCACTAAATGCTGTGGCCGCCTGTGTTGTGGCCGAATAGGCGGTGGCAGTTGAAGCCAATGCTGGATTGCCACATAAACTGGCCTCAGGACGTTCATGAAACGTCACCGCCTGTTTCAAAACCAATTGACGATCTCTATCTGGCGGTACATCGCCAGGCGGCTCCATGGCCCCAGCACGTATATCACTGAGCGCCGTTGCCTTCGCCGCCCAGAGTAACCCAATATGGCACTCGTTTTGTCAAGCTTTTCTACAAAATATTTTTGGAAATTTTACTTTATTTTAATACGATATTTTCCGATTTTCGTTTCTTGAATCGACTGCAAACAATTTTGTTTGCCTGTTTTTTATAATTTTGGTAGGTAGTTCTTCTTCTTCTCTTTGTAAAGTTCGGTATTTTTACGTTGGTTATCTTTTTTTATTGTAGGGAATTTCAGTTTGTTTTTGTTTTGTTTTGTTTTTTAACGAGAAAATAGTTGAGAGTCTTAATTTTATAAAATCTACTGCAGTTTTTTTAAGCGCTTAAAGCTTTTGTGGCCGAAAGATCATCAGGCTGTTTAACCAAATTCCATCGTGTCTTTTTGTACAAAAATATTTGCTAAAAGTAAAGAGGAAATTGAAAACTGATCGACAAATATTCTAAATAAATTGATGTTTATGAAATTTATAGGAAAACAAAAATGTTAATTGAATATAATTAAAAATAAAAGTTTCTATGTAGTTTTCTGAACAGCAAATAAACAACTCAAATTTTCTGATCAAAAAATTAGTCTTTTTATTTTTTTAAGAATAAATAAAAATTAAGAAGTAACTTTTATTTTCTGATCGAATAATAAAAGTCGACAAATAGTTTGTATGTTCTGACGAATAAAAGAATCATAAAATAACAATTATTTTCAAATCACAAAATAAAAATCAAGAAATAACTTTTATTTTCGAATCGAAAAATAGATATCAACAAATAACTGTTATTTTCGGACCGAAAAATTAAATTCAAGAAAGAGCTTTTATTTTTTGAGGGATAAATAAAAATGAAGAAAAAACTTTTATTTTCTGATAATAAAATCCGACAAATAATTTGTGTGTTCTGATGAATAAAAATCACAAAATAACAATTATTTTCTAACCACAAAATAAAAATCAAGAAATAACTTCTATTTTTGTTGACTTTTATTTTTTGTTATCTATACGAAAAAATAAAAGTCAACAAACAGCTTTTATTTGTTAAAGAAATAAAAATGAGGAAACAGCTTTAATTTTCTCATCGGAAAATTCACGAAATATTATTTATTTCCTAATCGAAAAATAAAATTCAATAAATAACTTTTATTTTCCAATCGCAACAAAGAACTTTTATTTTTTGAAGAATAAATGAAAATCAAGAAACAACAAATAATTTGTATGTTCTGATGAATAAGAATCACAAAATAACAATTATTTTCTAACCACAAAATAAAAATGAAGAAACAACTTTTATTTTTTGAAGAATTAATAAAAAATGAAGAAATAAGTTTTATTTTCCATTCGAAAAAATAAAAGTCAACCAAGAGCTTTTATGTGTTAAAGAAATAAAAATGAAGAAATAACTGTTATATTCTGAACGAAAAATTAAATTCAAGAAATAAATAAAACTCAGAAATTAATTGGCAATATCCAGTATTTAAATGACAAATAAAAAATTAATAGTTGACACTCACAATGTTTCATTTTTCCAGCTCTGCTCTTTGAGATGATTTTCAATTTGATGATCTTCCCGATTAAAGTAAAATGTTGAGGTCTTTGAATTTTTCTCTTTGATTAGTTACTCCGTTTCTTGACTCCTTTTTTTTCTCTTAATTTTATTTTAATCAACTTCAATTTATTTGCTTGTTATTAACTAGTTTTGGCCAAATTAAACAGAACAGGTTGTTCACATGCCGTTTTCTTCAAACTGCTGCCAGTCTCTTCATTGAAAGCAATTCTTTAGTGTAGGAAAATTATTGTTGTTGTCGGTGAAGTGTGATCAATCAAAATGGTTGCCGTTGCAATTGAAATTTTCCGTGAACTTTTGCTGTTCTGAATGGCAATTTTTGTAATTTTTTTCGATTTAACAAATTTTTAAGCAACTTTAATGATCGAAACGTTTTAGAGACAATTTGCAACTTTTGCTGTGGCAATTTTTTATGTTGATGGGGCTGTTCTTTTTTCTGTGGCTGCTGCTGTTGCTGGTGTTGTTGTACATATTTTATTGCTGATGCTGTTGCTGCTGCTGCTTTTGTTCTTTTTGGTGTTTTTAAAATTTTATTGCATTTCTTTTCATTATCAATTGCAGCTGTCCAGCAACTGTCATAATACAACAATGACAATGGCGAGGGCAACAACAAGAGCAACTTGCCCAGAGACAAACTTTGGCAATATTTCAGCTGTTGCAGCAGTTGTTGATATAATTGTTGCTGCTGGTTTTTGTGGCCGCTTTTGCTGCTATTTCCGCCGCTTTTGCGGTAACTTCCTTTTGTACGTAACAAACGTTGTTGTTGTAATTTTATTATTGATTTATATTTAGATGGGCTGCCTTTAGGAATAATATTAAAGGGTGGCCTTTGAAGGCTACCAGCCATTATGTGTCATTACCCAGAAAATAGGAAAACACCAAATTTCACTAAAATTAAACTGGTGGTTGGTTGGTTGCTTTGTTGTAGTTTGAAGGCTTCACAATTTTGGGTGAGTCAAGTGTTGGTTGATGCTGGAAGAGAGCGAGTTTGGGGCAGCTGCAATGGAAAGATGAAAGCAACAACATTTAATTATGTTTTGAAAACTATTATTGAAAAGGCTAATAACGAGAATTGTTTTTAATTTTCAAGGTTTATTTGGTAAAAAATTAGAATTGAAAAAAAATTTGATGGAATTTGTTTTTAAATGTTGTCTCGGTGGAAGGCTTTCCAAAACTTTTTTGAATCTGCTGATAGAAATACGAGTTGGTTGTGGATCCATGATAGAAAATTTTTAGTGCGCAATTGCGATAACAGATATTAACGCACAACTTAAAAGCGAGAGTTTTTTGGAAGTTGTGTTGAGTACAACCTTCTAAACTTTTTAATTTATTCAAGTCAAATCAAGTCCACTAGAAAATGTTGACTCTTGGATTTTTGGGAAATGAAATATTATTCTTAACCAACCTTTTCAAATAATCAAATAGAAATAAATGATAAAAAAAAAAGATTTAAAAACACACTTAATTCCTGCCTCAAAATTTAAGCATTTCAAGGCACCAGCAAAACTTCTTTTACCTGCAACATTTCCCCCAAAATTAACCATAAAATGTCTATCTATTGAATGTTGTGCCGTCTTAAAACCGTAAGCTAATCAGACGTTTTTTTAAGTAAAATATTCCCACTGTCAAATATTTGTGTTTGACAAATTGTGAAATTGTGCTATTTGACAAACGGATTAATAACACTTGCCAATAAGGAAAAAGAAAAGCCGATACTTTGCGATATAACAGCCAAAACAGTTTTATTTATTTGCTGTTTTCTCCCTTTTGCGCCTGCCACCTCTATAAATATTTATTACGTTGGCAGTAGCACAGTAGCAAATAAAATAACGAGCAAATCCCAAGTCAAAATAGTAGCAAAAGAAAAGGAAAAAATATAGGAAAAATAAAACAAAATGGCACAGGAAAGAAATCCTTAAAAAAAGCAACACTGAGTCTGTGTCACAGCAATTTAATTCAATTTATTATTTCAAGTTTCACAAAATGTGAGAAATGTAAAATTTAATAAGAAAAAAATATTTTACAAATGTCTTAGTTTATCTGCAAAATTAGATCAAAATTTCCAAAGCAAAATCTGGCTGTTTTCGCAGCACGCTGCTTACAAGTTAGCGCTTAATTAGTTTAATTAATTAAATATATTTCATAAAAGTATGTCTTGCGACAAAACAAAGTTTTTTATAAATTTCATGCGAAGACAAATGCAGATAGAACGTCGTAACTTTAATTTCTTTTCTAAAAAAGAATGCAATATTTTTTACACTTTTTAACATAAAACGGCAACATTCTGTGATATGAAAGTAAAAAATTTATTAGAAATTAATCGCACTTTTCTGAAGAAATATTATTTGTGTTTTAGAACTTCCCCGAATTGCCACATTTTAGAAAAAAAATAAAAAATTTTACATGTTTTCTACAAAAGAAAAGGCAGAATTTATTTACCTGCCTTTTTATATACAAAATAAAAAGAATTAAAAAATTTTTAATTATTATTCCATTTAACATAAAATTAATGCGTCAAAAATCTAACAAATTCTTATTTTCTTTTTATACTTTCAGGTGAGTGATGCACTTCTCATAATATTAAAATATCGCTGGTAAAAAATCTATTGAGGTAAATGTTTGTTTTTTTAATTAACTGGTTCATCGTGTATTGGAAAAGAAGTTTTAATACAAAACTTAACTCAAATTCACGATTTCTCATGAACGGATTAACCGGTTTTGACCCGATTTGCAATGGCCGACATGGTTTTCTAATTTTGAGTGCTGAATAGTTTCTGGAATCAATCCCGTTTAAAAATTATTTAAAAAAGAAACACTTGAAAATTTTGTTTTTTGAAATTTGTTCAAATCTACCGGTTCGAATCGGTTTAAATTCACAGGAAATCTAAGTTCAGTAGAACCCTCTCAGTTTGGTTAAAAACGATCAAGCCGTTTCAAAGTTTTAAGCTGTGACCCGCTTACACTCACATATACACACACAATAACACGTACATGCATACATACATACACACACATGCATGTACTTACATACAGTCAACTTAATAGGTTCTCAGAATGAGTCAGGAAGCTTCCCAGTTCCTCAAAACGTCGACATCTAATGGGAACTCCATTTTTTACAAAACGGGATAAAACCAATAACTTCCCTATTTTTTTTAAATTTTCAATTTTTCCAGCAGGAAGTAAAAAAATAAAACATTTTTGACTCTTCTAATTAAATTTGTAAAAATAATTTTGCTTAGATTGTTTTAAGGTTTTTGTCAATGAGTCTCGTTGAATATATTGCGGATATTATCTTGCCTATTCCATGAATCGAGTCGTTTTCAATAAAAATTTTAATCACTAACAGCAAAATCAGATGTTTTATTATAGTTTTATATATTCTAGAACTTAAAATATATAACAAATTAATTTAAAGTGGCTACAGTGGGACCATTGGAAATTTACTCGGATTGAGCTGGCAAAAGAGCAACGATTAGAGCGCCTCATTACGATTTTTTGTAATAGATTAAAGAAACTGGTGCTTGTTTTTATTCTTTCATAATTGAAAACTTCTCTCACTACAACACGGTGACCGCCAGTGAAAAGGCCCATCTCGTAATTTTTATGAATTCGCGGTTTTCAATGATTTTAATGCAAATACTACAACTCAACCACTCTGCATCACAAAAACGTGTGAAAATATACAGTCGCTGTGAAATTCACTTCATTACTCTACTTTCTTCCATTTTCACTCACTCTGCATTAAAATTTATTAGTGGCCGTCCCAATGTAACGGTATTTGTTTGCAGATTTTATTAAAGCTTCTTCATTTCATGGCTCGCCGGAAGTCTAATTATTTTTGTAGGAAAATCATTTAATATTACAATTTCCGTTCACTTACGGCAGACACATGTGGCACGTGTTTTTTTTTCACTCCGTTACTTTTTGCAATTGTTTAGCTGTTCACTATGAAAACGAAACTATTGTTTGATTAAGAAATGAAAGCAACTCGTTTGTTTTGTTAGTGCAAAGAAAGAAATTAAAAAACTTTTATCCAGTTATTTTCCTTTCCAGTTGTACACGATGAGTTTTATTAAACATTTATTACTTTGAAAGTGAGTGTGTGTATGTGTGTAATTTAATTGTTAAAACTATATGTTGGACATGCACAAACGTGACTAAACGTGCAATACAACGAAGAATACAAATAATGCAGTTGCAAAGGGCGAATGGTGTAAATGCAATTCCGTAAACATTTTGAAAGTTTTAGTCAAGAAAATATGTTTAAGAACGTTAACATTTCTCTCATGGCGCTTGGAAATCTAACATGCCTTGAATTTTTATTAAATTTGAGATCTCGGCTTCGACCCCTCACTTAGTAGTGGACTGTAATAGCGCATGATTGTGCTCATCGTTCTTTTTGTGTGCCAATTACGCAGCCATGGCAGCCGTGACTGAACGTGTACCAAAAAGGACTCATTAAATTATATTCAGCAACACTGAACTTCATATGTAGGGGTCGCCCTGTGAGGGCCAGTTCCACAAAGAAAAGCGGATTCAGCAATTTTATATAAAATGCTGGCAGGAAAATTTTAGTCATTGAATTCTTCTAAACATTTCAGTGTTACTATTTTCCGCTGCTTAAGAGTTTTTTCTTAGAAGTACCGACGCTTCGATATTGTGGAGTAAAATATCGTAAAAAATATTAATTCTGTCATTCTATTAGAATTTGTAAATACATGAAAACTTAAAATTCAAATTAAAAGCCGTAGGGTTTTCTATTTTCAGTTTAACGTATTCCATCGACTGTTATTTGCCTCTTAAAGGTTATTTGCATGAGGTCAATCTAAGAAAGCTTTTCTTATTCCATATCCCATTTAAATTTAAGCGGCTAAAATTTGTATTCGATAAATGCAATAATTTTTTCTTACAGATAAATATGACGGTTCATATTAATTTCAGCAAAATGGAAATGAAGAAATAACTGGCATTTCTTGATCGAATAATTAGAGTTAAGAATTAACTCTCTTTTTCTGAGAAATAAATAAAACTCTGGAAATACTTTTTTGTTTTTTAAGTGAAAAATAAAACTCAGGAAATAATAATTAATAACTACTGTACCTGACAAGAAAGCCCGAAAATATATTAATATAATAAGAAAGAAATGGCCGAGAAATATGTTAATTTAATCTAAGATGTCAATTTTATTTAAAAAGGTTAAAGTTATATAAATTTATCAGTTGCGTGCAAAAAGTATTGTAGAGTGTTCACACTCACATGGTTTTAATATATTGTTTAAAAATTATGTTGTTAAAACCAAGATAAGATAAGATAACTTTTATTGAGACTTCCAAGAAATTGTTAAAAACAACTTAAAATCAATTTAAAATTGCTCCTGAGTTGGTTTTAAAAAGTGCAACCTTTTTGCCTGTTTATGTCTGTGCTAAGTCAAGTGCTGCCAAGTTGTATATTATTGAAGACGTCTGATGACGTCTGAAGAATGCATAGAAAACTCTATCACATCTACAGTATTTCTGTCACAATTTGCCTGATTTAAAGCATATATTTACTCTATATAAATATTTCCATATACTTTTAATAAACAATTTGCAAAATATATAAAAGAATTCGTAATTTAATTGTAAATACTTTAATTGTTTCGTACTCCTCAAAGAAATTAATATCAAAATCAATAGGAAACAACTTAATTTTAACCACAAAATTTTATTTTGAAAGCTTTAATTTTAAAGCATTAAACACAATAAGGACAGCAGGCTACACGAACACCGACTACAAAGTCGTTAGCTGCAATCGCCGCCTCGTAGTCAGCTGCTTAATTATTTGTAAACCGATACCACTAAATCAACAACCATGAGTTGTTGTTTGTAGTAGAATTCTCTTCATACGCCAGTGTAGCCGCTTTCATATATGTTATACTCTTAAATAGTGTTATTCCAATAAAATATATTTCAAAGTCAACAATATATGACAAGAAACCATTTCATTAGCTTGGAAATATGGTTGTTTGTTTATTTTTGTATAATAAAATAATATATTTGCAAGTTTACAACAATTGAATTTATTTATATTATACGGGCAAAATTGCATCTACTCATTGTCGCTCACCAAAATAGAAATCAGTTTAATTTGACTACAGCCACAAAAACAGCTTGGACAACAACCCGTAACCGTAGTAAAAATAATCATTCTCTTATACGCACATGTATTCTATTTTTGACAAGTTGTAGTCTGTAGTCTGCTGTCGTGATTGTGTTTAATGCCTAAAGGTGGTCGATTCCCATAAATGAAAAACAAAAACATTTTTGTCTAGTTTCCATAGAAATATCCCCAGTGTGCAATGTGCTAACAGAAAAGTATTAAATATATTATTCCATAAAGTTGTTCATAATTGTGTATGAGTTTGTGTGTGTATATGTGTGTGTGTGTATGTGTGTGCTTGTGATGTAAGAAGAAAAAAACACATGCATTTCCACGGGCGTAGACATGTTCATAAAAGATTTAAAATCTCAAACTAAAACATTTAAGACAGTTTTTGTGTTCGCTTCAAGGAAAAAAGGGTCTCATCATCTCTATTGTGACTACGAGTGTTTTGTTTGTTTCTTTATGCAAATCAATTGTTGTTGATAACAACAATTACGACAACAAAAAGAGGTTAAATGGATGTTGAGATTCTACTTCAATTGTGTGTGTGGGCATGATGTGACGATGTGAGTGTTAGTGTGCTTACATGTGGCTTAAAAAGAATAGTAATCTGTCACATCAGTGTGTGTGTGTGTGTGTGTGTGTGTGTTATACTTTTAAACTTTAAACAAAACTAATTTTTAATGTATTTTAAACCCTGTAATTTCTTTCGTTATTTCTTGTTGTTGTTATTATTATTATCTCTTATACTCCCTGTTACATTATGAATTCCTTAAAAGCTCTAAAAACTTGTTTAAAATTCAATTAAACGTTAAAAGCTGAATAGCTAATTGATCAGGGGGCTTAGAATAGAAAAAATAGTTCGAAGAAAGACTTGAAATTTAACAACAATCTCAGAAGCAGAAATATCATAATATTTTCTTATATACGAGGGTAGGGCGAATTTCGCCCACGTGATAAAACAAAACCAGAAAATGTGTGTTTATTTCTGAAGTAGCGAAACTCCATAAATAAAAAAACACTTCCAACTGTTAATTTTAAAATTTCATTTTATATTTATTTCGTTAAGCAGAAGACCAGTTGCTGTTCTAAGGGATACTTCCTATTTCTGAACTCTGTTTAAGTTTGTATTCACCGATTAAAATTGTTATTTCAATCCCGAATACCTTTTTTTTGGTTTGTAAAAAAATTAACCACTGGAAAAACGAAATTACTTTCATTTCATGACGCCCACCACCGCCCCGTACATCTTGTGCAAACTTTAATAATTCTACTGCTGAAAGCAAACATCATCGTTTCTGTGATATTGTAAATGTATCAGTTTTTAATAAACTTATATGCACACCAACACATACAACAGTATGTCTATTGGACTTTCCTCCAGTATGCGTTTGTTTTTTGCATGTAGAATTTATCTGTTCGCTTCACAAAGTTGAAAGCAGCGTGAGAAACACTGTCGTTTCTATTTCCCATTCATGCAAGTCCTTTGTTTCCTTCAGGCCATACCAACACATATTTTCATGCATTTATTTTTGTTTTTATTTTTCATTTTAACTCAAACAGTGCCAAGTCAACAGAAGGTAGCAGGGAACTCACAAGCATTCGCTACGCAACATGATAATCGTACTTATCACTGGAACTATTTATTGTGTTTCTTGAGTTGCTTCTGCTTTTGTGTTATTCACGTCGACGGCCTTTCAAAGCAGTCATGCTCACACTTATTCAAAGAAAAGGAGTAGAGCAAACAAATCGTGGTTCGTTATTTATTTGCTTCTTCATAGTCTGCAAGTTCCTAAGAAATCTCTAAAAAAATATATACAGTAAATCTCTTTTATTTAAATCGAAATATATCAAAAGTGATCGACGAAATATCTTAGAATTGATTACTTCAGATATCAGAAGCCAACGGCTCTGGAAAGACCTAAACAGAAAACTAGAATATTTGGAATATTAACAATCGGAATTGAGGTATTTCGCTGGAAATCAAAAGCGAATATAAGAACTCCTCGTATTGAATTTTCTTTGAAATCTTTGATTAAAAAGTTAAAATTCTCGACGACTAATACCACCAGGGAAAAAGGAAAAATTTAGCAGAGAACGCTAATAAAATGGTAGAGGAGCCTCGAAATCACAAATAGAAATCTGTTCGTTTGATGATTATTAAAAAATGCTCCGAATATTCCAATTTCAATTAAATAAAACGTATTCAATACACATTAAAAATAAATCGTGAATTCGCGGGTTTGAACTCGATCCTGAATAATAATTTTTGTCTTGGTATTTAATCCTTTAAGTTCGAATAATTATAATATACGCAGTCAACAATTTAATAAAATAAAAAGAAATAAATTTGTACAAATACAAAGACATAAAATCGACAGTTTTTTAAAACTTCTTTCTCGCAACATTTTTAAATATCATTTAGAAACTTCTTAAGCTCTCAGACTTCCATGAGATTAAGAAATAAAGTTAGAATCGATCCAACCACCTCCACACCGATAGACTAGTAGACCGACTCCACTCACTGACCTACCGATCCATCTCGATAATCAGCAAAATTATAAATTCGCCGGCAGGCATTTTCAAAACAAATTCAATAAAGTTTTGTTTTATTGTTAATAAACTAATTTTTTGACATATTGTCATTGTACTATTATAATATGAAATTTATTTGTTGGGTGGTTAAGCAATGTCTATATGCATTTCATTGGCGCTTCTTACCAAATCGTCAGTAGACTTCAACCACAGTTTTGCAAAGTTTCAAACTTTCCAACTTATTAAAAGACTTCCAAAAACCATCTGAGAATTATGTTAAATAAATTAACTATAAAAATTCACAAACAATTTCAAAAAATCACATTATAATAAGTGTAGCAGGCTATGAAACTTATACAAACCAAACCCAACAAACAACTTTTATTCGATACGACTCTATATATACGTTTTGTTTTATTTTTATAAAATTTTTTTGTTTGATTTTTATTTAATACATCGTCAACATCTTCAGGAAATAAAAATTATAAAGTTTTTGTGAAATGAAACTGCCTTTGAAACCTCTCAATATTCAAAATACTTGTTTCTCAAAAACAAAAAATAAAGATTTACTCAAAATTTATTTTAAAAAAAAATTGTAAATAAATTTGATTTTTAAAACAAAAATCTATAAAATATTTTTCCTTTATAAGCAACTTTCAGTTGTGATTTAGACTGATGGAAACATACAAAAGGAATAGAGTGAAAAATTAGGATCGAAATGTGTGACTTGCCAGCTGGACGTAATTTGGACCTCGATCGCTACTTTTTTCCAGTTTCTCCACAAATATTCCCTGGTAAATTCCTTCCACACAATCCGTTAGAGAACTTTTCACCAACAACTAGTTTCGAGGTCCACAATGAAAATAATTACTTTTACTTAGATGTTGGGAAATATTAAATATTTTTCTCATCTGACATCACGCGCGATCATGTCTGTATATCTGCCAAAGATCACAAATTTTTGTGTTTTTAATCACAACCACCATCACAAATTTCAAGGAATTTTTGGTCTTTTTTTTTGTGAAAATTAAAAAAAACAATTGTAAAGATATCTTTTCCTTTACACTCTTTAAATAATGATTTTTTGTTAATTACGAGATTTTCCAGTTTAGCTAACGATATGCCATTTGGCCCTCAATCACAACTCTTTTTCCTTAATTATGGCTGCATATGGAAGAGCCTTTTCTCCAGTTTCCCCATAAAGTAAGAAAACAATTCTCTGACAATCCATTAGAAAAGTGTCCACCAACAACTAACTTCAGTTCTAATTTTTAGGTCCACAATATAAATAATTTCTTAAGCGAAAGATTAAAGTGGGTTTAAATTATTCAGAGCTTACTTTCTATAAATTTTGTCCTTCATACTTCGTGTGTATGACTGCGAGTTCGAATTCAAGCACACGTGAGTTGGCATGTTTGCCATGTGCATGTGTGTTTGTATTTGTATGAAAACAATTTTTTAATATATTTTTACACCCTGAAGAAACAGCAGCAACAATTAAATCACACTTGACGCCAACAGTGCACAGTGGGACTTTACCTAGCAAATATCGAAATGAAATGTGATATTTTCTTTATTATCTCATAAAGAACAATATGTTGAGCAAAACTAAGCGACGGATGTTGTTGGCTGAAGTAGTAAGACACAAGCCTACGCCGCCTTACATGGCGCGTTCGACTCCACACTCAGTGATTAATATGGTGTCGAATTTTTCTGATCTGTTTTAGTGCAGTTGTGTGTTAATTGTTGTCGACCTGTCTCAGTGACGAAGGCATAGCACTGCTCGCTGAACAGCGATTACCACCATCATGTATAAAGAGCGGAACACATCGCCCTCCTTCGTCGGTACCTGTAGCAAAAAAAAACAGGGACAATTACCGGCGAAGTACACTAAACAAAAATATCTACGACGAAAGTCTCTTATCCTCTAATCCATATTCATCTGTCCATCCGCTCCTTCCCCAGTAGCAGCGCAACACAGTGCATCTGTAGAGGTCGTTCTCTGAGTGCTGGTCCTCCGTCCTACTCATAAAAAAAGCTTTTCTGTTAAAATTTTGTATACAATCTTGGCAATGGTATATTAACTAAACCCAGTTTATGTGGGAATTAAATAAATTTTTAATAATTGATAGTGTTTGTTTTATGGCCCACTGTAGCAACATTCGCCACGGCTCGAGGTAGAGATGTCTTCAGGGTTATCAATATTCTTAGACTTGCATATAAATTGTCATTCGCAAGGCCTCTATGTTTTGGTATTTTTTTTTTCTCTTGCTCTTTAATATTATCCTGAGCTTTTATTCTTTGCTAAGCTTTTTTATGAGATGCGTTCTCTATTATTTCATTATTTGATTTTTATAGTGCTTTATGCAATTTCTTGTTGCATTCACCATTCATTTTACACCAACTTCAATGAGAATTTTTCCCCAACTTTTACTGACATTTTTTAAGAAACTTTAAAAAAAATAAAAAGTTTGCATTCCTGTAAAAGAAGTTAAAACGACACAGTTTTACCATTTTATTTCGTGAGTAGCTTTTCTTATCGTTTTGCTTCTGAGACAGCAATTTAATGTTTGACGTCAGCAGATGGTTTATGTCATTAAACGCCAACCAACATAAAATGTCCAGTTGCTCAGTTGTTCATTTCTTCATTTATTTTATATACTTCCTATTTATATATTCAGTATTTTGTTACCAAGTCTGTTAAATGGAGGACATGTTTGCATATAAAATTCAAGACATTTCTTTGGGTGGGTGTTACTCCAGGATTTTTGCTTTTGGTGTTGCTGACCATTTCGATTTTATATGTCAATTAAAGCAAAGAAAACTTTCTTCGTTTTTGTATTTAATTTTGTATTTAATTAACAAATCATCTATATCTGTTTACAATGCAGATACATTTAAAAAAAAGTTAAAAAAACAAGGAAAAACTCATTAAAAATTTTTGTCTGCTACCTACGAACTACTCTTTGGTCCAACTAGTCTTTGCTAACACTATGCAAAATGCTAAATGATTTACCAGTTATTCTTACACTAATGCCTCTTATACTAGTAGCAGTAAGCTTAGCTACAGTTGAAGTAAAATTTATAATAGTGTAGCTTTAAATTAGAAATTCTACTGATGTCTTTGAGTCTTGGCAGCTATAGTAGCAGTATTGTTTGCTTAATTATAACTGCTAAATAACTGAGTAGCAATAGAAAATACCAACGGCAATAAAGAAAAATAGTAGAAAAAGCGAAATTATATGACAGTAGCATTTATTTAAAAAAGCAACAAAAAACCACAATAGGGAACAACAACTTAACGAGCTTTAAACTTATTTTATTGCTACTGTTGCTCCCAAATTTTAATACCAGTAGCTTAAGTATCAGGTTAGAAAAAATTGTAGCTTAATTATCAGGTTGGGATATATTTGTAATAGTATATCTTGACATATAAAACAGGTACCGATAAATTAGAGTTTTAGCAGCTGCAATAAGAATACTATTTTCAAACTATAACTGCTATATAACTAAGTAGCCTACGACTATATATAAAAATGAAAAATGCCTGATTAAGTGACACTCAGGTAGCAATAAAATATCATCAAAATTGTAGCAGAAGCAAAATTATATAACAGTAGCAGTTGCTTAAAAGCAGATTCAGCAACAAAACAAACACAAATGGGAACAACGTTTTAACGATCGCATATTTGAAGCATTTTCATTGCTACTGCTATTCTTAAATTTTAGTACCAGTAGTTTAAATATCAGGTTAGGAAGTAGTTTTAATAGTATATCTTGACATATAAAACTGATATATTAGCATTTTAGCAGCTCTAATAGCAATAGTACTTCCAAACTATTACTGCTACACAATTTAGTAGCAATAAAACATGAATGCAACTGTGTATATAAACTAGTGATTAAGTTTTAATCAGATAGCAAGAAAATAGCATTGAAAATACTGGAAATAGCTTAAAATGAAATGAGCAACAAAACAAATATAAATTCGAGCGCCAACAACAAACTAAAAAGCCTATATTTAAAAGTTTTTTTTATTGCTACTGCCATCTTTAAACTGTAGCAGTCTTTTACCAATAGTAATTCAAAAATTATCGTTGTTGCCTAATTGCGTAGCACTAGGAATTTTATACGATCGTATATATTAAGAAGTAATCAAATAGCAATAACACAACAGTGATAGCATACAAATATCAAAGTTGAAATAGCAGTAGCAGTAGTACACAAGCAAAGTCATCAGCAACAAAAACAAAAATTTAAAGCTCTTTTATCGAGATTACTCTTAAAATCGCAGTAGCAGTAAAAATTACTAATTCAAAATCGTTTGCTTTCATCTATTTTAGTGACGCGAAAAATATTCAATAGCTTTGTAAATGACATACAAAGAACGTAGCATTGAAGTAACAATACAATGAAGTTTAAGTAGCAGTTGAATTATATTTACAGTGGCTCTAAGAAAATTTCGATCAAAGTAAAGAGACAATCGAAGAAAGATAGAATGTTGCTACTACCACTGAACATTTTTATTAGAAGTGAAAACTACAGTTTCTTTAGACACATCTATAGCGGATGCTCTATTATATAGCGCTTTAATATAGTAATAACTTAAAAGCTATAAAATGACTTTGATGCAGCTGAAAAATTGCAGTAGCGAAATTCGTTACAATATTAACTTGAATGTAAAGCAAAGAGATAAATGGAAACTTTAAGCACTACTACTCATGATGTCTTTTGCTAGTGTCACTTTAAAGTTTTAATAGCTGAAAAACAAAATTATATGGCGTTACTTAAGTAGTAGTAGTAGTAGTAGCAGTAGTAGTAGCAGTAGTAGTAGCAGTAGTAGTAGCAGTAGTAGTAGCAGCCGTAGTAGTAGCAGTAGTAGTTTGCCATGGCGAAGGCAGGAAAAGACTAGTTCTACTTTCTCTGCGAGTATTCAGCTTCTCATATCTCAACACAAAAATTTTTCGGCAACCATTTACTACCTGACCTTTCACGCCCTGTGAAGGATTCGGACCCGTGCTAATCACTCGATCCGAGTACTTTTACCTGCATAGTTTCACACTGGCGAATGGAGTGACTTGTCAAAAGATAATTACCTTGACTTCACCTGAATACAGTCGTGCCAAATAACTTCTGAAATGCCGTCCACGACTTTTGATTCACTTTGCCGAAATCATTCTCATCTTCAATATATTTCCTATCTTGTAATTCAGTCCTAATTCTTAATTAAATATATTAATTAAAAATATTTCTTCAATTTACATTCGTCCGGGTACTTTTTCATTTGCAGTGCTGCTGTTCTCTTCTTTCCGATTTGTTAACAAAAATCTCTTAATTAACTATGACACATGATGGGAAAATATTCAAATTAATACAAAATAAGTTAGAAGAAAAAAATTTTTTACACATTCTTGTAAAGATACTTGCCGTCTGTTTAAAATTCAAAACTTTTCAAAAGTTTTTCTATACAAAAAAAATTTATTAATATTGTAATATTATTTACAGCTTCTAAGGAGATGAAGAAAATAATATGGAAAACTGTAAGGAGACTTCTTGCTACAGGCTTGATTTCAAGGACGACACAGTGAAACTGTTTCATTAAAATTCAAGGAGTTTTGAATATGATTTGTGTTCGAACTTTCTCAACACTTTTATCAATCTGCAACTCATTCCAAAACATTTTCAAAGTATAAGAAGGAGTACCTCCTCGTCCACATATTTAAGTTACTGGCCTTGAACTGTATTTTAGCATGTAGAATTTCGCATAACAAATTGCTGGCGTTTAAATTAAAACTGAAAAACTTTGTTAGAAATACATCAAGAAAATTACACAATTTCAATAACGACACATTATCAGCATCATACGCCCACTCAGAGCTGGCAAGCAGATATTGTGTGCTGTCATCTTAAATTTATCTTTAATCTCAAAGATTGCATTTCAAAAGAATTTCCCAGTAGCAAATAGGAGAAGAAGAAACAACAACATTTGCTTGCCATCGGCTAAAAATAGAAAACAAAAAGTCAAGTTTACTTTTCATCTATTTAAGAAAAGTTAAGGATCGATAATCGCAAGTAAAAAAACCGAAATGCATGAGGGAAACTCGCTTGTTTGTTTGTTGTTTTATTGGCAAAAGTTTCTTCAATATTTCAGCTTTTTCTAATATAATTTTACAAGAAGTAATTTTCATTAAAACATAATGAAGCCCAGCAGTTGTTCGAATATGTGTGTGCGTGCATGTGTATGTGTATGTGTATAAACTTATTTCACTAGAAACACAGCAGACATAATAAATATGTATACTTCTGCAACGAATTTAATTAAAATGTTTGACATTCTAATTTAATGGCATATCATTATATCGTTAGCTGAAGTGGATAATTTCGCAACTAACGTAAAATCATTAATTAAAGAGTGTAAAGGAAAAAAGCTTTTCACAATTTACTTTTTTAATATGAGTATTTGCTTAAAAAAATTAATTAAATGTGTTAATAGTGGTGTGGTTTAAAACACAAAAGCTTATGATCGTTTTGGCAGTTACAAAATTGTGGTCACGAATACAATCAGATGAGAAAAAAATTGAGCCCGTAACAATATAAACCCAATTTAGTCTTTCGCTTAAGAAATTATTTATATTGCGGACCTAAAAATTAAAACTGAAGTTAGTTGTTGGTGTAAACTTTTCTAATGGATTGTCAGAGAATATTTTTGTTACTTTACGGTGAAACTGGGGAAAAAGCTCTTCCATATGCAGCCACAATTAGAGAAAAAGAGTCGTGATTGCGGGCCAAATGGCATGTCATTATATCGTTAGCTGAAGTGGAAAATCTCGTAATTAACAAAATATCATTATTTACAGAGTGTAAAGAAAAATATATATTTACTTTTTTTAGAAATTAAAAAAAGCACACCTAAAACTCCTTGAAAAGAATTTGTGATGGTGGTTGTGATTAAAAACACAAAAATTTGTGATCTTTGGCAGATATACAGACATGATCGCGCATGATATCAGATGAGAAAAATATTTAATATTTCCCAACATCTAAGTAAAAGTAATTATTTTCATTGTGGACCTCGAAACTAGTTGTTGGTGAAAATTTCTCTAGTGGATTGTGTGGAAGGAATTTACCAGAGATTATTTGTGGAGAAACTGGAAAAAAGTAGCGATCGAGGTCCAAATTACGTCCAGCTGGCAAGTCACATATTTCGATTCTAATTTTTCACTCTATTCCTTTTGTATATTTCCATCAGTCTAAATCACAACTAAAAGTTCCTTATAAAGGAAAAATATTTTATAGATTTTTGTTTTAAAAATCAAATTTATTCACAAATTTTTTTTTATAAATTTTGAGTAAATCTTTATTTTTTGTTTTTGAGAAACAAGTATTTTGAATATTGAGAGGTTTATAATTTTTATTTCCTCAAGATGTTGACGATGTATTAAATAAAAATCAAACAAAAAAATTGTATAAAAATAAAACAAAACTTTATTGAATTTGTTTTGAAAATGCCTGCCAGCGAATTTATAATTTTGCTGATTATCGAGATGGATCGGTAGGTCAGTGAGTGGAGTCGGTCTACTAGTTTATCGGTGTGGAGGTGGTTGGGTCGATTCTAACTTTATTTCTTAATCTCATGGAAGTCTGAGAGGTTAAGAAGTTCTTAAATGATATTTAAAAATGTTGCAAGAAAGAAGTTTTAAAAAGCTGTCGATGTTATGACTGTCTTTGTATTTGTCCAAATTTATTTATTTTTTTAAATAAATTGTTTGTCAAACATGAATGCGTTTATTATAATTATTCGAACTTAAAGGATTAAATACCAAGACAAAAATTATTATTCAGGATCGAGTTCAAACCCGCGAATTCACGATTTATTTTTAATGTGTATTAAATGCGTTTTATTTAATTGAAAGTGGAATATTTTGAGCATTTTTTAATAATCATCAAACTAACAGAATTCTATTTGTGATTTCGAGGCCCCTCTACCATTTTATTAGCGTTCTCTGCTAAATTTTTCCTTTTTCCCTGGTGGTATTAGTCGTCGAGAATTTTAACTATTTAATCAAAGATTTCAAAGAAAATTCAATATGAGGAGTTCTTATATTCGCTTTTGATTTCCAGCGAAATACCTCAATTCCGATTGCTAATATTCCAAATATTCTATTTTTTTGTTTAGCTTTTTCCAGAGCTGTCGTGTTCTGATATCTGAAGTAATCAATTCTACGAAATCTCGGGTAAAGGTTCATGGATTTTGTGCAATCGAGAATTTATTAAGAACCCCCAATTGATCATATTGAATCAATTTGAATCTGTCTTATCTATTTTATTTTGCCTTTTGTTTTCCTTAAAACTTTAACGAAAAATAAAAAATACTTTTATTATATCCTTGTGACGAACGTTGCCAATGTTGAATATAATTTGGAAAAATTTTTGTAAATTACAATTTCGTATCTTAAGCAAATCCAAATATATCTTTATCAAGTTGTGACCTTGAGATTTATTTACATGCATATTTTTTTTGCTAATCGGGACGAAATCATAATTATTTCTGTATGAAATTCATTAGATTTTCTATAAAGCGATAGATTCCAATCGTAGGTATTGAATGACATAAATTTTCTGGCACAAAAAATGTAACTGAAAAGTATTTATTTGCTGTGGATTGAGTTAATCGATTCGTAGATGCCGTCAGTTAATTGCTGTTAATGTCAACATGTCAGTAGATCATCCATCCTTCAATCATCAACGGTAGTGGTTGCTGTCGTTCTTAGCTTCTCTAATTTTTCTACTTCATTCGTCCTTCCAACATTAGAAATAGAGGAGAAGAAAATTTATTAACAATTTTCTACTCAAAGCCTTTGGCTTGGTTTAGTGGATATAGACATATGAAATGTGCACACATACACCCATACATACAAACACATACACACGTACAATTTTTGTAAATATATTTGTTTATATGTTGAGGGCTTGCCGTGCATGCCAGTGAGTAAAAAGTTGTTGTAGTAAATTTTCATATACCTGATTAATGTGTGTGGGTGTGCGTGTGCGTGTAAGTTTGGCCAAGTTATGACGAAATAGCATGCTGGCAGCACATCTCATTTTATTTTCCTTGTTTTAAGTGTTCTGCTACAAGTTTATATTAAACAAGGAGCTGAATGTTGTTGTAGGAAACATTTGTCGGGTTATGTGCTGTTTATTATGTTATTTTCCCCCCGTTTAAGTGTTATTAAACAATATGAATAAAATTTTAGCCGAATGTGTTTATAATCGCAATTATTTGTAATCTGTTAAAGAACTGGTGGGCTGTAAAATTGTAATAAATAATTTGTAATAAAAATTGTTAACTCTGATTTGACGGCAATTGAATTAATTAGTTTGAAAGATTTTTAAGGAAATTTATATCACTCATAAATACTTTGTATCATACTTATGAAAATCGCGCAGATTTAAATAGGATTTATTATAATAAAACAACAACAACAACTCCTCTATATTGCACTTATTTACGTTTTTTCGTGGAGGCTAAAAATATTGAAGAAAAGTGCTCAAGTTTCTTTGTTTTATTCCAAGGTAAAAAGTACAAAATTGCTGGCATATAATTCTATGTAGCGTGCGTTACGATTCAATTCCTCCCAAAAAAGTCTATTAATAACTTGCAACTGCTATTTTATTTTCCTTTTTGTTACGCCTTAACTTCAGTTAAGGCCTCACGGCGAAAATTGACCTTAAGCACAGCACAATCTGTTCTTTACAATGCAAAATTCGCTTAAAGCTATGGAGTCAGAATTAAACTTTTAAAGTTACTTGTATTTTTGTAGCGAGTGTCACACAACTTTACAATAACATATATTGCAACAAATACTTCATAAT
Organism: Linnaemya vulpina; assembly: GCA_963675445.1. Lineage (NCBI taxonomy): Eukaryota > Metazoa > Arthropoda > Insecta > Diptera > Tachinidae > Linnaemya > Linnaemya vulpina. The sequence goes on along the minus strand of OY776280.1, from coordinate 39,866,638 downwards.
GCAAAATTCTGTAAAAACTGCGAAATCATAGTTCAGCTGTAATATAATTTGGGATTTTGTAGCGTGCGTCACAGAATTATACCATCAAATATATTGCAACAAATGCTTTACCATGCAAAATTCACTTAAAAATATGAAGTCATAATTTAACTTTCAAAGTTACATGGATATTTGTAACGTGCGTCTCAATTAATTCAATTAATTTTTAATTCTGGTTGCTTGCACATATGTAGCGTGCGTCACATAAATTTGTAATCATATATTTAATTTACTAATGCAAAACATAGTAAAAACTACGAAACTAGAATTTCGACTTCAATATTTGTAGCGTGCATCACACAGCCTTATGATCAATAATATTGCAACAAATGCTTATTAATGCAATTCCTTCCACGCTAAAAAGTGCGGATCTACAATTACACTTTTGAACTTACATTAATTTTTGGTAGCCCGCATCACACAACTTCACGTTCGTTAATATTGCAACAAATGCTCTATAATGCGAAAATTTTATAAAACTGCTAAAATATATTTGAACTTCTAATCTTAAGTCCATTTTATACCACGCGTCACACATCTTTAATATGAATTGTTATGCAAAAAATACTTAACAATTCAAAAAAACTAGAAATTACTTAAAATAAAATTATTTTTAAAGCAAAATACTATTGAAAAAATCAGAATTGAATTTGTAAAGTTAGCTGCATTTTTGTAGCGTGCGTTACACAACTGTATACTAAATTTCTTTGGGCACAAATGCTTTATAATGCAAAAATTGCTCCATATACAAAACTAGATTTCAACTTTAAGGTTGATTGCATTATTGTAGCGTTCATCACACGACTTTATGATGAATTATTTTACATAAATGTCATAAAACAAAAAAATTCCTTAAGAAAAAATAGACACCGGGATTGAATATTCATATTGAATTTTTGTCACGAGCGTCACACAACTTAGTGATAGATTATTTTGGAGCAAATTCTTTGTAATGAAAAATTCAGTAAAAAAATTCGAATCCAGAGCTCACCTCATAAATTCACTCAAGTTTTTGAATCGTGCGTCACACAACATTGTTAGCAATTATTTCGCAACCAATTCCCATTGAAGACTATTTATGAACACACCCCGCATCTTGTGAAACGCAAAAAATATCTCATTTTAATTTTAAAGCGCGTACGCATGTATCATTTTTACCTTTTTATATATCAAAAAAAAACAGTTTGTTAAACTGCAAATAATAATATAAAGAAGCAGCACATACAGATGCATAAGACATATAAATAAAAATCCTGTTCAATAGTAAAATCTTCAGTAGTTTTTATAATAAAAGTTTTTTAAACCAATTTCAATGTCTTGTTGAAGTCTCTAATAGAATAAATAATCCTGTAAAAGCTATTTTCTCTTTATTTAATCCTTTTCTCACAAAATCGCAGGCATTCCTTTAGTACCTTCTTAAAAATATATAAAAAACTTCTCTACATAATTTTTTTTTCATTTATTTCGCTCTGCGGTTGCACTGTTGGATTTATTTGTTTATAGTTCGATTTCACTTCGTGAATGCCTTTAAACTTATGTGTGTTTAAGAGAGAGAGAGAGAGAGAATTAAGAATATTTTATTTAATTTTTTTGATTGATAAAAGTTAGCTTTTAATAGAGTATTTCTGAGACACTTTAAAGTCTTTAAGATAAAAACTCAATAACACATCGTGCCTTGACCTCTTACAACGAGCTTATGGGCAAGTAAGCGTTCTGTGAAAGAAATTTAAAAAATATATGTGTTTAATTCATAAAATATTTAAGAAAAAAATTGTTGTTTTAAAAATGTTCTCTTTTATGATCGTCATTTACGAAACTGTATTGACACCGCACAGTGTCGTGTTTCTATATAACGAGCGGCCAAAAATAAGAGAAGTTGTCGTAGAGTTATGACATTTTACACGCTTGTTTTTATTGGTCTAAGAAAGACAAATATAAAATTCCGAAAATTTCGGAGCAAGGATTCGTATGCTTCCCATATATCCTGAAAATGTAAAGTACTATAAAAGTTAGAAAAAAAATTCTAGCTTGATGAAATTTCGTACAGTGATTACATTTTATATTGTTAAGGTTGTGATAAAATTGTATCCAATTTAAGGCAAGGACAAGCCCAACTCAAGAATGTCCTTTTTCGAAAAATTCAGCAAAATGTTACAAATACTGAAATTATTTATTATTGTTGCGTACACAAAATACTTATAAAGTACTTTGTCCCATTCCAAGGAAAAGCGCACGTATCCTTTAAAAATAAATATATTATCCTTAAGGTTTGCTTTCCAGTAAAACAAATTCTATTGTGTGTTGAATTAATTCTCTGCACCGCATTGATAAATTGCGTATTTATATCGTCAACTCCTGGTAGATGTTTTGCAACTAAATATTTGAGTAGTATGTTTATGGTGTTTCTGGCTCACTTTTTTCAGACAAAAAGCTGCTCATGCTGCCAGTATTGCCATAGTGATTACTTTTAACCAAAATTGGTTACTTTGCTTTCATATTTTGTTTACAAATTTTATTTTTCATATTTTGTTTACACATTTTTGTTTACAAATTTGTTTTTGTTGCGGTAACACTGACAAGTTATGTTGTATTGAAGCATTTAATTCTATTGTTTTGTGTTTATACATATAGAAACATTCGTATAAAGGCGTGCAGCAACGAAAAAAAAGTTGTAAACAAAATATGACGAAAAAGTAACCAATTTTGGTTAAATGTAATCAATATGGCAACACTGGCAGCAAGAGCAGCTTTTTGTATGAAAAAAGTGAGCTAGAAACACCACAAATATACTACTTATTTGCGATTGTAGCTTTGCTTCTAGTGACAACCAACGTGTAAGAAATGAGTCTTGCGTTGTGGAAAATTTTATTCAAAAAATCTGAAGTGATAACCCGTCATAAATCCAAAAGAGATGGTAGAATATTATATTTTAAATTAAAATGACATCTTTAAGTTGAAACACTGAGAGTGCATTTCAGTTACTTCAACAATAAAATTCACAAATAATGGGTTTGAAAAGGCTAAAACAAAGCCAGATTAAAGTAGTTAGTTATTGCACAAACAGTGTATTGAAAACTATACTTTTTTCCGCAACATCCCCACAGTGCAATATTGTGTCAATAAGATAAAAGTGATTTTAAGTCGGCCTTTGCTTATTGCAATTTTTTTTTATAAATAAGATATTAAATTTTTTGTTTTCTTATGTTAAAAATTACTTGACAAACTGTACTTTTGTTTGTTAAAAGAAAACCAGTATTCTTGTCAAAACAGAATTTTATTTCACCACAATATTTCCACTTTGACAGGTTGTTGTAGTTGTTGATTGATGCCACCGGCAGTAGAGTATTTTATTTTGGTTTATATCCCTTTTCACTAGTTATCTCTCTGTCTAAATGACATTTGAAATGCTTTTTCATTTCTCTGCGTTTAAAAAGTTGAGAGAAATGTTTTTATTTTTCATCATAATTTTTGTTTTCGTTTCCTTGAAATTAGTATTTTTAATATTTTATATAGTTTTTGCGGTTTCTTTTTATTCTCTCGTTTGAACAGCAGGTTTATTCGTTCTTATTTTTTATTTCAACCATTTTAATTTCTCTTACTTGTTGTTGCAGATGAAGTACATAAAAACAAGAAGTTTATTAATTTTTCTTTTACAATAATAATGCTTTTCAAGTTGTTTTCATGTACGTAACTGCTGATGTGAATGTGTGTTTGTTTGATTGTGTGTACATACGTGAGGGATATTGTATGCAGGCATGCAGGCATTTATGAGGATGCAACCTACTTCAATTCGCACATGTTTGTTCTTATCCACATCGCCCTTTATTAGGCATCACCATGTGAACGCATTTTTAAAAGTCTTCTGAAGTGATAAACAAAAATAGAACTGCCATCTCTGGAGTAAATAATCGGATCGCTTTCTTTCGTCTAAATGTTTGCTCGTTACCCTTCCAGGAGAAGTAGAATTTCGCATAAAAGTATTCGCCATTTGATTTTGGCACTGAATTCCTTTCGAGCGTAAATTAATTAAAATAAATTTTGTTTTTCGCAAGCAGCTCTTTGCAAAATGTTGTCTGGGCTTGCAGCTGCTTAATGAATGCTGTTGTTTATACAGTGCAGCCAACTGTATGCAGACATGTTTATGGTTGTATGACAATCTGTCATTTCTATTTAATATGTCAAGTGTACGCTTAAGCACAGCAAACATTTAACCGCACTTTCTCTCATAGAAAATGTTTTAATAATTATAATTATGATGATGACGACGATGATGATGATGTTGGGAAAACTGAATGAATAAAACTGTGATATTTTAATATTTGCCCCTGCCTGTTTGCTTATTTGTTGTTGGTCGTAATAATTTTATTATTTTTGTGCTCCGGTGCGTGCACAAGCATATTTTGCTTTTTTCCAAACAAATAATTTGAAAAGCATAATATAAATTTTAATTGAGGATAAAATAGGGAAGTGCAGTCAGTGAAAGAAGGTTTACGACTTTAAAAATTAATTATGCATAAAATTTATCAATTTATCTCTTTAACTTCCTTTAAATATACCGATTTTCTTGTTTAAAATTTTACGATCCGACGTTGTAGAATTAATTGAAATAAAACACAACATATTGAATATAAGAATATGAAAAAATTTTATTCAATTGTCTGCACCGTGTTACACACGAATGGAAAATTTGCCATAAATTTAATAAATAAAGTTGTGAAATAAAACAAATACTTGCGGCATAATTTGTAAAAATAATGTTATTCATAACAAACTTTTGAAATAACTATGTGTATAAAAATCTCTTTCATTAGTCCGTTCTAAATCTAAACTTTTAAATTAGGCTTTTACTATCTATTCATAATCAATTCTTAACCACGAAAATGCAAGCGATAACAACGGCTTCTTTAGTACGCAAGAGTCTGGCTGTTCCCGACTATGTGCGCAGTCGCCTCATTCTGTTGAAACCACGTGTGTGAAGATTGCGATGGATAAGCTCGCAGGTTTGACGAAAGAATTCTGTAATCATGCGTCGATAACTATGACATTCGTCGCCGGGATTCGTCAGTTTTGGAAAAAAAATTTGCGTAAATCAAATTCACTTTCTTTCAGTTCTTGAACGATTTGAATTTTGGGAGGATGAATCCTATTCTAAAATTTTATGAATAATCATTCTTGCAAGTCCTGGTGAAGCTGCTTTTTCTCGTATCGAAAGTCACGGATTTACACGTAAAGTGCTTTGAAGCAGTTAAATTATTTCGAGAGTTCTTTAATTAAATTTACCTCCGAACTCGTTCTATCACTTATACGCTGGATACCGAACTTTTAACTCTAAAAAATTTCTCCACAGCAAACGCACGATACTCAATCGATCACTGCGACATCGTGACTGACAGATTCGCACAATCGACAATTCCAACGGAGCCAACCACCTTCCGCGCCGTTTATTACTTTTTGAAATAATAGTATTTAAATATATAATTTCTGTACCAGACACCCGGTATTGATAAACGTCTTCACATTATAGTCAATTTTATTTAAAAAATAATAATTTTTCCGCAAAAGCTCTTATTCCAAAAAGCACGTGACCAAAGCCTATTTTGAAATACGTAAAATTACCTTTTATAAATATTATTTCAAAATTATTTCAAAAATATTTCTGTTTAAAACTAATTTTCTTAAAAAGTACCTTTTAAAAAAAGTACCTACTCATAAAAGAACCTTTTTCCACAAATATTTTTCTTTAAACAAATTCAAAAAATATAACTTTCAAAAAAGTATTTATTAAAAAAATGTCTTGTTCCAAAAAGTAGTTTGTGCAACAAATGCTTGTTAAATAATTAAAAGTACTTTTTTTAAAATGTATTCTAAGAAATGTTCTCTACCGATACAGTGACTTTTCAAAAAATTGTCGTTTCTTGGACGTAACTTCTTCCAAAAATATAAGTACTTTTCTAAAAAGGTACTTTTCGATAAAAGCCCCTTTTGTAAAAAGTATTTTTCCACTAAAGTATTTGCTTAAAATAATTTTCTCAAAACAATACTTTCCCAAAAAGAACTTTTTATAAAACAGCATTTTCCTAAAAAGTACTTTTTATAAATCAGTACTTTTCTAAAAAGTATCTTTTATAAAACAGTTCTTTTCCAAAAAGTACTATTTATAAGATAGTATTTTGCCAAAGAGTACCTTTTATAATACAGTGCTTTCCCAAAAAGTACTTTTTATAAATAGTATTTTGCCAAAAAGTCTCTTTTATAATACAGTACTTTCCCAAAAAGTACTTTTTATAAAATAGTATTTTGCCAAAAAGTACCTTTTATAATACAGTACTTTCCCATAAAGTACTTTTTATAAAAATCATTTTTTGGATACCTTTTCTTAGAGCAGTAATAATTTTAAGTAAGAATATTAAAATGTGCATCATTAAAAAATGTTTTATCCCAGATTTTTAATATATTAAAAAATTATATACTTAGAATTACATATTGAAATAAAAATCATTTAAAAAAATATAATTTCCAAAAAGCATCTTTTATAAAAAGTATTTTTCCACTAACGTATTTGTTTAAAATAATTTCCTCAAAACAATACTTTCCCAAAAAGTACTTGTTATAAATCAGTACTTTCCCAAAAATTACTTTTCATAAAATAGTATTTTACCAAAAATTACCTATTATAGATCAGTACTCTCCCAAAAAGTACTTTTTATAAAACAGTATTTTCCAAAAAAGTACTTTTTACAAATCAGAACTTTTCTAAAAAGTATCTTTTATAAAACAGTACTTTCTCCTAAAGTACTTTTTATAAAAAGCACTTTTTGGAAGTACCTTTTTTATAGCACTAATAATTTTAAGTACGAATATCAAAATTTGTATCATTTAAAAAATGTTTTATCCCAGATTTTTAATATATTAAAAAATGTTATACTTAGAATTACATATTGAAATAAAAATCATTTAAAAAAATATAATTTCCAAAAAGTATCTTTAAGAAACACCATTTTTTTAAATTGTTTGTAACGATGGTGCCCTTTCACACACACACCAGGTTTTCTTTATCAGTTTTTCTTCGATTTTCTTTTAAACCTGCATTTACGTTCATACACGAACATCTTGTTTTGTCAAGTATCATTGTCTTTGCTTTGAAATTTATATGCTTCTTGACATTCTGCAGCCAACTTCAAGTATGAAATTTACTTAAACTTCATGGTACAGTCAGGTTTGTACATCTTTTCACTCTCTTCTCCGCTTTCTCCTAAAAGCTCAAGACTTGATGAGTCAAACTTGATGTGTGCAAAAGGAGACATATAGTTCAATATTTTCCTTTGATGTTTCAATTATATAAATTTATCTCGCATTTGGAATTCCTTAAATTACGGTCACACTTGGCAAATATTTGAAGCTTCTTATTCCCCATCCCTTTCTAACTACAGCTCTTTGATTTGGGTAATCGCTCTTTCAGCAAAGTTACTCTTTTATATTTATAAACGAACGTTTTTTTTATTTATAAATTTTGAGAAATAAGCCCAAATTCTTTTTATAAGGTCACTGTTGACCAGAATTTATTTATAAAAAATTATTAAAAAGTTTGAAGAAGCAGATAAAAAGTTAGCATCGATTAGCCGAAAGTTCTGAATCTCTAAACGTTAAAGCAGGGGAACATCATCTCCCATTTAACATTTAATTTCTAGTCTTGCGCTGCGACTGCAACCACACATTCAATGGGGATTTTTTTTATTGTATAAAAATTAAACTCACGTTCTCCACATCATTAAGAATATCGCAGTTGAATATTTCCTATAAATTTTTACCACATTTTTTATTAATGGCTTTTCATCAGTTCCAGTTATTTGGTTTTTTACTTTTTCTATAGAAAAATAAAAAGAAAATAAGTAAATTTTAAACACCATTTTTCAACCTTAGAAAAGCTTCTTTTTCATCTGCAAGTGTTTTCTAGTTTTTAATTTTTCATTCCCTTAATGGTTGGTGGTTGACCTTGTTTATGTTTTTCAATTTCATATTATTTATAATTTTTTCTTTTTTATTAAATCCTTGAACCTTTCAGGTTGCGTATTTTTCTGTGTGGTATTAATATTTTCTATAGAAATAAATATTATAAATTTCAATGAATAATAAGAAAGAATTAATAAAATCTGTGGGTAAACAAAATTTGTTATGCTTTTTTAAACGCTGAACATCATGTAAAAATAATCCTTTTTTTTTTTTTGCTTTTAATTCGAGTGTGCGTAAAGTGAACAGCAAATTAGTTTTACTATGGCAAAATATATTCGTCCGTTTTAATTAATTTAATTTAATGAAGTTAATTTAACTCATTATGAGCATCTTTAAAGTGGAACTATTTTCGGCGCTCCGTTAAGGCAGAAATACCAAACAATCCATTTCGAATATTCTTGAACACTGACCGATCAGTTAAACTGTTTCAAATCTCTTATTTGGGATATTAAATTTTATAAATTTTCTTAGCGCTCCGCTAATAAAATTGAAAATTTTCAAAAATCGAAATGCTATTGGCCTTAAGCCGTTTTCCAAAAATTTACTACTCATCAGATCTTGACTTTTGAATAGCAGAGAAGCATTCCTGAGTAGTTTTAAGAGAATGTCATCATATCTGTGTGTGTGCATGTATGTGAGTGTGTGCGTGTTAAACAGCTGAACCACATCAAACCGATTTGGTAGAGTTCTGAAGAGCGTTCCTGAATTTGCTCTGAATTTTAACCGAATCGAGTCGTAGATTTCAAGACATGAAAAACAACTTTTTAAAAAAATGTTTTAATGTTTGTTTTAATAATTTTTAAACGACTTCACCGATCGGTTCCACAAACTAATCAGCTCTTGACATTTAAAAATCACGTTTATCACCGCAAATCGGTTTAAAATCAAAAATTTCGCCAACTAAAAAAATCCAAAAAAGTGATTTTTAAACCCGAAAAGTGTTTTGATAGAGAATCACTGCTTATCAGGTTGAAATCGGTTGATCTGAAGCTTCAAATAATATAATTTTAGTTCGAAGAGCTCAAAAGCATAGAATAGAACAAAAACCAGGTTTCGATACCTTTGCCGTTAAAATTAGCAGGAAGTTACAGGCATGGTTACAAGGGTCAAGCCAAGAGATATTAAATGTACTGAAAAGCTTCAATAATTTATAGAAACACTTTCAGTTTTGACCGCTTGAATATTTTTGAGGTTAGAGTGAGTCACAAATTAAGATGGCAAATATCTATAGATTTTTCTGCTACAAAAGCACATCGGAACTACATGCAGGCAATTCATCAAATATTCAGTAAAAAAAAAGCATATTTTATACAATAAAAATATTATAACATTTAAATTTTTAACTCTGTTCATTCGGAGAAATTTTTGCAAAAGAAACATAAATAAAAAATTTGCATAAAATTCAATATAATCATTGAGGTACATTTTCCAAGTTCAAATTTGCATTTCAAATATACAGCGACTCCTCAACTCCTTTTATAACATGCCTTGAATGCCTTTCAGATATCACCAAAATACCTGCGACTAAAACTCCACAAAAGGATTAGCAAAACAGTATAAATTAATTTAAAAAAAAAAGTAAAGAGTTTAGTTCGATTTCTAAACAAAACGATTTCACGCATTTCTCTGTGGCACGAGTATGTCAAAAGAAAAAAATTTTGTTTTAAACTTTTTGCTTCATAAAAATGTTTAGCATTTTCCAGCGCATACACTCGTACTCATATTTCAAAATGAAATGTGTGCATGTGTACGTGGCACAAGTGAGATTGTAAATATGAAAATATTGAATAATCAACACACGCTGCACGTAACATTGACGTTGCATTTTTTGGCGAACTACTTCAAACAGAACAAATGAAAATATTCAGGTTCTAAGAGCACAAAAATCTTTGGTCTCATGCATGCAGTGACAAACTGCCAGTGCTTATACGCAGGCACTTCTCAAAATGAAGCTTGACGAATTCCTGCAAGTGTGTGTTGGCATTATAAACAGTTGAGGGCAAATTAAGTTGTTCAGGGATATACACGTAGATCTCAAATGTAATATTTCAAGTGCTGATATAAAAACTTCACACACATTCACATAGACATAGTGACGGGTTCTTAGAATAAGTCAGGAAGCTTGCCAGGACCTCAAAACGTCGCGATCTGATGAGAACCCGAGTTTTTTAAAAGCGGAATGAAACCAATAACTTTCCGATTTTCGTTTATTTTAAATTTTCGTAGCGTGAAGTTAAAAAAATATATATCCTATAAACAATCATTTAATATAAGAAAGGTAAAAATAATTTGAAAAGAATGAACAAAATTTTACTTATTTTTTCTACGCACAACACGAAAGTTAATCGAATTTCGAAACATTTAAAATATATTTTGCATCACTAATTCAGCGAGTTGTACAAAAAGGATCCATTCAATTTTGATTAGTCCGCTATCTATTGAAAATCTTTTTGTAATTTTAATTTTTTTTTTTAATTTCAAATAATATAAAATGTATGTTGACAATTTTATGAATACGAGAGTTCATTAAATTTTATATAAAAATGGGTATTTACGCTGAAATACAAGTAGTAGGGAAATGTATGCTCTACTGCAGTGAGAATTGTGGAAAACATACATTCGCTTTCCCCTCATAGTTATGACTGAAAAACTTTATCTTTCGATGTTACTCCGCACAGAGGAATACAACAGCCAAATTTATTTAAATAAAAAACCCGCAATAAATTCTCTTGTTTAATAAAATTGTCATTTGTCATCATCCCCTACTTTCATAGTTCTGCAACAATCTTCTGGATTAGTAGAGCCCGAATCTTTTAATTTTCTTATTTTTTATATAATAAATCTATGTTTTCATTATGAGTGCTTAAACATTTTTCCAAATGTTTCATATAATTCCAAATGTACTCGATTGGTTTCTACTTGTTTGTAAACTATTTAATATAAGAATTACAAATCATTGGAAAATTTTTCTCACCACAAAAGGAGTGAAAAACTAACTAAATAATTTTTAAACTCAAACAGTCCAACTTCCAAAAAATGTTTCACATGTTTTAAGAAATTTTTTGTCAAATTTCCTCGTAAAATTTTCTGTCATAAACCTAAAATATTTGTTGTGAATTAGACAGTAAAACTGCATCTATTTGCTAAAATCTTTTTTTCAATTTTTATTCGTTGTGCACCAGTTTTACTGTGACGTTTCATTTGCATGCAAAAGTATTGGGAAAATCTATTTGTTTTCAAATGTTTCATATATTTCTGTGACGATGTTGCACTTCAGCCAAAAAGATTTATTTTTGATTTTCGAGCTTAAAATTGATTATACGAAAGAAATTTATTTAACTTTAAACAACTTCTTTGAAAAAAAAATTTATTATTTTTCGATAAAACTAAATTGTTTTGCTTAATTTAAACTTACAAGGAAATATGTAAATAAAAATGAAAAATAAAAAAACAATAAACAAGAAACTAATTGAGCTTTTGGCACATGAAATGCAATCAATTCAAGAATTTCAATCAAAAATTATTTGTGGATAAAAATTAAATTTTCTTTACAATTATTTTCTACTCTCTCAGCAATTGATTGGCATTTTTATTTAAAGTTTTTAGATACCAAAAAAATATATATTCACAAATACAAACACGTGTAGTTTTAGAATCTGAATATTTTTGTCTAGGCAAAACTAAAAGCCTGCTGTTTTATAGTCACTTTTTGAAATAAATTCTTAGTTAATTCTCAGATTTATTTATAAACAGAAATTAATTTTGATCCCAAGTTGCTTCAATTCGGAGAAGGCTTCTTGAGAAAACGAAAATCGTGCAATTATCAATTAATATCTGCACCGAAATTGAAAGTTCAATTATGTGAAACAAAACCCCACATTAACCGTAAAAATAATGAAAAACGAGCGAAATAAAATTTCAGTTTCTAAACCATTTTGCAGAAATTCTGTGACAGGGCTAATAAAAAAATTATAATTTGTCGTAAATAAACAAATTCTTATTCCTCTTTTACATACGTCAGGTTTACCTGATCAATTTTTGACCAACTTTCATTTGAACCTGCATTTGTGTTCACACACATCGTGTCAAGTTTTGCTTCCTCAAGTTTCGTTTTCTTTGCTTTCAACTTTTTATGCTTTTTGAAACTTCATTTTATTACAGCCAACTTCAGTATATAATTTTCTTAAACTCTATGATACGGTCAGGCTTGTACCTCTTTCTATTCGCTTCTTCCCTTTCTCCCGAAAATTCAAGACTTGACGAGTTAAACCTGATGTGTTGGAAAGGGGACTTAAATTCTCAACTTAACAAATAAAATAAATTGTTTAGGTTTGTTGTGTGAAATTGCACGGAAGAAAGAACTTTAAGCCAAACTGCGGTCACATCTATCAAATATTTGACGACATAGCCATAAGTAATAAATAATATCTAGTGTAAATTTATTTATATCAGGAAACTATTTTTAATATGAGCAGATTTCTGTCTATTAATTCAATATTATTATAAATAAAAAATATTATATAAAATTAATAATTATTCAATACACAATCAATATTGGCTTTTATCGAACTATTAAATGCACGTTTTCCAAAAAGTAGTGGTCACGCTTGTTGTACTCCCTCAACTATTCCCAGTCATTTTTAAACGTTAAACATGTGGAATACGATTATATCAAATCTTAATTTTAAGGAAGTAGATTCCTTTTTTCTAATAGATATTTTAAAAAATTTTAAGCGATCTTTGAGAGGTTTTTTAAATAGCTCTTTTGCGCATCGGACTGGGGCAGATCATCAAAGAACCTGTTCCCGAAATTTCTTAGAGCAACTAGAAACATGATTTCAAACTTCAAATTAAATGAAGAAAAAGTTTAAGCAAATACCACGATCTCCAGGAATAATGTTTCCTTTTAATTTTCTTTATAAATTATTCCATTTTTGCTGACCCTTTTCCAGCTCTCATTGTAGTGGTAAAAGAGATACCGAAAGACGTCCATTAGCTTTGTATTGCCAGTTATCCACAAATTTTAACGCAAATAAATCCATTAACCCATACAATATTTTGATTTGTTCAATAACAAACATTTGATTTATTAATTTAATTTTTCATTTAGCAAACATCTGTGCACAAACTGTAATCGAATGGAATTGCACCAAAAAAGTTAAAAAAAAAGTTTTAATAAAAAGAATTTGCTGGCTAAACTCATTTGAATGTTCAAAATTTGACATGCATTCAATCAACTGTCGGACTGAAAGAGAAAATTGAAAAATGTATTTCAACTGTCAGCCACGATGCCACACAAATTAACCTACAAAATTGAACGTTTTCGGGGCAATTTGTGTGCCACAAAAGTGGCAACAACAACAACAACAAAAAGAATAACTGCACTTGCTAAAATAAAATGTCCAAAATGCTCTCTAACACTATCAAGCTTTGTAGAATGTACTTATAAAAGTACATATCGTCACATGGAATTTAAAAGGCTGTAACCAAGAAAAAAATCAAAATGCACTTTTCGGTGGATTTTTGTGTAAATGCCGTTGCCTACGAAGCCACAAACTCCTGGTTCCGATATCGCTATCATGAATTTCGAAAGCTTATTATTTCGAATGGAATTACATAATAACCCTTTTGTTTCCACTTTCCAACAAAAGCCTTTTAGTTTTAACTCAATTTTATTTCACAAAGAAAGTGCGATATGAATTTAAATAAAAATAATTTCTATGTTAAATTGAATTAATTAATATTCATAGGCTAATTGTTCGAAATTAATTAAAATCTCCGAAAGACATGATGATAAATATTCCAAGGCACACAGGAAAGTCAACATCAGTTTTATTCAACTTACACAGCAGAGCAGAACAGCTGTTTTCGAAAGTCGCTACACTTTCATCTTCAGTGCTCATGTGCATTGTGTTTATCACCACTGTTTAGGTGGCTTAGTTGAATGTGATAACAGTTCCAATTTACACAAATTTTATTGTGAAAAACAATCCGAGAACTGTATCAAACTGATGTTAACACGTTTTTGTTTTAATACCCGTGTTACCGTTTAATTATTTTCTTCATGTCCTATTTTTCTGAATTTTTTGTTCCATTATACATTAAGTCAAACTTTTATGGTTTGAATTTATACTTAAGTATATGTGAAAATAATTTCTTTATATTTTCAATTTTATTTTGCCAGTTATGGCCTGGTGTATTTTAGGTGGCGATATGTACATACATATTCATATACGTACATAAATACAACATCAATAACAGCTTCGTGGCATGCACCCAGAATAGTTTTGGTGTCTTCAATTCAATTTCGAAGTCGTAGAGAAGATGAAATTAAATTAAATATATAGTATATGGGAATCGGATGACCCCGAAGACCATTTCTGCAACGTTCTGCTAATTTTAATCGTGATTTCTTGTGGTGCTCCAAGCTTTTGAGCTCTTCGTTATTATTTCAAATTTCAAACTTCTATAACTTTTGAATGAATAACCGAACCCATTTTCCCGGGGACTGATATAGTTGTCGGGTCCCATAAAAAATCGAGAGCACTGATATATAATCAGATATATAATTTCGCATCAGATATATGATTTCGGCGTTTGAAAAAAACACTTTTTCGAATTTCTTTCTCACGAATGGATTAATAGATTTTGATCAGATTTGAGGCGATCACAAGTCATGAATGGAATGGATCGGTGAAGCTGTTTAAACGATATTTTAAAAAAGCCACTTTGAAAAATGATATTTTTTAATGTTTTTTTTTAATTTATTTAAAAATAAACACTTTTGAAAAAAGTTTTTCTCTACCTTGAGATTTCTCGAAATCACTTTTTCAACTCTTTGAAACGCCACCAGTTTGCTTCGATTCGGTCAAGCCGTTCAAAAGTTGTAGGCGGGTCACATACTTACACATAAACACACTCACATACAGATCATACACACGTACTCACATACAGCCACACTGACATTCAGAGATATACAGGGAAGCTTCGCAGGATCTTTGAACTTCTAGATCGGGGAAACACTATATTTTTACGAAACGGGGCAAAATCATGAATTTCTTAATTTTGCAAAATTTTCAATTTCTCTATCAGGAAATACACAATGAGAAATTTACAGTTACAATGTCCACAAAACGACAATAAATTTTTTAAAATTGTTGTTGTTTTCTATATAATTTTACTTGTAGATTTGTAACTTGTAGTTCTGAGTCCCTGGTCTTCCAACTAAATAAGCTGATTTCTTTTTTCTCCCAAAAGAATTAGTTGTTTTCTTCATGTGTCCCAAAACAGAATTTTCAAAAATTCTACTAGATAAAAACTTATCTGCCAAATAAACTGTGTATTTTTAATATATAGTCGGCCCACAGTGCTGGGCAACTGTGCTACTTCTCAATGTTATACTGTACCACAGCGAATATTCTTGATGTTTTTAAATGGAATTTAAAAACATGAAGAAAGAATTGTCTCATATAAACTATCTACAGATAAAATACCAAAAGATGAAAACTTATCTGCCAAATAAACTGTGTATTTTTAATATATATTCGGCCCACAGTGCTGGGCAACTGTGCTACTTCTCAATATTATTTTGTACCGCAGCGAATATTGTTAATATTTTAAATTGGAATTTGTTTTTCTATTATTCGTTAGATTTTTGTTTATTATAAATATTTTATATTATTTATTTTTATCTGTTCATTAACTATTCAAATTTAATTTCTATCGTAGTTTCCTCAAATATCCATTCGATGGTAATCTTCTGAGCAACAAATTCTATTTTTAAAAGTCTTGTTTTCTTTCAATATTTTCTTTAAGGAAATGTTGCCCTTCCAAAACACATGTTTCTTGAATTGCTGAATTTGAAGTGTATTAACAGTTGAAGCGTGTGCTCTTGTAATTGCTTTTACTTTAATTAAATGCCAACAGTAGTTTTTCTATGCCGAAACATGTCTGAATGCCAATAATGTGGGAATAGATATTTGTATGTGTGTGTGCGTGTGCGTGTGTGCGTGTGTGTGTGTGTTTTATATGAACGAGTATTTTTCTTGAAGGAGATTTTTATCAAAAACTTTTTCTTTTAATTAAATTTGGTGCGGCAAAAGAACATGTTACAGCGGCATTAGAACCTTAAAATGGAAGCTACCAAAATACTTGTTTATTGTCGATAACGTGTGTGGGCTTAACCCTCCCAGGGGAGGCATAAATAATGAGTTTATTTGTTTTGCACTGCAATTCAATAGAAATAACTCCATTATGTTATTAGATAAAATTAAATTTATCCATTGAAATTAATCACAATTTTAGTGAAATAAAAAAAAGTTGTGAAATAAATTTCAAGTCAAATTGTTTTGTTATTAATCCAACCACCAAAGATCTGCCGTACTCCCACCAAATTAATGAAATATATTTATGGGAATTTTCTTCGATCCCATATGAGATTTTACAAATACAACTTTTAAAAATGTTAAATACAAGTCCAGGCAATATCTGATATAAATTTAATTAAATATGAAGAGCAGAATCTTATTTAAAAAAATTAAAGCGAAGACTCCAAATTTTTCGTAGCAGCAGTTTTGAAACGAGTTTTAAAGAACATGTCAAAACGTATTTTTGCGGCGTTAATTTATGAATTTTATTCCCCGTATCGTTGCGAACTCGGGCATGTTTTCAATTTATTTTCTTTTTTTTTTAGATAAAAGTTTCTGTGCGTAAATGTGTGAGTTGGTGTGGGTGCAGGTAATTTCTAAGCCCTGACAACAAACAAACAACAAATTATCCTCAAAAAAAAAAGAAAAAAATGTGTGTCGCCTTAATTTGAACCTTTTAAAAAGACTTTAAACGACAGTAAAACAGAACTAAGAAAATGTGTGAATAACCCAACACTTTTGAATAGCGGAGTTAATGAATGCCTGCCTAAATGCGAACATAAGGACGCGTCTGAGAGGCGGCATTTTACAATTTAAAGGTTGCCCTTTTCCTGCTTATCTACAGAATGTTTGCAAAAAAAAAACATACAAAATAATGGCAAAAAGTTTTGCTGCTTGGCTGGCAATTTTGTTTTCTGTTTTCTTTTATTTTTTCTATATTTTTTTTTTTAATAACAATAAATAAGAAAGTAAATAATTTTGCGTTGTTCTTCTTCTGCCATTTCCTTTTCGTTGTGAAAAGTATGTAAAACTTTCTTTCTTTCTTTTTTAAGGTGAACGTGGAAATGTGAAATTTATAAAAATGTTCAAAACAAAAAACAAACTGGCTAAAATGTATTTTTCTTTTCCTTTTTACTTGTGCTGCATGAAAATATTTGCCAAGATAGCTTAACGGTTGCATAACAATTTCGTTCGAAGCATATTTTTCTTGCGTAAATATTTTCCTAAGAATTATTATTCAGACGCGAGATAAAAGCCGCGACGTTTTTTTTCTTATATCTATTTGATTCGAAATTTATATTGAGAGTGGAGTAATTAGAATGGATCCAGTAGATCCAGTTATTCAAAAAACGGGGTCACACGCTTTTTTCTCTTGTTCTCTGGTAACTAAAAATAATTCCACCAACATAAATGATAAAAAGCTTTTGATCCTACCAGCCGATGACTCTGAAATGAAGAGAAAATGGAGTATTTGTAAAAATAGTCATCAAAGTTGGGGAACTTCGTACCAACCAAATAATTCTCATTTCCATTTTGCCTATACGGTGGATCATCATATTTTATTTGCATCCTCGGCAATGGCATAAGTCTCCGCCAGGAAAATGGATCAAATGTCGAATAGCTTGAGAGGCACCGAAAGTTCAAGATTCTCGGGAAAGATCACCGAGCCAGTACCACCACCATTTTTAACTTTTGAGCTGTCCCTAATGACCAAAACTGCATTATTCCTAATTCGAGAGTTTTTCTTAAAGTCCAGTCTTTCCTATCAGGGAATTGGCGTGAAAAGGTATTGTCAAATGTGACATGCAGTCAATTTGTCTTTCCATTACCTGCTCTTGTACAGTGGAAGAGTGATTTTGTTTTCATAAACTCGATAAATATCAACATTAATGTAATGAATAGTTTAATTAAAACTAAAGCCAACCTCACACTTCGTTGGATTGATGAGACAAGTTCCATTAAAGTTACTTTAATGAAAACTTCGTTAAATAAATTAAATATTTTCATTGGGGCTATGAACTAATTTCGTTATTACAGCGGCAAAATTTTACTGATACAAGAAAATAACTTCAAAAACAGAATAATGAAATAATTGTATTAACTTAATTGTAACCATTTCATTGAGCCAGTGAAATTAATTCATTGATATTACGAAATAATTTCATTGATTTGCCAGACTGAAATATAATTTATGTTGAATTTTTCTCAGTCAATTTATTAAATACAGAAACGTTTTGTTTATTAAGAGACTAAGACCGAAATCATCAGATAGAAGGTAATCGAATAATGAAAATAAATATTCTCAGCTTAAAGACAAACTTTAGAAAACTATTTGAGAATTGCCAAGCAAAAGCATAGACATTGAAGTTTTTAGTAAGCCCAGCAAATGATTGTGCATTCGTCATGGTTTCAATGAAGCCGTATCGTTAATACAATTAACCTTAATATATATTAACTTATTAATATATAATAACTTATTAATAATAAGACCAATTATTCGTTTTATGCTGTCCTGAGGAGTTGCCCTCGGTGCACCACCAGCACCAGCAAGACATGTTAAATTTGTCAGAACCAAAATAATAAAAATGAAAGAAAAAAACATTTAACTTTTCTCACAGTCGACTGTATTTCAGAAAGTCTCACTTTAACTAGTTGCAAATTTCAGCATAAATATTTGCAATTTATTTTTAATTTTATTTGCTCGCCTTCGCAAGAGTTTTCTTTTTTTCCATTTTCACTTTCACTTCATGACAGTTGGCTGATTAGCATGTATTTAAGCTTTTATTTGCGAATAAACGATGTTGTTCGAAGTTGAAAAACTTTCACATAAAATGACATCGTTTACCGGAAGTGGGTATGAAAACTGCTGGCAAATGAGTTTCCGTTAGAAAACAAGCAAAAGAAGAAAAAAGACTATCAAAACCCGATTTATAGAAAAATAAATGACTGAGTGTAATAATTTGCATAAATATTTAGTAAAGTGATACACACACAACCGTGCATGCGAGGTGTGTGCAAAAAATAAGGTTAATATTATAGTTCACAAAATTAATTAATTTATTTATTAATTTCGTACACTTCGAAGCACTCCATTCTCTCAGAGAAAGTGTGCTCCAACCCACAGTGTACAATGTTAATTGTAAATAAAAGAAAAAAAACTTCCAGAGGATGATTTGAATATATCACAATTGCTTGGGAGCAAAATATCGGCCAAATGCTCGTCACGGCTTGTGTGGCATACCCCTGTCCGCTGGTCTATATATTCAATAGCTCTGAAACATAATTGAAGTTCAATCCTACTGTTTAGCTCTTGTTCTTTTTTTTTTCTTCTTCTCTAAAAAATGGCAGTTCGGAAGAGTTTTAAAACAGAAATAATTTTTCGTAAGAGATGTAGGACTAATTTCTAATAAATTCCCTATTTTCAAAAGACTTAATGTTGTCAGTTTCTATTAAAAAGTGCAAGAAATGATGCATTATTTTTTAGAAAAGAATACAAAATTAAATACCAACTTTGACACTTTTTCTTTTAAATAGCTCCAAAGAAGGAAGTCCAGCAGTGTCAAAGCACATGATCGTGGCGGTCAATTTGTATCGCTACGGCGTGAGTTAACACGGCCATTAAAGTTCTCTCACAAAAGAGTCATTGTTTTGATGGCTGGGCTGTGTGGCGAATGCCACTATCCATCGGGAGTCACATATCGTCCAAATCCAATTTTTAAATTTTTTGCCACAAGAAGTCCGTTATAAAGTCTCGTTAACCAACACTATTCACGGTAGTTGCTTGGCCAAGCTCCTATTCGAAGAGATACGGGCCGATGGCAACACGATCCCATAAACCACAACAAACAAATCAGTCTTTGTGGATGCGTCGACTTTAAAAACAATCGCCCAGGGATTCTCATTTGCCCAAAGGCGGCAATTTTGATTGTTAACAAATTCTTTAAGGTGCTGAAATGCACGAAATATATTTTGAGTTGTGCGGCCATTTTCGTAAAAGGCTTCAACAGCCTTAATGCGGTGCTCAATTATGTACCTCACAAATGAATTCGAGCAAAAAGTTTTACGTTAACGGTGTGACTCATAATTTACTTTGTTCGTTATGGTTGGACCATAATTTTAAACACGCCTGATACAGCGTTTTTGTTGTCCAATCCAGTGCCTCTTTTTTTTTTGGTGGAGAACATGCCGCATCAAAAAAAACGTCACCGTGCGATACACGGAATGAGTAAGAATGTATTTATATATGCGTTATAATTTTATTCGATTTTTATAATAATCAAGGTATTGTTCTATGGATCGCCCTTTAACAAATTTCCTGACAAAATAATTATTAAATTTTTCAATGCGAGAAGTTCTCACACCAGTTATAGAAACGAGGCACAGGAAGTAAATCTGTTGTGCATTTTTTGGCAGGTCCTTATGCTCCATCTCTCTTTCTCTCTCTTTCTTTTTTTTTCTATATCTCTCTCACTATTTCCTTCTTTCGGTGTCTTTCCATATCTCTTTCTTTCCTTCTTTCTTTACTTTCTATTTCTCTCTCCCTCTTTCTCTCTCTCTATCTCTATGTCTCTCTCCTTCCTTCTCAGAGAAATTCTTTAAAATTTTGTGAATATCAAAAAGTCGCAAGGGGCTACAAGTGGTAAGCTTCTGAGTCGTGATTACGGCGTTGATTTTGGTTGAAAATAATGTTTTCCGTAACGTAGTTGGCTGTCACACTCTTCATGGCCAAGTTTTTTTTTAGCAAAATTGCATGGTATGAAGCAACTCTAAGAGATTCGACGATTCTCGATTTCATATTCTTCACTTCGCCAAATCTTTTATCGTTTGTTATAATGCTGCAGCATCCAGGACGGGCGCCGTCATTTCTCTTTGACAAATTCTTCTCTGTTTCAGAGTCGTTTTATTATGTGTCTCTCACAACACATCAAGTGCTTTTGAGCACTTGAAGTCAATTTTTATTTTTTCTAAAAACAGGAAATCGGCCAACACGGCCGTTGGTTCTTCGCGAGTGCTGGCAGTCGATCTTTAATTATTGACTTATAAATTTTATCACGCTGTCCTCGATCTCTGGCTTATGAGTGACTTTATATTCTATGAAATGAGCGCAATTTATTTAATAATATTTTAGTTAGTAGTTGTTGTATAACAATGAAACTTTCACGTGATAAACTGATTTTGTTGGGAGAACTATTTTCGCCAGAGTTCCTGCTAATTCGATTTATGACGTTTTCCTTTCTGGAAAAAATGTAACACTTTTTTTCTTCTTCTCTAAAAAATGGCAGCTCGGAAGAGTGTTAAAACAGAAATAATGTTTCGTAAGAGATGTAGGACTAATTTCTAATAAATTCCCTATTTTCAAAAGACTGAATATTGTCAGTTTCTATTAAAAAGTGCAAGAAATGTTGCATTCTTTTTTAGAAAAGAATACAAAATTAAATACCAACTCTCGTTGCGCTGAATATAAACAATTGTGGAAAATACCAGGCCTGTAGATGAGTTTACTTAACGGCTCCCACAAATAATCAGGGCCACAATTGCAATGATCGCTTTTGTTATTAATTATAAAATGTTTAAAAAATTTCCAATGAAAACTATTTCACAAAAAAAAAAAATAAAACGTTGATGCATTTCATAGCGAAACCAAAAACTCTTATAAACAACGATTCCATAAATCTGGCCATTAATAATTCCTTTTTTGTTCGTCATAAACCACTCACAAAAATTCTCATATTTGAATTACTCATAAGCACTGATTGATCAATTGCGAATTATTCAGCAGCAGCAGCAACAACAACAAACGGCAAATATTAATCATACGCTGCGCAGCCCCTCCGGTTTGAAAATTTACAATAAATAAGCAGAAAAACTTTTCCAATAGATTGATTTTTTGAAATTCAGAAATTACCACGAAAAAAAACGCCACATCAGAGCAGTTTTGATTGAACGTGTAGTCGGCCACATGTTTTCTTTTTGAGACTTCAATCCGCTGCAAATGGAAACTGGCGAATTTTATTTATTGTTTTGAAATTTTCTTCAATTTATCATCATGCTAATCATTGATTTTATTTATTCTCTCCTCCCTCCCTGCCTTACGGCCAACCGTATTCACCGTTAAGCCAAACAAATAGCCAAATAAATACTTTAAGATAATTTATATTTTATTTATTCAAGTGTGCATCTGATACACTTCGCTTATTTAGTATGAGCACAACTAAAGCGTCTACTATTTGGGCAGTCAGATGGCACAGTGTGGGCGAATGGCAGAAATTTAGGTACAATTTCTTTTTCATATTAAGTAAATCCCCTCGTTGAATAGCAACGAATTTAATTCTATTTTTAAGGAAAGTGCGGTTTATTGTCAATTTTAGCTGAATATTTTTAGGAATCACTGGATCGTATCTGCAACATCCAAACAAAAAGCTTTTTAATACAAAATTTATTATTTTTTGCTTATCACCATTAAAAAATTGACCTAGAATCGACCGTAACGTTTATAAGTTTTATTTTAAAATTCATGTTTTCATTATTATTTCCTAAGTTTTATTGGTCGCTTGGAAAATATAAGACGTTTTGAATTTTTATTTATTTCTTACAAGATAAGAGTTATTTTGTAGTTATTATTATATTTGATCAGAAAAGTATTTTTTATTTATTCTTATGAAATTTGAGTTATTGCTGGATTATCTTTTATTCTTCAGAATATATAAGTTATATCCTGATCTTAATTTTCTTACTATCTTCTTAGAAAACAAGTAATTTTTTTTATCAAAAAGAATATATAAAAAAAGATTATTTAGTATATCAACTAAAACGGAATGTGACGATAAATTCAATCTTAAATCGGCAGGTATTTATTTAAAAAATAACTATTATTTGCTATGAGTAATTAAAAATCAAGAAATAACTGATATCATCTGAGAATAAGCTAAAATCAGAAAAAAAAATATTAGTCGCTGGTCGAAAAATAGAAATCAAGGAATAACTTTTATTTCCTGATCAAAAATTAAGAATCAATAAATAACTTTTATTTTCTAAAAGAACAAATAAAAATCAAAAAGTAACTGATTTCCTGATTAAATTAAAGTTTAATAAATAACTGACATTTTCTGATAAATAAATGAAAATCAAAATAAGAACTTTTAGTCGAAAAATAAAAATCAAGAAATAACTTTTATTATCTGATCAAGAAATAAAAATCATGCAATAACTTTTATTTTCTGAGGAATAAATAAAAGTCAAAAAACAACTTTTATTTTCCAAAGATCAAATAGAAACCAAAAAAAAACAACAACATATTTTCTAGTGGGTAATTAAGCGTCAAGATATAACTTTTTAATGGAAAATTAAAGAATAACTTTTATTTTCTGATAAAAATATAAAAATCGTGAAATAACTTTTATTTTCTAAAGAACAAATAAAACCAAAAAGTAAAAGATTTCCTGATTAACAATTAAAAATTAACAAATAATTTTTATTTGCCGAAAATAAGTAAATATAAAAAGAAAAGCTCTTAGTTTTGGGTCGAAAAATAGAAATCAAGAAATAACTTTTATTTTATAAATAACAAATAAAACCAAAAATAAAAATAAAAAATAACTTATTTTCTAATGAATAATTAAATATTAAGAAATAACTTTTATTTTCTAACCTAAAAATAGAAATTATGAAATTACTTTTATTTTCTGAGAATAAAAACAATTCAGAAAAATTTTTGATATTCTGAGAAATAAGAAAACTCTGAAAAAAGTCAGTGAAGTTGAGTTGCTTAAGAACATCTAAAAGTAGTTCATGCAGCGAATATTTCCTTGAGAATTTTATCTTTAAGTTCTTGTTTTATCTGCGATATTTTTTTTTTTTTTTGTTTTATTTCATAACAAATTAAATAGCAGTTTAAAGAAGTATTTCAATAAAAATTCCATGAAGATGTATATTGCACGAGGGCTGTTTCATAACTCCATAATTATATCCATAATTTTTGTTTTTCTTTTAGTCCAGCGTTTTTATTTTCAATTCTCTAATTCCTTAAAAATATAAAATTTCTTAAAGGCTTCGAAATAGGGGTTTTATCTATTATAACTTCTTTATATGCCGTAAGTATTTAACCACTCAGCCATTTCTTCAGGAAGGCTGAGAAAGGAAAATAGTGGCAGGAGAAAGTGCTGGATGGGTAGGATAGCAGTTCTTATCCGAATTTATGAGCGTTCGCCATGCAGACTACACACGTGAAATGATCTGATAACCTGATCTTCTGAATTAAATATGAGTATCATTTTAATATCATTATTTTTAGATTAAATTGTGAACAACGTCCCACTGTTCGTTTGCATTCCCACTAAGAAGCCGACTTGTTTCTTTCCCTGCCACCAACACACTCGCATGCACAACGGACACCAGCACTCAGTGAAAGCACTTGTATCCGTTCGATATATTTTCGTCCGTCGCATTACAAAATATCGACGTTTATTTATTTATTTTTCTTATTTCTATTCGTTGGTAGTTGTTTGTTTGTTCCATTCATTTTGTATTTGTATGGAAGTTAATCAACACACAAGTACGACGACCCTCTAATTCTCTAACATAAAAATAACAATAAAATAATAATAAAACCGAAAATAAAAAATGAAATAAAAATATACGAAATTTATTTTCACTAGCGAAAATAAAAAGCAAATTTTATTACTCTTGAATTGGATGAAATTGTTTGTTGCTAAAAACTTCGAAAAATAACCAAGAAAATGTATCGTTATTTCGCCCGAATTTGGGAAAAACTACAACAAAATGAACGCCATTAATTCCGGGCTCTAGTCAAGATACGTATCACTTATTTTGTAACTCACATTTAACAGATTATAAAATTTCATTAACAGCAGTCTTGATGCGGGGAAATTGAATTATTTCTTTAAAAACTTCTCCTTTGAGAAAAGCTTTTTGTTGGACTATAAAATCCTTTATTTAATTTATATGAAGTTTTGATAACTTATTTCGCTGAAGAAGTTTCATAAAGTACCGGAAAATATTGAAAATAAAATATTTTATTTTATAAAAAACTGCACTTGAAACATGAATTTATTTATTTAAAATGCTGGGATTTGTACTCCAGTAAAACAGCCGCCAAAAATGTGAATATTTATTCCATTTTTATTTCAAATCTTAACGCTTGTAAAATTACAAAATCTTGTGTATTGAAAAATGTTTGTTTAAATAGTTTTA
The DNA here is from genome assembly GCA_963675445.1 of Linnaemya vulpina. Lineage (NCBI taxonomy): Eukaryota > Metazoa > Arthropoda > Insecta > Diptera > Tachinidae > Linnaemya > Linnaemya vulpina. The sequence continues at coordinate 39,841,232 of OY776280.1, read as the reverse complement.
CATAAAATTCGAGAATATTTCCTCCAAAGCAAAATATTTTATAAGAAAATTTCAAACAATTTCGTCAAGGCGTTTTAGTATATAAAATTTGGATTCATCATGCCCTTTTGCCCCCGATTTGAATGCAGCATATTTTGAAAGCTGCTTGCCCCGGCCGCTGTTCATCTGCCTGCCACAATTTCGCAATTGACCGCAAAACTACTGCATTTGATTTGATCATTAAATCATCAGGCCGGCATCAGTTTAGCCACCCTTCAATTGTGTCAGTTCGTTTGAGGTTTTGCGGCCAAAGACAATTTTGTTGCTGCGTTTGTCACACGTGAGTGTTCTGGGAAATCGTTTGATATACAGACACACAATTTCTAAAATTAAGTGGCTGAATAGGAGATATAATTGGTCAAGTTAATTTCTTAATTTTGGTTTCCATTGCAATGCCAGGCCAATATAATTCTGATGCATTCGATATCGAATGGGATATCGAAAGCAGATATTTTCAGGAATCCTTGTTTTTCACAGGCTTCCCGGACATCTGTTTCAATAGCGAAGTGGTTTTACTAGTTTTAGATATTAATTTACAACGCAGTGACTCAATTAGGAACAGATTTTATATCTTAACTATTTAAAAAATAAATTGTATAAAATAATATTGAATACTTACATTTTATTTAAAAAGACAATCAAATCCAAATCAGTATGTGTGTGTGTGTGGAGGAAACTTTGTTGAATATGAATTTTGCGCTTAAGTTTTATATTTTTATTTAATTTTTTTCTTTTTCTCTTGGCTGTTAGTTGAGGATGATAATTTTAGTTGGCTGATTGGTTGGATTTTTCACTGCTGCCTCTTCTTTATTGAGTTTCTCGTAAGTGAATTTCTGTGCACTTTTAATTTTTCAACAATTCTTCTTATGCTGACGTTGCTGCGGCTGTTTCTTTTACTTTTGCAAGCAAAATTTTCAAACTTTATTTTTTATTTTTTGCTTTTTTAAGTCTTGCTCAAAAATAAAACACATACACATGCACGTTCACCCACTTAAGTATCATTCGTCGTCGTCGTCATATTTTCTAAAGATGTAGTTTTTGCACAAAAGAACTGCCAGTTACAGAATGCTATCGCAGAAAGAAAAAGGAAAAACTTTTTCTTCAATTTTCGCCTGCATTCTGGAGATAAACAAAATTACAAAAAGAAACAAAAAATGGTAGAAGAAATGGAGAAAAAAATATGTTTAGAATCACACACTCATTGTGCAAAATGTTCACCAGATAGCAACAACACTTTTAAGGAGTTTTATTTTAACAAAATGCGTTATCAGCTTTTAAACCGAATAAACCGAAAATTAGTAAAAAGAGTAAAAGCTCACACACACACTCACACACATACATGCACATCCACATGCGTACATTTACGTTATTTACAGTGGCTTTAGAAAATAATTTACATCCGCTTTGCAAACGTAAATCTTTCACTCGACGGATTGTTTTTCTCTTCCCACAGAAAAATGTACGTTAATAATTTAAAATACAATCGATTATATTGGCTCGACTGTTTAAGTCTTAAGATCAACCAGGAATATTGTTAATCTGCAAGAATGTTTTAATATTCTTGCCCTGTTGCAATAAAAAGTGTATTGAACGTTACTTTTAACTCATTTTAATTAATAAATAGTTAATTAATTTCAATTAATAAATAAATAATATATGTGTCATATATTATGCGAAATGTGTTGAACGTTACCCACAGTATTCATTCCAAATATATGGAAACTTGTGTGTGTTTTATTAAAATAATATTTAGTCGCACTGTGTTCCTTTGAAAACTCTCCATGAATTCCCGGAAAGAAGACAACATGCTACACATGTTTCTTAATCCATTAAAGTGTACACGATCAGTAGCTGATCGGTTACTATATTGTGGGTCAGAGGTCCAACGCAATTGTGCGAGTTAAGCTGTGGTCACGACAATTTTCATCTACTATTTTTTTACTATGTAACTCTCTTGTTGTATAATAAAAAATGTATTGAACGTTACCCATAGTTTGCTCACCAAAATGTGTTTCGAAAATGTTAGAAAATTTCGAAAATTTAAGATATACATTTTGTTTTTTTAATTATTTAAGTTCAAAGTTAATTTTCTTTTTGTTATTAAAGAATAATTTTTCATAAATAGTGCAAATTTAGTGAAAAATGTTTAAAAAATTTCAGCTTACAATTTGTCATATTATGATTATCTGCAAACATAATAAGAAAAAACTCAATTACTTTTTATTTCAATTTAACTATATTTTAGCCATGGGAAACGGTGTTTTCAAAATCTTTAACTCGCTGTTATTTTTACACGGCAGGCGTATGATTCAATCGTAATAAGCCGGCATACTGGAAGTTAAATCCATGTTTTATCATTAAAACCAGAAATGTTTGGTTTTGAGTGCACACTGCAGATATAATAAACTCATTTTTTAACATATTTTTTGCTCAATAGATTTTATCACAATAAATTTAATCTCTGCTAGAAGTCGCTGTATCTGTTTTAACGTTTTTCTCTGCATTTGATAATACTTAATGCACAAACTGTACTGCAGCTGCATTTGTTGTTATTAAAAATAAAATAAAACTTGAATTGCAGTTTAAAATAGTAAATGTTTTGTATTTTGTAAATTCTCACTTCACAAGTATAATTCACAAAAACACGTGAATTGTGAATGAAAAGACTTCAGGTTTTTTGTGCGTTCTCCACTCATTATCAGATGTTGCCAATATATAACTTGGCAGCACTCTTTTTAGCACAGACAGTAACAAGGTTGCATTTCATAAAAGTTATTGAAGCCAATTCAAAAATGATTTTATGTTGGTTTTAACAGAATAATTTTGGTTTTGGGGTTGAAACCAGAATTTATTGAAACCATTTCAGTGGATTGTCGGTGTCTCAAGTAGTTTTTTCTTTAGGAACGCGCTTAAGCTTCAAAGTAAAATGGTGCGAGCTCCAAATCATATATATTTTTCTTATTGAAAATATAATTCCATTTCCATTCTTCTAGTTTTTTTTTCTTTAATCGTTTTTAAACTCATTCTTCACTCTCCCCTCTCCTTGTAGCGAAATATATTTTATTTTAGTTGCCCTTCAGCTGCCTGTGAGTTACTCACTCAATCTCAGCTGTTGGCTGGGGTAGTTAACACTTATCGCGTTTTCTTTTCCGAAAAACATGCAACATTTTTTCACTTCTTCTTTTTTAAAAAATGGCAGGTTGGAGGAATTTAAAAATCGGAAATTATTTTTGAAAGGATTGAGCGATTAATTTCTAAAATATTCTCTATTTTCAAATGACAGAATGTTGCCCTTTTCTAATAAAAACCGCACAAAATGTAGAATTTTTTTTTTTGGTAGACAAGAAATCAACAATAGACAACGAGGTCTAAGGATTAGGGTTCAAGTCCTAACCTACAAGGTATGATTTACTTATTATTATATTTGAATGTGCAAAAATACTTAAACAATATGAGAAGATCAGAACAGCAACAATCTTGGACTAGTACAATCTTTTTTTTTTTTTTGGCGTGGAGGAGGGTTTAAAATGACTTCGCATTTACAGTGGCCGTCGCCAGCTGCGTCGAGTGGTGTTTCGACTAAAACAATACCCCTCCCCTTTTTTAGTACAATGTGGCGTATGATTAATATTATTAATAATATTCACTATACGCGTGGTACGCGTGGAAGCACAATGCACAAGGAGAGTTAGGTAAATACAAACAAACAAACAGTGTGGCTAATAAAAAGCGTATTAAAAGTTGTTGACAACGTAGACTTGAGTCATTTTGTTACTCCTCCGTCTGGAGTAAAACTCTCTCGTCTGAAACTGCACATGTCTTGCAACAACAGGCCATTAATTGTAACCTTCTAGCGAGTGTCGTTTTCTGTACTGCAGAATAGAAAAAGACACGGTTTTGTCTTTAAGATTTGTACGACTTCATGGATTACGAGTGATTAATATTGTTATTATTATTATAATGAAACTGTTTCCTTCTACTCTCTGTTTGAGCTCTTGAATTATGGTATTGAAGATTCTGCTTGGCTCCTAATCCTGTGATGCAGCGACTCATCACAAGGTTGTACAGTTGATTCGTAAATAAGCCATGAACTGAGACTCGTATATCAATTTATTAATATAATATATATAATTTATTAATATATGATATAAACGAGATGCGTAATCCGATTTAGCAAATAATCTATTATTGTCTAAAACTAAAGAGAAAATTTCAATACTGAAATTTGTAGGTAAAACGTTGTCCTGTTCTTAAAAAAATAGTAGTAATTTCTACAGCTTTACTTCCCACTGTAATTTGCCAGCATGTACACACAAAGTCATCAAATGTCATGAGTTTGTACTCCATTTATAACACCGTATGAACACACACACACACACACACACACATACTATATAATATCGTATAAACACTGGATAATGTGTATAATTTCCTCTAATTCTCCATAAATTTATTGAAACACAGTTAAGAGGGAAAATATTTCTTTGCACAAACAAAAATAAAAAGAGGAGACGATAGTGTTTACAAGGCAGATTGCCAAAAGGCAAACAAACACACGCACACGCACACACACATGCAGTTATAAAAATTTCACTTTTATTGTTTATTTGTCGTTTATGGATTTTATTTAGGTTTTCTTTTGTGATATTTTACTAAATTATTTACTCAGCTTTTTTTTGTTTCTTTTCATAAAAGTTAACCCGCACACTCGTCGGTGTGTATACGGCCCCAACGACCTATAAATAACAAGAATGTGTTAGACCAGCCTTAAGCTGGTAACCTTTTTTGAATAGTTTGGAACAAACACTTTTTCGTAAAAATATATGTAAGAAAAAACAATTATTTTGTTATAAAAGAAATTCTACATAATTTAAATTATTTTTTGTTTAACTGCCCAGATTTCTCAAACACTTTTTGTTGCAATAATTTTCCTCAATTTCCAAAAAGGATAAGAAAATAATTTATCCAAATACTTGCAGTCGAGCGGTGTTTTAGTCTTTAACGTTTGTGGACGGACGCAGGCAAAGCACTGCGCGTTGTTTCTATGGTCAAACGTATGGTAACGCTTCGTCTGAGATTTTTCTATTTTCTGTTCCCTTTTTACACATCATTCTCGTCCAGCTCTATGATTTGTTGGAGAATTTTTCTTTACATTTCTTACACTGCACATACATTTTCAATGGATGATGAGTGCAGCAGAAATAAGTTTAAGGCCAAACCAAGAGAGCAGTTACCGTTTCATAGAGAGTAAATGAAATTTCCCTGTATTTTGTTGTTGAGGTTTACTTTTTTGCCTCAAAAACTTTTCAGCCGTAAAAATGTGGTGGTTTTTTGCACAAAACAAAGAACAAAAAAAAAATTCCCACAACAAAAAGTGTTTAAAGAAAAAGCCAAAAGAAAACGTCCAAAACATTTGAAAAATTTCCTGTAAAATGCTAAATTTTTTAACTTTCTCTGCAACTTGTATAAGTCTTTTACTGTTGTTGTACTCTATTTTCTGGCTTTATTATATATTTCTTTAGAAAATTATCTACTTCACAATTTCGTTGTCTTCCTTTTCTTGTGATCCATTTTTGCTGTTCTTCTGTTGCTTTGAAACTTTCAAAATCCAAAGGAATCAAGAATAAAGAACTCTACGTTTACAGACATTTCAAAATTAGTTTTATATAACAAACAAGGAATTATTAGTTTACGCTCCCAGTTATTATATAACAATTCTTCAATTCACCAACTGTCGTCGCAGATTTGTGAGTCTACAATTAAAATTTTGATTCATAAACTATCAACAGCTGCGTAGAATACGCTTAAAAATTTGGTAAATTTAAAAAATTACTCAATTCGTAGTCAATAACGAAAGTTCTGATAACAAGTCAACAACTCAAAGACTTCAAGGACGTACGAAAAAGTGTATAACTGACCGCAAAGGCTTCCATGCCTTCAAAATAGAAAATAACGAATAAATAATTATATATTTTTTCAAATAAGAAATTTTAACTTATATTGTGGACAAACCTCGTATATTTTTAGAATATTCTTCTTATGCATTATATTTGATGACCCAGATTTTGGTTATAAAATTTTGAGCAAGAAAATGTTTTTTTATTATTTTTAATAATTTGGCGAAAATTTAAAAAAATTTTAAACTGTTTTTAATACAAATTGGTTCACAAAGAAGTTCATTAAATGGCTAATAAATTCCAAATTAAAAAGTGCTTTTTCCAAAAAGTAACTTTTTCAAGAACCACTTTTAAGTAAATACTTTACCGGAAAAGTACCTGTTAAAAAGAACCTTTTAAAAAGTACTTTTTTAATAAAAAAAAACTGTGTCTAAGAAGTATTTGTTCCCGAAACAATATTTTGTTTGTCTTCAAGTAGTAGCGGTCCTAAACAAAACTTAAAAGAGTACACTATCTAAAAAGTACCTTTTCCAAAAGTATCTTTTAAGCAAATTAGCTTGTCTTAGAAGTACTTTTTCGAAGGAAAAGTAGCGGTTCCCGAAATTGCAATTTTTGAAACAATGTTTTTAAAAATTACATACTCCAAAAAGTACTATTTCTAAAAAGTACCGTTTGCATAAGATACTTTTTTTTCAAAACGTATTTGTTTCTAAAAAGTACTTTTTCTAAAAAGTACTTTTTCTAAAAAGTCTTTGTTTCACAAACTTGCTTTTGCAAAAAATACTATTTTCATAAAGTACTTTTCGTAGAGAATACTTTTCATAAAAAGTACTTTTTCCAAAAAGACCTGTTTTAAGAACCACTTTATGAGTAAGTACTTTACCGGAAAAAAGGAACCTTTTCAGAAGTACCTTTTTAATCAAATAACTTTGCTTAAAAAGTATATGTTTCAAAAACTTATTTTTTTGCCCTAAAGTAGTACCGCTCCTAAACAGCTCTGAAAATAGTACACTATCTAATAAGTACCTTTGCCAAAAGTATCTGTTAAGTAAATTAGCTTGTGTTAGAAGTACTTTTTCAAAAAGTAGCGGTTCCAAAAGTTTTCATATTCCAAAATTGCAATATTTGAAATAATTTTTTTTTTTAATTAAAAAGAAATAAAAAAATTTACAAAACAAACTTTTTATGGTACAAAAAATGGTTAAAAAAAACAGATGCGATACATTTCCTAAGCAGTTCTACAATTTCCACATATACATACAAGTTAATCTTGTGTTTGTTATGCGTGCGGTAGTCGAATGAAGAAATTTGCAGAATTTTATTAAATAGATTTTTTGCCCAAAATTATTTCTTTATCAAGATGCTGGTTGTGCGAAATCGAAAACATATTTTCTTTTTGCCTTAAATGAAATGAAATAAAAATTTTTTAAATGTTATTAGACCTGAAATAAAAACAAACGGTAGCACAGAGTCTTAATTTATAAATGAAAATACTCATGACTACTGATGACTGAAGTGTGGCGACTTCCGAGAAAAGCTTTGGCTTATTCTACTATTTCAATTGGATAAATAAATTGTTTTTTTATTATTTATCTTGACAAAATTATAAGATAATAAAAATTATATTTTCTAAGGCCTAAAATCTTTATAAGAGACACACAAAATGCGTCATAAAATGCGCATAAAACTTCGGGCATTTTTTTGTTATAAAACTTTGGCTCGAATCAATTCATCATTTCAGTGTAGTCGTGTGATGCTTTTCAATGTGCTCCGAAGGTACGAATTCAGTAAAATCCAAAGAATTAATTTGTTTGAGTTTATAAACAATTTTCTTATTTCATGCCCGAATAAATCCTGTTTTCTTATTCATGCATGTGTTGTACTGAACATGCAAATTTCAACAAATACACACACACACACATCATCTGTGTATGTACGCCACTGTGTTTGTGTGTAACTATGAATCAGCTGCTAATTAGTATGAAAATGAAATTACAAGAAATTAAATTCATTGTACATTCACAAACACACACAAATAATAGTTTTCTTTGATGCCAAAAACAATACGCTGCCATTTATACCCAAAAAAAAACAAAAACACCAACCAACCAACACGAAAAGAAAAGCAAAACAATCTGAAAATCTCAAACGACCTTGTCATGTACTCCACAACCTTCTCACAGCGAATGGGAGAAAACAAAAGGGATAAACTAGCAAAATAGACAAGAAAGAAAAACAAGTACACAAAATAGCAACAACAACAACAACAACCACAACTATGAGAAATCATAAAACGAAAAGAAAGATTTCTTTTATTACAAAAAAAGTTTGGAAAAACTTTTTGTTCATAAACACACAAAAGGAGAATAAACGAATAGAAAAGATTCATTTAGTTTTCCTCCAACAAGAAATATACATTGAAACACGTAGACACATACATGCACATGCATACATATGGATGTGAGTATGTGTGTATGTCTGTATTAAAAACAACAATGATTTTAGTTTTCTATTTAAAGAATTGAAGTATACAAAAAGCTTTACTGAATTAATATTATCCAAAATAACAACAACAATACAAATGAAAAACAGAAAAATTATCCAGTTGCAAAAAAAAACCAAAAATTAGGGAGCACAAAAGAAAGGCATTCCCCTATAAAAAAACAAACAAAAAAACAAAAAGATTCAGGGAAACGTAAAATAACAACAATAAAAGTAGCATACAAACCAGTGCTGGATAACACACTGGTATTGTGGTTTGAGGTTAGTAATTTTTGCAAAAAATAAAATAAAATAATAGAGGCGACTTCAACACGGACAGACAAATAAACATCGAAAACAAGATAAAACATAAAATCAAATATAAAACAAGAACGTTTTAAGTTGTCAAAAACTATAGAGGAAAACAGGAAGCTCCGACCTGCCGCTAGTCACGATAGACGAACCATAACAAATTCAACTCAGATTGACATGCTGAAAATCACAAGATATTATAGTCAGAAATACTCGATAAATATTCCAAGAAACAAGAAGAAACCAGTTCAGTTATTCAACTTGCACAGCAGAACAGAGCGAAAGCTGCTGTCGGATATCGCTGCAATCCCATTTTCGGTACTCATGGTTATTTTGGTTTTTAACCTCTGGGCTTATTTTAATGCGAAAACAGTTTTTATATATACAAACGTTTTGAGAGAATCTCATAGGAGAACAATATTAAAGTTGAACTGTTTGTCAACACAAATTGAAGTCCTGCGTTAGCGTTCGATCCTTTAAATCAAAATTTTTCTCAATTCTCACTCAATTGAAAATAAATAAAATACACGTTCCCTTTTGATTCTGTAACTCTCATAATCAACTATTTCTGATAGTCTGTACCTACTCTCTGCTGTCTTGAATGCAACATGAGACTGATAGAAATTGGCAATTTAAAAAAAAGAGGTTAAAAAATAGGAATTTTTATATTATCTTATTGTGACGTTAGCAAATAGATACAGAATAAGGGGGATTCAATATGAAATTAGAAATTGCAATAGTTGGGCGCAGGCATAAGCTTCTATTAACAACAAAGACTAGAAATATGAAATTCAGATAAAAACAAATTAAATGAAAGAATGAAGTGAAAGTACTCATTTTTATTTTATTATTGACAAAAATTTACTAGAAGTTCTTTTTCACAAAGTTTTTGCTCATATAAAAAAACTCATTGATGCCGAACTTGACTTTTATTTTCCCGCGGAACTTGTAGCGGGTTATCCATTTGTCAGTTGCAAAAGTAAAAGTTAATGACAAACATCTTATAATTTTGATAAGACGTTTAGTTTTTTAACTGTTCCATCATAAACAAAATACAGTGTGATTTACACAGACTCGTTGCAGCGTTTAGTGTACTTTTTGGCGCATTGCAGGCGGTATTTTGAATAAAGTCGGCTTTAAAATGCTGCCACGTAAAGTGGGACAGTGCACTAGATACGATGTTTGATGTATCTCAACAAAAAAGTTTATCGGGGTCAAAAAGTCATCCTTTTTGGCCGCCAATTGACACGACTAAAACTTAAAATCTCCTGCAATAAATCCTAAATTGATTGTGTTGCAACCACCCAGTTCATAATCTTCAAGATCATTCCAAAAAGTAATCGATCATCATACGGACATATCGCCCAATTGCGGAGTACGCCAAGCAATCGACACACATCTGTAACGTTTCCGGTATCTACAACTTCCTTTACGATATTTGCAATTCCTTGTCCACGGGGCTTCATCACCCCGTCTCGAAAAGTGCACACTTTCCAACTTCCACATATTTACGTGCTCTTCACTAAATAAATGACACTTTCTACAGCTTATAGCCTTAGTAGACCGGCGATTCTGAAATCACTGATATCAAGAATATATGCTTCGAGAAAAGTATTCCCAAAGGGAAAAAAATTTTTAGGTAACATTCATTAATTGGTTTCACAATGAAAATGTTTCATATACACAACAAAATATTATTGAAAACTATTCAATAATTTTGAATAGCAGGCAATCAATCACAGCTTTTATATATGATAAAAATGTGAAACCCAATTATAATATTGATTCGAATCTTAAAATACTAGACTAGTTTATCAACGTTTGCGCGAAAAGCTCAAAGAAATCTATAAATACAATTAATGATGGGACTTGTTTTGGTATGAAATCTTTCATGTTTTCGCAACTATTTTATACGCAGCTTATATCGAGCAAAATGTGTCGTGAATTAGTTATTATTATTATTATTATATATTTCTTTTTCGTTATTAAAGACTGCACGAAATGTACTTGAACCTGCACGTTTATACAACAAATACTCGTACATGTACACTTCCATGCACATAAAGACATGTTTATGCCAACAACAGTTTATTTCATTTAGTTGATGTTAAATGTCATTTTGAAATGTGTGTTATCCATGCCTGCTACTCCCACTCTGGCAAAAACTCTCCTACAAAAATTCTCAGCTCAAAGAGTAAAATTTAGTTTAACGGAGCACAAACAATAAAAACAATGCAAAACAAAAAGATGCCAGATGGGATAGAAGAGCCGAGACCCCAAATTATATCAGAGTAGTAGGACACAGGGAAATTTGTTCCAACGAATAACTGCTAAAGCCAAACCATAGTTTTAGAGTCCTGATTTTAATCAATTTTCCCACAGAAGATAAATTCTCCTGGTCGGTCAATGAAGAGAAAAGGGATTTACATAATTTGAAGGCTTCAAACTTGATATAGAAGTTGTATATAATTAGGGAAGTGAATTAAATATAATTAATTTTTTTTTTTTTTTTTTAGTTAGTAGTTCTTGCTTTTTTTCAATTGTGATATCTATAATGCTGATGTCTCAAGAATTTGATGTAACCTTATTGACACGAATGTAATTTGTATCTTAAACCGATTTTCGCTTATTGTATTTTCAATTAAACAAATAATGCAAAACGATAGAAAACAAAATTTTAATTTATAAATGAATGGGTATTTTATTATTCGAAATTAAAATCACCAGATGTTATATTCACAAATACTCGATAAATATTCCAAGGAACAAGAGACCCTCAACGCCAGTTTAATTATTCAACAGAACAAAAGCCGCTGTCGGATATCGCTGCAATCCCATCTTCGGTACTCATGGTTATTTTGCTTTTTAACCTCTGGGCTTATTTTAATGTGAAAACAGTTTTTATATTTTCAAACGTTTTGAGAGAATCCAATCGGAGACCGTTATTAAAGTTGAACTGTTGCCAACATGAATTGCAGCCCTGCGTTACCGCTCGATTATATCCTTTATGTTCCAATTTTCTGAATTTTCGCTCAATTGAAAATAATTAAAATCGACGTTCGAAATTAAAGGGATGAAAAGAATTTATCGAGCTCGAGCTTAAACCCGCGAATTTGCAAATAACTTTTAATTTGTATTAAAAGTGAAATATTTAGAATATTTATTATGAGCAAACTATTTGAAATGAACACAAAAATTTAAGTGTTATTAGCACCTTTTGGATGTGAGGTATCACAAAAAATACCGTCAACTTTAAAATATGCATTAAAAGTTGCCCTTTAGATAATAAAAAAAAATTACCTAAACAAGTTTCCAAGTTCAATCGACTGTAGCTGTTCTCCCATTGTCGCGTCTAGTTGGCCTAAACGGTTCCCCATGAAAAATATTCTCCAGATTTACAAATAAGTTGTTATATCTCTCCAAATAATATGGGTGGCAACTCTCTCTCTCTCACACACACACATATATATAAATATGCCCTCAAGCACATGTAACAGACTGGGAATGAACGACGCATTGCGTTAAAAAGCAGCCAGTTTTTTTTGCAGAAAAGTTCCACGAAAAAAAAGTTTGATAAAAATTATGCGCATATGAAAGGAAGAACTTGACACAAAATAAATTTTTCTGCATTTTACTAATTTAACTAATAAAAATTGCCAAGAACTTAAAAAGTTTGCATTAATAAATTACATTATCCAAACACACAATTATCACATGCATGCACACAGCCACACACACACACACACCCATCCAAACAAACAAACAGGCATATGCATGTTTGGAAGACGCTTTTCTTAAATTTAATTTTACTTTCTGTATACACAACCAATTTTCTTTTTTTTTTAAAGAAACGAAAAAAAACACTTCACTTTTGCTTTATCAAGGAAAACTCGCGTGTACACTTTTTGCAAATTTAAGGAAACTAGGATCTCTATTCAAGAGAATTTTAAGCACTTTTGTGATGCTCGTATTGGATTTTAAAAACTTTTTATTAATTTCATAACACCACTAGTATGCAGGATTTGCTTAAGAAAATATTAAATTAGTTTTCACTTTTCTCCTGTTTAATTGTATTTGCTTTTATCCTTTTCTTTTTTCAAGTTGTTTTTTTCTTTGCACAGGACGTTTTAACGGTAAAAACTAAAATATTTACGCACGACAAGGACGTCCGCCGTCAAGACGAAAGCAAAGCCTTGTCTGAACATTTGTGGTGCACAGTTGATAGAATTATTTTGCGGACCAGTACTAGACCACTCGTACTTGCATTAACTCTCTCACCAACTATCCAGAATAACAATGAAAACAAAAACAAAGACCACCTCGTTTAGCACGACTTGGCAGTTTGGCTGTCGAAGTTTGTGTTCTCCTTCACAATCGGCACATTAAACATACAGACATGTTGCTTTGGGAGATAAACAACAAATATGTACACGCACACACACAGACATATCCCCTGCATGGGTCGCTCTTGCATGTACTCAATATATTATTTGTGAGAAAATACTCTCAAACCCTCTGGTAAAGTTTGTATGTCATGGAAACATTATTTTATTACATGTTGTTATGAGAGAGCCTTTGAAAATAACGGTAAATTTACTCATTTAACTGAAAATATTACACAATTTCTGTGAATTCTTCAGGGCGGATGCCTCTATAAATTTTGAGAGTTGAAAAGCTTTTAATGAGAATGTTTTGTTGTTGTTAATATTTTCCCCAAACAACTGTCTTTACGTTACTACTGCCTATTCATCGTTTCCATAGAAAGTCATCACTCGTGTCCTACAGCTGTGTGTGTGTGAGTGTGTGTGCTTGTCACCCACTTTTGTCGTGTGTACCTGTTTCTTACCTTTTTTTCTGTTGTTTGGATTTCAGTTTATCTTTGCATGAATGAATTTTTTTGTTTTTTGTTGTTGTTTTTTTTTGGTTTTTTTTTTTGTAATAGTTTTTCGCAAATTAATATATTGTGTCTTGTTCATTTCCAATCTCGTTTTTTATGTTTCTTTTGTTTTTTTTTTCTTGATATCGCATAAAAGCTTTTTTCTTGTAAAGGAATTACATAAGCACATACTGGAATGTGCACATGCACACTCACATATATGTTTGGCTATAGCAAAGATAATATTATTTTTATTTTATTTTTAAGGATACCATAATATAACCGAAGACATAGTTAATTAATTGGGGCATTCAAATGATTGTCACAAATTCAGACGATCTAAAATAATGAAATGAAAAAATTTTAAAGAAATTATATATGTATAAGAAAAAACAAGTAAAATAATGCTACAATCTAGTAGTCTTGAGCGAAACATGTGAAAACGTTTCTGGCATGGCACAATAAACAGGTATATGCATCAGCACAGGTGATAGTGAACTGATTGTCAAAATTTCTTAAATTCGCCGCAATTTTCTTTCCTGTTTACTATGTTTTGGTTGTTTAAAATGTTTAAATATAAAGTTGAAATTTTTATTCATTGATTTCAAAATAAAGTTATATGGCTATTATTTTTTTATCGGTATCTGAAATCAAATACCATTCCCAAAATTCTATACAAACGGACAATTGGCGATGTGATATCATTGCAAAATAAGTTATTTACAATATATACAAAGATTTGAGCAATCACTTCAACAATATTTTTATTTATGTAATATTTGTAAGAATAAACATATATTATCTTTTTTTATAAAAAGTTTTGTGGTCCGTTTGTTTTCAAAATGGTTATAACATCTTGTACGATGGTAGTAGGGGTACTTATTTTCGTCAGCCAATATTCAAGCTCGTTCGCCACAAATTCGTCTGGCCAAGAGTATATAGACGGTGCAGAAATTGGTAGTTAGGAAGAGACCAACCAAATCAGCTTCACTAAATTCCTAAAGAGCCATCACAGCAGAACTCTGGAAACGTAAATCAGTTTTAAGGTCTTCAACAATTTACCGAGCAATTTGCAAATCGACAAATCAGTACTATTTTGATAGCGACGAATTTCATTCAAAACTACTCTACCAGGATGAAAACGATGTGGTTTCGTACCACCGCCGGTAGCTAGTGCACTTTTACGAACTGTCTTGTTTGGTGAAAAAGTAAAGAAAATAAAAAATAAATTGTTTAAATAAAGGTGAAGAGTTATAAACAGAACAATAATATTACCTGAAATCATTAAACATATTCCACTTCTGCTCTCTTCCCAAGCTATATTCATTTGACTTCCATCGTCGGACAGTATTTCACTGATGCAAACCCCTATTGATCCATAATCAAATGTGAACTAATAATATGATAATTTACCACAAGGGTATCAGAATCAATTCCAAGCACTGTCTGCCCCTTTTCCTTTTATATCTATCACACACTTACCTTTTCGTATTCTTGGGAACCTGTAGAGTTTCTGAGCTACTTAGACACCCACAACACGTCTGTATCTCCTAAAATATAAATTTTGTTTTATTTTATTTGATAAATTTTACTACAAATAACACTTACGTCACCACTTTGATATTTTAAAACACAACAATGAATAAAATTAATTTTGTTTACAAAAAATTTCATTTTATTTGAGAAAGGCGAATTAAGTAGTTCGCCTTGTTTTTGACATTGTGTTTCACAAAAAAGATGCTTTGTTGTAATGAATTCGCTTTGCATATATTTGATAATTGTACCATGTTTCTGACATTTTTAAGTATTTTTGTTTTCGAATTTTCGAATATAAAATATACGCAGATTATCGCCTACTCCAAATTAAAAAACTGTTTTTTAAAAACACAATTTTTTAAATTTATTAATTTTTATATACAACAACCGGAAGTTGCATTTGCGATAATTGAAATCTCGTCTTCTAATTGTATTCATAATTATATGAGCAACACAGTGCTGCACAGCACAATTTCAGCATGTTTTGCATCAAAACTAGTTTAAGTTTTTCAAGTATTCAAATAAAAAAATTTATTAGAAAACGAGTAACAAAACACTGGACCAAAACAGATCCACGAAAACGTGCCATGAGTTTTTAATGCCTGAATATATAATTTTTTAGCATTAAAATTTACATGCTTTTTAAGTATGCGAGGTCTGTTCATTTTGCCCATAAAATATTTATGTATTTATAAAATTCTATTTCGTCCCTTTCAAAGTAGTCCCCCTTAGGCTTTTTCCAATTGTCGGAACAGATTCAATATGAACTCTTTTATAAACCCTTGAACTCTCACAGCGATTCGGTTTATATCTCCACAATCGTCGAAAATCTTCATGATTTGTTTTTTTTTTTTTTTTAAGAAACTGCAAACAGACAATGACGATTGAGTCAACCGATATGCGAACATTCTCAGCAAAATTTCCAATACTGATTCGGCAGTTCTCCATAAAAATATTCTTCACTTTCTTAACATTCCGGGACGTGTATCGTAACGCACATCTTTTTGGCGCTCTTTGAAAAACCTACCACTGAATCGCAGTACAATCACCGCATTCGACTGTCAACATTTTATATAATTTTGGGCACTTAAATCGCTATTTTTCATGAAATTGTATGCAAAATCTTGGATCCACTTTATATCGACAGCTGAAAGTCGCCGACCTTTAATTACTCTTCGTTTAATCGACGACGATTTTTAGAAACAATTCTAACGCAACAATTTTTAACGTTAAAAATAAGCAGAAATATTTTTAAGTTTTTTATTGAAAAATAATATAATATATTTAAAATATATTGTAAAACTATTTTCTCTCTTTTAAAATTCGATAAGAATTTGAGCAAAACTAAAGGAGTTATGTGCTAAAAGCTAAATGAGCAGTAACCATCCAGGGTTAAACTTTTATTACTCTCACAAATAAACCAACCATGTTGGGAGACGAGTGCACCAACATAAAAACAAAAACTCTAATTGAATGTGCTCGAAATTCGCAAGTTAACATTAATTTTTAACAGCCCTCGTTTGCAAGATATGCAAAAATATTGAATATAAAAAATAAGTTTTCTTTTAACTCGCTGCAGTGCTTAATAATATACGAAATAAATATAAATTAAAACTCCTTAAATTTTAATTTCGTTATTAAAAATTTCAAGGTGATCAATTGAGGAGTTTTAGCCAGTTCGTATGCGCATTTCACTGGGGCTAAGATCATCAGATCATCAGGGAACCTTTTCCCAACATTTCTTAGAATAACTAAAGATATTTATTTCAAACTTCCATTTAAATAAGTGAGAAGTCTAAAATAAATATAAAAGTTATAACAAGAACTCGCTGATCACTTTTCCTTTTTTATTTTCCTTCTTTTTCTTTCATTCTACGAGAGGTTGGCTTTTTTACGACTCTGATTAAAGTTGTAAAAGAAATAAAGAATAACAACAACTAACAATTGTTTTAATGTAAAAATAGATTATTTAGAGTGCGGAAGTTGATTTTTGCACGGGCACTCTCAATTAAACATAAATTAATTTATCTAAAAAGTATTTAAATTGAGCTCCAGTAGAACAGTCACCAAAACAGTCAATATTCTTGCTTATAAATCAATTCATATGAAAAAACAAAACGGAAATATATAGAAAAATCGTAGAATATTGTTTCGATAGGAAAATTATTTATAAGAAAATCTTAAACAATTTCGTCATGACGTTTTAGTATATAAAATGTGGCTTTCTCATGAACTTTTTTAACCCGATTTAAATGCAGCATATTTTGAAATCTGCCTGCACTGGCGCTGTTCATCTGCCTGCCACAATTTCGCAATTGACCGCAAAATTACTGCATTTCATTTTATGATTAAACCATCAGGCTGGCATCAGTTTAGCCACTCTTCAATTGTGGCAGATACGAAACGTTAGTGGTTTTGCACAACGGCCAAAGACAATTTTGTTGCTGCATGAGATAAAAGTGAAATAAAGAACAATCGTTTGACACACGTGAGTGTTCTAGGAAATCGTTTGATATGCAGACATACAAATTCCAAAGTTAAGTGGCTCAATAGGAGATATAAATATCTCAAGATAATTTATTCATTTAACAAGAGAATATGGAAATCGCACAATGAAATTTCTTCCTAAAAATATTGTTATGCTTCAAGTATCCCAAAAAAGTAAGCGGAATCACATTTAAATTAAATGTTCGTAGGGTTATTACTCGAAAAGTACTTTTATTTCAGATAAATATTTCGAAAAAAAATTTATGGCTAAAAAATTTTTTTGCCAGATATTTCAAATGGAAAATTCGAAAATAAATTATTTCCATAAAATAAAAAAAATCCAAGTCACAAGCGTTTGGATTAAGCGGAAATTAAACAAAAATTCAGAAAATAAAACACAAAGAAAATAATTAAGCGGCAACACTGGAATTTAAAGTGTGTTCGATAGAGATGTCGGATTCTATTTCACCAAAATTTCCTTATAAATAAAAATGATCACATTGAATAGAGAGACCTAAAAGTGGAGTTAAACAAAACTACGCTTGGGTACTGATGACGAAAGTGTAGTGGCTTGTGGAAACAGCTGTGCTGCTCTGCTCAGTAAGCGTTATTAAAAAGATATTTCTGCCGTAATATTTTACCTTACGCAATATTTTCTCAAAATAAGATTAAGTTTTGACATGAAACGCTTTCAGGACAAGCAATTCGTGAATTGTATTATAAATAAAACAAGAAAAATATGTTGAAACCATTCTAAAATATATGATATTATGACAATATGACACATGTAGCAAACATTCTCGAATAATCAAAAATATTCGATATCCAGATTCAAATAAATAAAGTAATAAATTAAGATGATTTAAAATGTGCAGCATAATTTATAAAAAAAAGAGTTAATTGAAATATGAAAATTTTTGTCTGTTGAAAACTCGAAAAAATATTATAAGTTTTGCCTTTTAATACTTAAAATAATTAATCCGAAAGAAAAAAATTTGTATAAGAATAGTCAACAGAATAAAAGCAGTTATTAATCAATCAACACATAATTTAAGTTCCCTCATGGTAATTTAATCCAGTTGCTCCCTGAGGCAATAAAAATTAATATTTACATGCATTAGCCCTTTCGCTTTGAGTATTCATGTTTAATGACAAGTTTTTCTGTTTTCTGTTTTCTTTTTTTTCTGCTCTAATTAATTGTTCGTCAAACACTTATTTACGAAAACAAATCATGCTTAAGTGCAAAAATAATTCAGTGTAAATATAAACTTAGATGTGTGCCAACACATGCACACACTGCTTGTATACAAACACACACAACAGAGATCCTTGAGTTTTGAAATGAACAGTATCTTTTCACACAATCTGCTTGTTAAGTGTAATAAAACAATACAGAAGATTTTAGAATTTCAAAAATAATCAGTGTTAAAATAAGTGTCCACCAATGGAATTGGCAATACATTCATTCATAAGTGATGATTCATCGTATATTGAGTCTTTTAAAATAAAAGCCTGTAAATATATACCTTAACTTTGCTGAAGAATCAAACGTATGCTTTTGCTTATTGTTTTTATAACTGCATTCTATTCGTTCTGGCACCAAATCATTAGAAGACAAATCTAATTCCAAAATAAATCAAATATAATTTGCTCAAAAACATTCGAGTTGAAATACGTCTGCGTTTGAATGTGTTGGCAGTTACATTATAGATTTCAGTACCTTTTAAATAAGCCAAATTTGCAAAAGTAGTAAAAATATGGCGTACTTTTCGGCGCTACTAAATACAGTTTCATAGTGTTACCAGACCCATGTTGTACATAGTTTGAACTGCCATATCAAATTGCACGTTATTAAAACCAGCGGTACGTTATCAAATTGAAATGGCAGTTCTGCTTGAAAGCCGAATATAAAACAGTGGTGGAAAACGAAATTTTACTTTTCAGTATTAAAAGAAAATTCATTGGCAGTGAATTCACGTTTCTATAAAGAATAAATTATAAATAATATTAAGTATATTGTGGGATAGTGAAAAAAGTCGGATAGTGTCAAAAGATACATATTCTTCCTTAAATTTTGCATTACCGAAGGAATCTCGGTCGATAAAGTAAATTTCAGTGGATGGAAACAAATTGCAAACTAATACTTTATCTTCTGGTATTGTGGTAGGGAAAAGTGCGTCTCTTTGATATATACGTAAGTGTTAATTTTTATAATTATCTATACAAAAAAGAAGAGAAAACGCAAAAGAAAGCTGCCATTATAATAAGCATTAAAACAAAATTCCATTTCTTAGAATCGAGAACATTCTGTTCGTATCAACTTTGACATCAGTGCATCTAGTGCTTAGGTTTTAGTGTGTTAAATTCAACTTTCAGCACTTTGTAGTTTGTCCTGATGGTCCCATTTATATCTAATACATCATCTATCATGATATGTACTGATGTATCTAATTTGTATATATCTTCACGATATACAGTTCAGAATTATCTACAGGTGTTCTCAGGTAAACCAAATATATTTCATACTCTGCAAAGCTATGAACTTCATTAATGTCCAGATTATAGATGTTGGTAGCTATTCAGTTCCTCTTTTATTTGATATCCATATTGAATGAAACATTCTAATAGTTCTCGGGTTATTGGCTCTTATACAAAATTTACATGATATTAAGTAATTAAAAAAACATATCCTAGGGTTCAATGGGTCAATAGATAGTACTTTGAACATCCTACCATTAAAATTTGTTCATGGCGCTTCCCTACTCTTAGAATATGAAAAGTATTTTAATATGCAATGAAATTATTATTGGAACACAAAATTACGGATTTTTGCAATATTATTAAATATTTTCTAAGACAATTATTCGATTAAGTGGGACCGCCGCATATTAGTCTTATATATGATCGTTTGAAAAAACAGGACTAGATACATAAATGGGTGTAGTGTGTGCACAAAATAAATGTCTATTAATTTCAAAAATATTTACACAAATGTGGAAAAATGAATATCATACAACAATTAAATGTTTTTAAAAATATTTGTAACAAAAATGTTGAGCATCTTTATAAATGTCTCTTCAAGAGCCTTAAACGTTAGGATTTGTTCTGACTTTCTTACATAAATTCCTTTTAGTAAACTATTATATATATTTTGTAAATAATCAAATTTTATTAAATATTTCTTTTAAAGGGAATGAAGAAGACAACAATAAATACATACATTTAATGATGAATATATATATATTGTTTTAGTTCTTAAAGCAAAATAATATATTTATCTTTTACAACACTTTTCAAAACCTAAATTTTTTAGAATAGTTTCAAGAAAATACACAATTTGTCTATATAGAAAATATATTGTTTTAAAAATAACATTAATAAAATTTGTTAATATCTTAATTATAAAAATGTATTTGTTGTAGAGAAAATATAATATGTTCATGAATATAATTAACAACAAAATTTAAAAACACTAAAGAAATACATGATTATTATTTTCTTTATGTAGATAATAAATAAATTCAAATAATGCTTAAATTTCAAGGTACTTTTCAGAAAGAAACTTCAAGAGCCATTAATACAACTTCAAGTTATCGCTCACGTTAGTAGGTTCAAATAAAATTACAATAATCGGAAACTTTTTATACGTGCGATAAAATGCCACTTATAACTAAATAGGAAATTGTATAACGGCCCTAAGATATGTAGAGTGGCGTTTTTTTTTTTTTTAACACAAAAACGTTATTATGTAATTATATAACTACTGAGGAAAACTTTATGAAATATACACTTATGAATGTTTAGCTAAAATGTCTTAAAAGCTTTAGAAATATATTTTAAAAAAATTGTGCCAAAATGGGTTTCTCTCAATTTCCTTCAGCTATTTTTTATATTTTTATTAATTTGAATTTCTTTTTCCTATTAAAACTTTGTATATATTTTAGAAAAGTTTATGATTTTTCTAATATCTTAATCTAACATCAATAATAAATAAACTTAATTGAAAAGAATTTCCGAACAATTGCTTAAAACGTTTCATTAAAAAACAAAAAGAAAACAAATAATCAAAAGCTTATTTCTATTCAAAATTCTCAATCTCAAGATTTTTTAGTTTTAGTATTTTAGTTAATAACGATTGATGTTTAAAAGTCAGTGTCACATAAAAGAAGGTGATGATTTTCTGGAACGTGAGCGAGTTTTCGAGGGACTTTTAAGACTGTGTCTGGAAGTGCTACGTGGCTTAAAACCACCTGAATCAGCCCACGGCTCGGCAACACGACCATACCAATGTATCAAATCCATAACTTCCAGCTGTAAAAAAATCGAATTACAAGAAAATGCATTTTTGCATATATATATATATATATATATATATATATATGTATGTATTTTGTTTACCTGTAGCGGTCGTGATAATTCCTTAAACATAGCAGCCTTTGTAAGATGAGAATTTTGTGATAAAAATGAAAGACACTTAGATTTTAAAGCCGATGCCATATAATGGTCGGCTATACCCAAAAGACATAAAACTGAGTGGTCGTCTACTTGTGAATTCAAAGTATTTTCACACAATTCCTTCAATAAAATTATCATATACTAAATGAATCGTTACACTGTAAATATACCAACCTTTAAGTCTTCTATAGAGTATTTATCAGCTAATAACATCAGTTCACATATTTGCTCAGCACCAACCGTTTTATCAATGGGAGCGCCGTATAAAAACAATAGTAAACGGCGAAAAATAACTGGTGAAGTATCGTTTATAATTATTTTTCTACAAATACGAACATATTTAGTGTTTAATAAAATGCAGTCCATACTATCAAAATTTTTTTTGCAGAAAATTTTTATTTTTTATTAGAGCGCTAAAATGCAAATATATGCCTCTTTTACTCTTTCTCTCTATCAATTCAAAAATTGCTGCAAAAAAAATTGGTAGCCTGGACGGAGAAGTGTGTAAATACCTGGTCAAACTTTCCTGCATGCCAGACATTAAGGCCTTTTTAAACCATTCACAACGTGACGATACTATAACACGATGGGCTCGAAATGTATGAACTTGTATAGGAGATCCCAGTGCTTCCATGCCTTGAATATCTAGTGTATTCTTCTTTATTGTATTGCAATCGGTTGTCGTTAATGTAGCATTATTTAATGTATGTATCTCGAATTCCATATCGGCCAATTGGGCAGAGTGCAATAGACGCAGTGCATTTTTCGATAAATTACTATTCACAGCTATGGGTGGTTCACATAAGTGACGTATAAGATTAAGCTGGAATAAAGATTTTTTAGTTTGTGATAACTATTTTCAAAATTATTATGGTTGAAGTAATATTACGTACCTTAACATTTTTATAGTCGTAATTGTGCTGACGTTCCATTACCAACGGATCTAAACTCAATTCAAAGAGATCATCTTTTTGAAGGGATTTCAATTCACTTTCCAGGATATTGGATGGCTCTAATAAACCTAAATCGATGAGTGTTTGACTAAATTCTTGTTTTTGTACCAGCTTACAAATCTATAAAGGAAATAATATATTCTTTGGAAGCCATATTAAACTTTTATAAACGTGCATCGATGATTCTCATTTATTATCACTCAAAATTATATAATTCCACCCACAAATAAGGTTCACTTTTAGTGTAAAATTGCAATCTGTCATTATTAAATTAAAATCATTTAATTATTGTTAGAAATAATTAAAATTTCTTTTACAAGCCTGAATCTTTTTTTAGTATAATTTACTTTGCCAATAGTTGCAGAAACAGTTGTATTATATTTAATTTATTTCCATAACTATATTTATAGAACGTTACTTGTTTCCTAGTGCTAAAATTACTTTGATAAACTTAAACATAAGAGGAATGTGTGTGTTTATGTAGCCAACACAATCGTTTTATGAAATCTTCAAAAAAATTCAGTATTCAACAGATCATAATTTATAAGCGAAATTCTTAGTTTGAGGACTTTATATTAAAAATTATAGATCATGTATTATCTATCAATTTGTTTTGTATGCTCAAATTATGTATGAAACTCAAACAAAAGTATCTTAAATGTAATTTTGAGAAAATGTTGAATATGATTTGGAACAATATTGAAAAAACGACAGCTGCCTTTAGAGTTAAGGTTTAAAAACTGTATTATTATACTTATCTAGAGAGACATGATATATTCAGGTCCATTATTACAACTTTATATTAATGAGAAGTAGGATTTTGTCAAACATATAAAAACTTTTCACTACCACCAACCTGGAAGTAATTTTGTAATAACGACAAACTTTTTTTACGTACTTTAAAATTGGCTAAAATGATTTTTATGAATGGATTTTAAACTATTAATATATCAAAGACATAATAAACAAAGTTTATCTTTAAAAGTTTCTAATATTTGCGAAAATAAGACTAATAAAACAAAATGTTATTCACATACGAAGTAAGTTCAGAAGAAACATAGACAAATCAACTAGTCAATAATCATAAAACAGTATGTGTAAAAATTTATCAATTAATTATGTTTAACAGAATATCGCCTTAACTATTAAAAATTTCATACTAAAAGAAATCTATCAATAAATTATAATATTTTTACCCAAAATGAGAATCGCCGTTACACAATCGTATGTATTATTTATGTATGAATAATACATTTTACCTGGCTCATGGCATCCTTTAAAGCTGACTTGTGATCAAATATCTTTACTATAACACCATTCTGAAAGTAGGAGTGTTAATATATAAATAAGAAACTTTTTTTTATAAAATAACAGATAAGGCGACTAAAACCAGACTGCAGGCAGGCACTATTGGAATACGTATTTATAAATTTATAAGCAAATACAAATTTATAAATAGCGCTACTTGAAGTGCAAAATAATGCAATTGCATTTTGTAGATTTATAGTAGCAACAAGAAAAGCAAATAAATGAAATATTTAATGCAATTGAAATAAATCTTTCTTTGGAAATTTCAATTAGTGTTTTCGTTTCCTCAAAAATTGTACTACACTTACAATTTGAGAAGTGGCTAATTTGAAACAAAATTTAAATTCCTTCCAACCCAGTTTCTCCTCTAAACGGTCGGCCAAATTTTCCATAATCAATATATAATTTGGTATATCGACAATCAATTGTTCCAAGTTTTGACTGATTGTACTGCGTTTACTTAGGAAATCCATTTCGCAATAAGTTATTCTAAAGTTTAAAAAAAGGAAATCGGTTAAGGCAATTGAAATAATACTTAAATTTTTTCTCACTTCTTGTCTCTTATTATATCCAAAGCCGCTGATATTCGTCCATAAATATCACGCATTTTCCTGACTTCGTACATGTATAAAACAAATTTTAAATCATTTTCAGCATTCGTTAAACGTTGCTTATCTGTGGGATTATCATATAGTGTAAGACCTATTGGTGGACCTCTTCTAGGACGAGGAGACAGTGGGGGCTGACTAAACAAAGTGCTAACGGTATTATCATGCATGGCATTGTTGGCGGTAATGAAAGTATTATTTTGTATTTGCATAGCGACTGCGTCATCGGTAGCATATTTTAAGGATAAATCTAAATGTGAGCATTTCAAGTCCTTGAAATTAAAAGCAAAAAGAAATTAAAGTTATTATTTGAAGTAAAGGGAAGAGGTTTTTGAAACTTACTTTGCACATTTTTTCTAAAGAATTTTTGATTTCTTCTATCACACTAGTTAAAATCAATAAAGTGGTTTCAATCTGTAAAATATTGCAGGAGTTAAATGAAATGAATTCAAGAAAGTTGATTAATTAAAATTTTTTGTTGTCTTACCTCAGGTACTAAGTAATTAGCTAACTCGCTTTTTTCATCAGGTGTTAAACTTAAAAATACATTTAATATATTGCGTAAGAGCTGATGCAATTGTGACATAAATATCGGTATACGTGTGCGTACATATTTAATTATTTCATTCTTCTGATAACGTGCTATATCGTCGGCATCCTTAATAAATATATTGCAAAATTGTAAGATTTTGGCACATCCTGTAATACAAATAAGAAATTCAAATTCATTAATTGCTTCCCAGCCAAGAACTGATTGGATTAGAAAAATTTTTATAATGATGCAAAATATTCCTATGAGGTTAAAGCTTCTACACAAAAGAAATATTTTTAAACATAAGCAATAATAAATAAACTTATAAATAATGATTATTATTACGTTTGCCTCACTCGCAGTCGAAATAAAATGACTCCACTGTTAGACATATTGTAAAGCTTTGCCACATTTTATCTATTTCGTCACGACTACGGTGACCTAAAGTCATTCTGTCCAGTCAAATTAGACCAGCAAGTAATATTGATGTAAACAGAGAAACAGCAAGAGGCCAATTTGAAAACTTGTTGCGCGGTTTTGGCACAAGCGAAAAGATTTTGTTAACGAAATTTTAAATTCTCAAACGTTAAACATTCTTAATGTGACTTTTCCTATTTTCTTTGCTTTTTTAAGCTTTAAGAAATTTTAATGTATACACATTGAAGTAACAATAACATATTTAGGTAGACATAACCAATGCGGCGACACTGATTATTAAAGCGGGCATTTTTATTTTATGAATATCTGTATCATTCTATTATCATATATGGGGTAATAGTTAATAGTTTAACGCAGCAGTGTTTAAGTTTAATTAAATACGAGGGTGGTCAGGTTATTGCTTACAATTAATTAACTCACCTATAGAGCACTCTCTTAAACTGTCTTTAAATGTGGCATAGAGTAAGGCGGGTTCATGTGATATTGTTATCGGATTAATGGTTTGTATGACACGATTTAAAATACTGTGCAAATCCATTATGATGTTAACAACAACTGAAATGCGATAAAAAAATTAAAATACATCTTTAATATCAGGCACAGTTTTGCCAATTTTCTGTTATATTTACTTACACTTTTTTAACTTGATCATATTTAAATATTTCTTAGCTGGTTCTGCTAATTTCATTAGTGATGGTTGGGTTTCGGCAAAATTTATAAGTTTCTCACAAACATCCTCATTCATATCGGCCATCAGAGACTCGGTATAGAGCCAATGCAAAATGGGTGTTAAGAGAAATGCAGGAAGATCGTATAAAACTCCCACCGGAGTTAACGGCGATGAGGGTGGTGTATCCATAGAACTGGGAAATGGAGAGGGACTTCTCGCACGATAAGGCGATAATGGCGGCCTGCGTGTACTACATCCTGTGGTATTGCAAACATCTGTGGAATGTTGCAACATTAAATCCTGGCAAAAGTTGAAAATATTTTTTGATTGTGGCTGTAAATTTTTGGTTTCCAAATGCGAATCAGAATGGGAATTGGGAGGAAAACGGCGCATTCCAGAGCCACTTTCTTGATTGAGAAGATGTCTGCTGCCAGTGCCATTCGTTTGAGTTTCTGTTGACAAGCAGTTAAATGAGGATGATAATTGCGTGTGATGTTGATTTTTTAGAAAGTTTGTATTATTTGCATGACATTCAGTAGGCGGTTCTAAATAAATGGGCAATAAATTGAGGCGGGGTAAAGATTTTTGCTGCTCCTCCGGTTGCTTGATTGCTGAGTTGGTGGTGGTGGCGGCGATCATTGTCACAGATATTTTTATGGGATTTGGAGAATTCGGTAGGCTGACATTTTCTTTGCTTCTCACAGTAAGGGAATCATAATTTTTACATACAGTTTGATGCAACGATATAGTGCTTGTGGCATGCACGCACATGCTGCAGTCAAAACCATTTAAACGTAGTATTGAAGCATGAACATGATACTGAAAGTAAAGATAGTTTTTAACTGACAAGTTTTTTAATTCACGTCCTAATCAATTAACCAAAAAGTTTATATTGAATTTTCTTATTAGTTGCGGTCTTTTAAATTTTAGACGACAACATTAAATCTCACCTCAAACCCGTCTGAGCTTTTGATAATTACATCACTAAAGTATGACTCATTCAAGGCTTCGGCAAAAGAGAACTCCTTTTCCTGGCCAGCAGCTTGACCCTCTTTTATACGTTTACATTCTACAGCATACCAGCTCTCACAATACAGTATTAATGTGTCAGCGGGCGTTAAAGTTGATGTCTAACAAAAAAAGTGGAAGAGATTTTTTTAAAATTAATTCAGGTTTTGAATAAACAAAACTTCAAGAGGCAACAAGTCTAATTAAATTATTTTATTTATTATGTGACAGGTTAAGCAAAACCCAGCAGTCGATGGTTTAAGGTATCGTTATATTTCCTTTAATAGCGGCCTTTTTACTTGATAAGCAAGTCAATACTTAAACAGACAAGAGGATATAATTTTATTTTTGGGGGTCGCAGGTAAGACTATCTTCATGTCTCCGTATGTTCGTAACAAACAACAAACAAAGCCTTCGTAGTTAACATCAGAGGATT
The DNA here is from genome assembly GCA_963675445.1 of Linnaemya vulpina. Taxonomy (NCBI): domain Eukaryota; kingdom Metazoa; phylum Arthropoda; class Insecta; order Diptera; family Tachinidae; genus Linnaemya; species Linnaemya vulpina. The sequence goes on along the minus strand of OY776280.1, from coordinate 39,813,196 downwards.
AGTTTTGCTTTTACCTTCATTTTTAATATTATCAATATATTTTCTAATATTTTTTTAAATTGGTAATATTTTTTAAAGAAATCCGAAAACTCTTAAAAAGTCACCCACTATTAAGCTTATGGCATATTTACTATTGAAGTGCTGTTTGTCGTGAACTTTAGGGAAAAAACTTTGATCTCTGCCATTTACTTGTATGACATATTTATTCTATCACACCGCACATGCACCCTACAGCGGATGCCACTTTCTTAACAAGCATCCTGCAAACATTATTAGTAACGATTTTGTGTTTTTAATTTAAATCACTTACATTAAATTCTATACTATGGCCAGCAAATGCTCCAAATATTAAGCGTGGATTATTCTCATTGACTTCGAAAGTTTCACAACTAAATAGAACACTAGCCGAATCACAACAAGTGTCACAGTCTTTTGTTTCTGGTAATGGGCTGACCAAATCGTTATACCACGTTATGTCACTTGTGTCATCCAAGCGAAATTTAATGCTACAAAAAAAAACAAAAACAATTATAACAAAAAAAAAGAAAAACAAATTGATTTTCCAAAAACTTACCCCTCTAAGCCGGATATTTCTTTTTTGCCTTCGAAGGTACAGGAAACAATCTGTAAAAGTTATTTGCCACATAAATGATTACATATAAGTAAATTAAATAAAAAATGTTCAACACCCACCTCCCAAGTACCTAAAAAGGTATGTTCAACAGCTGCCATGTCTTCCTGAACATTAATAATAGAGTGGGCGAGATTGTGCAGGAAATTTCTCAACCACAGCAACCAAAATATTAAGTAAAAAAATTAAAACATTTTTCTTCTAATTAAATTCCTTTTTTTGTAATTATTTATTTAAAAACTTCTCTTTCCATTAATTTCACAATTTTGGTAACATTTTGGAACAAAGAAAGAAAGACATTTGACAAAGTAAAGCAAAAAATTATGTATCAGAATTTTCATTGTTTCATTTTTCTCTCGCACACAAACCTTTTTTTTAATAATTTTTCTATACTAAGATTTTTAACATTTTCTTAATCATATTTTAAAAACTTAATGATTAATTATTAAATTTATTTGTTATTAAAATAATTTTCAGTTGATGTAATTCACTTTTTCCCTAATAACGTTAGAATTTAGAAACTAATTTTGTTAAGGTAAAAATTTTCTTCAATTTTTCACTCCTACAATTTCACTTTTCTACTTGAATGCCACTAGCACATGCACGCACACACATGCACACACAATAAATGTACTCTTAGAAATAGCAACAGTAGGAAGAAGTGCTAAAGGAAACTGATGTAACGGTATGGCACAGCTGTTGTAACAGGGGTGCTTTTAAAAGCAGTGAGAAGATATTTTTTCCTACAAATTCTTGTTTTCTATATCCTGGCAATGCTGGAATCAACTTAACCCTTAGCGAAACAGGAGTTTCACATTTATTAACTTCAATAAATTAGTTTTCTTATTTCCGTTGATTTTTAAAGTCAATTGGCGAATGACAAAATTGTTAATGGGAAATGAATACTTTGAGTTACTAAAATTTCTAACATTTGGGTTTCGAATTAATTTTTCATGTATTTTCTTTTGTATTGTCATTAAACATCGGAGTAGCATTTTGAAATTGCAATGGATTTCAAGTAGAATGCAGATTATTTTTGAGATTCTTGTTTTAACTGAAATACTTATTTTACTATGTGCATATCAATAAATTCTTATACAAAATTGGGGGTTTATAGTATCAAAAAATATGACTGGTATTAACAACCCGTCATATTGAAGTGACAAATTTTGGAATCCAGTCAGCTGATAAAAAGAACACATTTGCAATTAGTAAAATCCTTTAAAAATTCCATTCTTATTTAAAACTTTAATATTTGCCTTTTGTCTCACAAGATTTTCGAAAAAAATTTTATTTGTACAAATTAAAGCAGCTGCTGCCGGTGATATGAACTGAATAAATTCATTGACGGCGGCAAGTAAAAAAACGTTTAGTAGCTGTCAACAAAATGTTCACTTAATTCTGTTTTACTTTGTTGCTATAAAAATGTGAGTTATTGTACAGATATAAAAGATTTTTTAATCGGGTGGGTCATCTATCGGTTTAACTTTGAACCGCTGCGGCTGTTATTTTTAATTCGGTATATTATATCCACTAAACGAAATGAATCGATTTCTGCTTGAGCTACGTTTGGATTTATTGGAAGTTGATTTCCAAAACAAAGACAATTCGAAAATATCGAAGCTGTGGCTGAGAGTGTGCGTGAGAATTCCTTAATTCTCAAGAATTGAAAATTTCACACATCGGTTTGCATTTATTTCCGGTCGAATAAGGTACTGTAAGTCCAGCCGCGGCAGAATCGACTCACAATTTTCTGGAGGTGCTTCATAAAAAAATCAAAACGTACCTCAAAAATGCTTATTATTTTATTATTTATTAACAACAGTTTTTATACTGTTTTAAAATACTATGACAATATAACCAAATAGCACACTATGTGAATACCCCAAATGTTTTTCAATTTGCTAAGGTTATTTTGTTATGTGAAACATATGATTTATAAGATAATTTAGTATAAAAAAATTTAAATGTCCAGCGACCAAATTTGCATCACTGGGTAATTCCTAAATAACATAAACGGATTATGGCAAATATTCAACTAACTTATTTTTAAAATCTGTTAAAGCACGTAGAATTGTTATTGTATTCGAAATATTCGACATTAAATGCTAAAAATCTTTAAATGCTTTATCCGCACTAAGAGAATTTTCCAAATTTTCTGAAGGTTGTTCGACCATAATATTGTCGCCAGCAATAATATCCAAGGGGCGGATCTGTAATGAAGAGTATGAAAAAGATTTTATAAATAACATAACATGTAAAAGTTTACCTTTAAGCAATATTTCGCTTCAACTTTAAAATCTTTATACATGGCAATTTTTTGTAAAGATCTAATGGAACGTATACGTTGCTGGGGATCAAATGCCAAAAGTCGTTTTAGTACGTCTGTAGCTTCATGGCACAAATTATAAACTTCTGGTGGTAAAAAGTTGTCAACATCCAATAATTTAGTTTCACTATCTTTTAGATTTACTAACTGCTGGCTATGGGCCACATTGTCCACTTTGTCCACTGGTATGCTTATGGTTATAAATTGCCTGACATCCGGACTCTGTGAATAGAAAATAAGAAGAAAATATTGTTTTAGTATTGATAATTTTTCTCAGTGCATTTATTGCACCTGCTATTAAAAATCTCTTAAACACAAGCTAAAACTTCCTTTCTTATATATCGACTCTTTTTTTATTTTTATTTCAATAATTTTAACGACCGATTACTATTTATATCTTCAACTAGAATTGTTGATGTAGAAAAAAAGATGAAAAAGAAGAAAATCTATTTTTATATTCCATATTTTAACAACACACTGCCTGCCTGCCGCTTACCAACTATTGCCAGCAACTCAACTTGAATGTATCCCAAGTTGGTCTAAAGTGAGTATATTTTATGTACGAGTTGAAGAGACTTGCAATCATGTTTAAAATTATTAATTGCCATTATAAATGGTAGAACGAACAACTTTAAAGACTTTTCTTAACGTTGGTTCTTTGGACATTTTATGAAATGGAGTGGAAAAAGTTAAAGAAAGAAAAAACAAAAGAATTCACCTCTTAAGTGGATAAAAGTGGAAAACGAAGATCTTGTTAAAAGATTTTGTTGTCTTTTGTGTCCTTTTTTAGTGCTCGTTATGTTCTTTTTCTGTTTTTGTATGCTGTTGTATGTCTTCTTTTTTTTTCATTTATACTTTAGTTTTTACCATCTCGATACGATGATGATACCTTTTAACTTCTAGTGTATAATCAGGTGTACCATCAAAGCTTTAGGCTACAAATTAGCATATAATTTTTTTCTTCACATTTAATTAATAGTTATTTTTAATGAGTATTTGTGAAGCTTCCGCTTCTTAAAATATCTATTTAAGCCAAGATTAAATAAAATATGTCTGAAGACGCCAAAGCGCAATAGAGTTGAAAATGTTTTAATTATAAATCAAACAATAAAACTGCGATAGATCTCAAATCTTAATTAAGCTAGTAATTAATGATATTTATAAATTTGTTTGCTCATATAAAAAAAAGGAAGAATGTTTTATCATTAAAAGATCTTAAAATAAAAGACATCTATTCCCTTTATACCAGACAAAATGTGTGTTTAAAACGTGATCCCAAATCTTTAAAAACTGCCCAGGATCGGTGCTCAATATACGGGCTTTCAAATATTTATCAGTTGTCTCGAAATTAAAAATATTTTAGAAACGTTGTTCTATCAGTCTTATGGCGTTTCCTTGTTTAAAAAACATGTATTATTTTTTTCACTTATTTTCTAAAAAGTGGCGGTTTAAAAAGTCTTAAAACAGAAATTATTTTTCATGAGGGATGTCGGATTCATTTCTAATAAATTCCTTATTTTGAAATGGCAGAATGTTGCCATTTTCTGTTAAAAAATTTGAAAAATTTTGCATTATTTTCTAGAAAAGCATAATAATAGCAACAAAAAAATTAGTTTGAAATAAAAATGTGATATTTAAAAATATTTACATATTTTTCAATTTCTTTCTTGTAGCAAACAATTACAAAAGTTATGCCGACCGAATTTCGAAAGAGAATACTGAATTATAAAGTGTTGTGCCCAGCATTCATAAATTTTCGTGCCATTACAATATGACTTAAGACTTTATGACTACAGTTTGAATCCCCATATATTTTCACGTCATTGTTGTATCTCTAATACGTTTCGTTTTCCTTGCCGATTAATTTTGTAAAATATAATTTTGATCGTAATGATAATTGTAATGCTTAAATAGTAATCTTAGAAATTGTCATTTTTAATCTCTTAATTTTAATCGTGCTGATTATTTATTTCTAAATTTTATTACAAATTACAAGTACTTAATTGCGGGGTTTTTAGGTAGTTCCTAGCAAAAGTTACGATCCACTGGGAAGCAGGTTTATAAGTAAAAGAGAGCAAAAAACTCCCTGCCAACCTAATTCGGCATCACATGATTTTTATTCGCAGTGCCCCCCTTGGCAGGTCTCTTTGCTTTAGAAAATTATAATTTTTTGAATCAAAACATCCTTGGAAGTGAGAGCGGAAGTGCTAAATATTTAAATAAATTTAATTTTCTATTATTTCTGGTTTCCATCAACAGCATCCAGGAATGCGCTTATTGAATAACAATTTGGAATGTGTCTTTAATAGATTCCTACGCACATTTCACTGGAGCTAATACAGATCATCAGGGAACCTTTACTCAAAACTTCTTACAATAACTAAATATATTATTTCAAACTTGTACTTGAAAAAATAAGAAGTTGAAATCAGTCTTACTTTTTTTTAATAATTCTGTTTAAGTTTATTATATTTACAATATATTTATTCTTGCTTTTAGTTAGAAAATATTTGTGAAATCATAAGGATTTGAAAATTTTTCAACCATTAAGATTGAAAATATACTTTAAAACGACTTAACATTCTTAAAACATAAATTCCTAAAGGCAAGATTTTTTGTGCAGCATGATTGAACATGCACGATTTGTAGTAAAACGCGAATCCCCAGGAATGCAATGTGCAAGCTCACAGACAATCGGCCATAATATTTATAAGGCTTTTGTAGCTCTGTTACGCGTCGTCCCAAATATCTTGTATACGTACATACATAATACGACATACACTTCTTTGTGGTACATCAACTAAAAGGTATTTTAGATAAATACAATATAAATAATTTTGAATGCATACAATAAAAAGTTATAAGAGAGCAGTTTAAATTTGCTTACAGAACGATAACAAAATCATCCTATTTCGTATCTGTGCAAGCACACAGATATTTTAGTGTTATCTGAAAATTTGTTGTGTAACAAACAAACCGAAATATATTATATAAATTCCAGTAGCCCAAATTAACAAAAAAAAATAAAAAAATAGCACGTGTACAAATGCCAACTGATCGAAATTCGATTACTACCCACTGTATTTTATATTGTGAGGATCAAGCGTAGGCTTTACTTAAATAATTAGAATGGAATTATAACATTTGCAATCTTTTTTTAACACTTTCAATTAATAAACTTTTCAAAGGTTTCATAATTTTCATAAAACTTTAGTTTTATAAACCTTTTATACGATAAGCATATTGATTAAGAAAAATAATATTTATGTTTAATTTTTCACTAGCCGCATGAGTATTTATAAAAAGGAACTGGTATAAAATAAAGCATTTAAGCCGGCATGTGTTCCGTTGCTGCTTTAAAGTATCATTTAAGAAAAAATTTTTTTGTTTAGCTTTTCCACTAACGACTTGGAGAATATGTATATTAGCCTTATTTTATAATAAACAAAACATTTAGCAACAACTTTGGCGTGTCGGAATTACAATTAAGACCAGCTAATGTCTGCCGTTGAAGAAATCATCAAAAATAGCAAGAAAAATATATCACGCGTTACAACAACATATTCAAGATGTGAACAATGCGCTGGCGCATTTACACGCCACAATCAAGAAGCAGTAAATAGAAAATAAGAATAAAAGGCCCATGAAATATGGTTAAGGTTAAGGTTATAATTTCGTCAGACTCTGTTTGTTGTTGGCACAGAGAGACAAACAGATTTATATTTAACAAAATTGTTTTTGGTCTTGAGTTTGTTTGTTATTCGATTCCTAGTCTCAGCCTAAATTTTTTTAAACATGCAACATAAGCAAGAGCCACACTGCGTATTACAGTGACGTGCATAATGATGGTGATGTTTGAAGCGACATTTGAGTCGTATGTGCTTTTCATGTTTATTTTCTCAGCAGCTTTTACTTCCAAAATATGTAATTTGTAATATTTTATTTTCTGTTAAAATGTTCACTGTCACTTTTTTGGTGTTATTCAATTTGGGTTTGTTGTACGTTATTGTTTTCCGAACGAGTTTTTTTTTTAGTTTTTTTATAGACTCGCACTCAGTATATGACCGCCAGTCATATAATACGTTGTGGAACTATATAAACTAGGGAATCATAAACTCTGCAACTTAAAAACAAAGAATTTGTAGTTGTCATATTATTTGAAAATTCGACCACTTGACATTTAGAGTTAAAATAAATATTTGGTGTACTCTCTTCAAGTTAGAGCTAATGAAGTTTCCTGTTGCTTTGCAAGCAAATTTTGACTGCTTTTTCAACAAGAATTTAAAAAATACTAGGATACTTCGTATTTAAAACTGTTTCTAAGTCAAAAACTTTTGTATATCCTGCCGAAAACAGCTTTTTAAAAGATTTAATTCGTCAATTTTTTTTATTATTAGTGGTGAAATTTCCGATTGTTGTTTTTGATAGATCCAATTAATTTCATCTATTTTTATTAAGAGTTCATAATTTTTTTTTTAATGCTACTTAAACCGTCTTAAACCCAAATTTAAATTCACATATAGATTGTGTCTAAGATTAACGTCGGCACCTACCAATATGGCCTATCCGACGGTGGTCTCAACGCCAGCTGAAATTAATGTTTACCACCACCTGTCTCCTGGTGGTAATGTTTACCACCACTTGTCACCCTCAGAGGCCACCTGAGTGTCCCTCGAGGACCCACAGGTTTCAATCTTAATCATTTAGTATCGCCATATACACCAACTTCATACACCTTGTTAAGGTGTTCGGGCCCACCTTAAGCCCTTGTTACTTCCGAGGTAAGCATGCCATCAGGTCAAAGTTCAACAACACACCACCACTTCCGCAACGTCTGCTGATTCGCAGCAGCCCATAGAGGCCACCATCAGCTGGGTTGAAGTCTCAGCATAGTATGAATATGCCGGAACATCAACCCTTATCTGACACCTCTCCCAGCGACTTTTGGTGTCAAACTACAGCCACCACGTGGACTCACTGGAGAGACCTCAACCAACATCTGGCCACAGAATCAACCGAAGTTTCATCTGTAGGGCTCAATCAGATCCCGTGGTACCAGTGTAAGGAAACTGGTTGCGCCTCGCAGGTCAAACCAATGTAGGTTTGCCACCTACTATTGATTTTGGATCCATTGTATGGCGTGACCAAGGTATCCTTCCACCTGGTTTTTTGTTTTTCCTGACACATAGGCAAAAGTCTACTACTTTTTATACCGTGCACCTCCGTTGCTCTGCTGCTTCAGAGATAGGGCAGTAACATATAAGTACTGAGGGCTATCGGCAAAAGCAACGTCAGAAAACCGATAGCCCTTTTCCCCGAAGAGCACTGCAACAAGGCGTTACGACTGCCCCCGGGGGGTAAAATTAACATACAATAATTTACAGCTGCTGGAACAAAAAAATCACATTTATATAATTATTGATCGCCAAAATAACCCATTTATGCAAAATTTTTCTTTGCCACTGTAAATCAAGTGAAATATTTTATTATTCATTTTGTTATTGCACTGCTGATGATGACTTTGAATAGAGTTTAATTGCGGGCAACAAAATAGTCAAGAATTCTGCAATAAAATGTGCAACAAAGTACAAACGAATAATAAACTGAAATTATGCAAATAACCCAACAAACCACAAAATGAATTAAAATTCTTATTATAACTGAAATGTCAGAAGAATTTTTCAAAACAGTTTTTGACATCGACAACCATCAAGAAATGAATGAGCTGCATAATAAGTGAATTAAGAAAAAAAAAAACTTTAATTTAGTATTTACAACTATTTATAAACCACAATACGAGTGAATCATTCATTTTAATAATTGAAGTAACTGTTTATTAATAGTTTTTGAACGTATAAAACAAATTTACAAAAGACAGAAATCATATTTTTTAAAGTAAGAATTATTTTTAGTATTAATTTTACTCAAGCAGCTCATTGTGCCGGAACATTGAAAAGGAGAAGGCAGTGATGAAAATTGCTTTGCAGAGAGTTCTTGTTTTCTTTTATACCGTGACCTTTCTGTGTGTCTCATGTGTATACGATATAGAAAGAGCTGCTTTTCAAATAAATTTAAAATGCCTTTTAACACTTCTATTTTAAAAATATTTATATTGTGCATTTCTACATAAAAATAACTTTTAAATCATGTACGCTTTATCAATATTTGAGGAAGATAAGGTTCATAAAACTGTACCAAAAAACTTGATTTGACGCATTTCTGTCTTTTCCAAGATGATTTAAATAAAATTGAAAATAAACTAGCAGTTGTTTTTTATTTCATTTTCTATGTCTTTTATTTATTTATTTATTTATTACTTTTGTTTAGGGCACAGAATTGAAAACTGACACAACTGTTTTCTAAGGCACAAATAACTCCTCTTTATAATACTATTTGGTATGAAATTTTTTTTTCTAAGATAATATAAACACAGTAAAAATAATAGCCTCAGCGGATTCAAGGACTTTCTAAATAGGTAAAATTCCTGAGAGAAACTTAATTCATTCGGTCGAAGGCGGGTATTGACGGACATTGGTGGCAATATCCACATTTAAGAACAATATTTAGGCCCTAATTACGTAAATCACTTGGCCTAAGTGGAAGCAAAATGGTGAAATATTTTTTTAGTGAACTGAAATTCCTGCCTTGTTTTGCCTTCCAACACGTTTAATAAACAACACGTTTGAAAAACAAAAGCAAACAGAGTAGAAGTTAGTGAAATTCTTGGAACTTTTCATTATGCAAATATATATTTCATTAAAGCAAAGTGATTTACACAATTAGAGCCTTAATTTCCATAACGGAATATGCCAGCTAACTTTTGGAAACAGTTATTTCTCGAATTCTCATGTTGGTATAAAATATTTTAAAGAACTTTTTTTTATTCTTTATTTTTATTTGCATTTTATTTATACTGGAGGCTTCTATTTGTGCTGTGCGTGAGTGTGTGTGGGTATTTCTCTCATTTTTGTCTACAACGATAATTGAACCCAATTTGCATGCATTAGCGCCTTTATAAAGTGATTATAGTTTTTTTTTTCAACTGGTTTTTTCGTAAAACAATTGTTTGCAAGTTTTTTTATTTCATCTCAAACTTATAAATAATTTATTAGCTGCTGTTCACTTGCTATTCAGAAATGATTCATTTGTATAATTAATTATTATGGTGGAAATTCAATTTTAATCGCAATAGTTGCTGCGTTTTTTTTTCACATATTTTATTTATATTATTTTTGCTATCTTTTAATTTGCGTTATTAGAAGAATGACAAGTGAAAATAAATTCGATTTAAGATGAATTGATTTTTAAAATGACGTTGAAAATATTTGTTCGGGAAGTGCCTACAGAAACCAGAAGATTACTGTGTTTGAAGATATAAAACAGTCAATTGTAATGATACGCTACAGTTACATGTAAAAGTAAACACCCATTTATCCATAGAATATAACATGTGTTGTAGGGTGTTAAAATTTAAATTAATCGGTTTTTGTAAACGAATAATTTTAAGATGAACGCATAATTCTTATTTCATCTGGCTTCTCTCCCAACAGAAACTCAACTCATGCATTGCCAGTCGTAGAAAGGCAAACGGAAACTAAACATTTTTTATTGACAACATCTCTGGTCGTTAGTATGATATTTTTTTGAAATCTTAAAAAAAATATCAAGTAAAATTAGAATATCTCTAAAGTTCAAAATGCTCATCGCCTTGGATATGTGTTCAGGAAATAGCTTCTGCTCAGCCCTGTAGCTTTGAGAATGTGTCACAACCACAACAAAATTGAAGTCCTCTATAAGATTTTTTTTCTTATAAAAAATTTATTGTTTATACTTTTATGAGTCTCATTAGCATATTAATTGGGTAAACTTTTTATTTTAATTAAAATTCCAAGTAAAATGTACAAATTTTATTAATTAAATCAAATTATTGAGTTTTTTTTTGTATTCCAAGTGGAGAAAAACAGGAATTACAAAAGCTTTCTAATGAAACAACTAAAACTGAGTGAGAAAATGAAAATAAATAAAAAGTCCATAAAAAATAAAATCATACAACACACGGTGGCTCGTACTCGTAGTAATTGGAGAATAATATTAACCGAATATTATGTGCCTACCCCATTGTGCATGGCATTTTCTAGCTTCGCACTTCAGCAAAACTATACACATGTAATTATAGATTAACATCTTCTACGAATGTGTGCTAAAGTTAAATTTATCTTCTCAATCAGTTTTTAAACATGCACGATCATGTAAATAACACATTGCAAATATATTGGAAAGGAATCTCTATCAAATTCAAAGTTAAGAGTGAGTTGGAGGAAAACACGCATTCATGTAAATTTCCTTCAAGCCGAAGCGATGCAGTGAAGTAGCTATGCCTACCAAAGTTGCTAATAAAGGGTTTTTCAATAAGGACTTCCGAACATTGTGGTTTAGCAAAACAAGTGAATTGTTGAAAGTTTGTGGAGTATTTTATACGACGGTTAGTTGGGTATTTTGTAGTTGTAAAACTTTACGTGTCATTTTTATATGTAGATCGTTATATATCAAATTTAATCAGAGAAAGTAGTACAGCCATTCAGCCCTGAATTTTTTGACGTTGTATTCGTTTTCTTGTTTGCCTCTGTCTCATTTCCTCCCGCATGAAATGAAGACTTCTAAGTTTAAATACTGTCCAAGTCTAGATGAAGCACCTAATCTAATGAATACATATCCTTGGTGATCCAGAATACTAGAATGACTATCAACTCCTGATCTCCACCATACAGTTGAGGATACCGCTAATACGTAAAAGTCGTTTCGACTTAAGTTTATTATAGCGTTCACATCCTCTGATAGACTGATGTGTAAGCATCGTTTGAGCGAATCTCGTTTTTCTCTAAAGTTTATCTATACGAATTTTCTTACGACATTACAGAGCTTTACGTCTGTATCGGACGCAGAAGCATTTTGTCGTTTACTCGACAAGGGAGTGTTCATATTATTTGCAAAACATATCAAGAAAAAATGTAGTTAAATTTTCTTTCTTAATATCTTCAAGAATATTCTTCTTTCTGCTGTGTCTACAGTAGCACTCAGTGTTCGGCGTTAAGGAAATTTATAGACAGCCATATGGGAACCTATTCTGCCTGCATGAATACATAAAACCACTGCTTATATTCGTAGCGATTTGAAGTACTTTCCAAATGCCATTTGCTAAAGATGAGTTGCCACTACAAATCAAAATTAATATATCCCTACTGAGAAACCCTTTTAAAAGTAGTTGTTGTTGTATTAACTTAACAGAAGCCCTTGTAAGGCAGAAAAACAAGCAAAACCCTGTGCTGTTGTTAGCGAAAACTTAACTTTAATTCCTAATTGCTATCATAGACTTTTATAAGAAAAATAATATCATGATCTGGTAGGAGAAATATGTAGTAGAGTTTGTGGAAAAGAACACTTAAACGATTTCCCTTTTTAATAAACCAAACAAATCAACCATCCACAACAGCAATAGCAACAACAACAACAAATTGTATTCCAAACCAAACAAGAAGCGAAGAACGTTATTTAAGAAAACTCTGTTGTAAGATGGTAGAGGCAACATCCAACCATAATATGGCTGGCTTCTTTGGCTTTGGCTAAAAAAGTTGTAATGCCATGACAATGACCTCTTTTTCCGTGCTTAGGATCTTCAAGGCCAATAACGAAGAATTATATTTGAGTGCTACGCTTGTTGGCTGGCTGGCCCGATGGTTGGGCAAGCAGCATAAAAAGGGTATAAAGAAGATCAACTCACAAGAAACACTTGCAGTCAAATAAATATTCACTAGAAAACTAAGAAAATAATTTTTATATTCTTTTCATTTTACTTTTTTTGGTTTCATCAACTTCAACTCCAAGTGAAACCGAACCAAAGCAAAACGTCAAACAAGTACCACCGCACGCAGTCTTCAGCAGTGTTGTCTTGCACTTTTTACTTCCACCCCACCAACCACTGCCGCCACATCGTTGTCCATCATCAAGTCTTCTTAAACTAAATTACCTTTATTGGCTCTTAGATGACTGTTGCGCTTAGTTTATGCTTTAGTTTGGCTTCGTTTACTTTGGTTAGTTGATGGTCTTGTTTGGCTCTCAGCCAACATAAAAGACTTGCGCTGCGCTCAACATGTACACTATTGACCAAAGTCATCGCCATCGTCATCGTCATCCTCATCATTATCTGTTCTTTTTTGTTTTTTGTTTTTTATATACTCTTCGTCGACCATTCCGTGCCAGCCATCATCATGCACTGCACATTATTATAAAATGCTCTGCCATTATCCCCAAAAAGGGGTAAGACTTTAAAATTTATTGTGCTTACAACACAAATATTTATTTGTAACCACAACAAAGAACTCTCGGACCCAACTAGCAAAAAAGCGTACAAGCAAAACCAAACAACAAGTAAAAGAAATTTAAGGAAAAAATCTTTTTTTTTTTCTCTTTGACTGAAATCAAAACTCAAAGAAGGCAAATGCTTATGTTTCAATAAAACAATTGTTGCTTTTTACTGTCATTATCAAGATGCTACTGCCGAAACAGTTGCACCCACTTGGAAAAAGTTATTCATTTTCAGAAGACGGTTTTTTTTTGGGTAGGACGAATTCGTTACGAAACTACATCAACATGGCGTAGATTTGGGTTTTTGACAACCTCACTTGGAGTTCGTGCAACATACAAACCAAACTAAAGACCTAAATTCAACAATTTCCTGCTTAATTGTTAAGTTGTTTATTATTTATTTATATTTTACTACTACATTTTATTATAAATTCCTGTGAATATAATTTTTGAAACGAATTTCTGTTGTCTCTTCGCTCTCAAACTTCGAGATACCGGGGACATTCGATGTTGCTTCAAATTTTCATTGAAATTGTATTCAAATTTCCTTCGAGTCGAGTGCGGTAATTTTGGCCCCTGATAAAAACTTCATATTCGAACATCAGTTATTAATCAATTAAAATAAACTTTAAAAAAATATGTATTTCCTATTGGTTCTTTTAATACCTTCACCATTTAAGTAGAATAAAACGATTTCAAATGTTATGTCTATGCATGTGTATGCATGTGTGTGTGTGTGTGTGTGTGTGTGTGTGTGTTCTTTTTAACAAAACCGATGTTGCATTGTATTGTCTTTGACATGTTTTGACATTTTAAACGTTGAAGGGATTTCTATAAACTTGACTGAATTTACACACAAAGTGAAAATAAACTTAAAATTAAATTAAGAATATTAAATAACATTTATTTATTCGTACAGAAAAGATTTCCATTTCAGACATTCTTTTTTCTTGACCTCTACTGCAATACTAAAGACAAAAAAAATTTGTACAAAAAAAGTCACACTTATAGTTATAGGGTTCTATTTTATGGTTCAGAAAAGGTGATCGTGGTAGGGAATTGCAATAGTTTTATGCGATTGTTTGCGTCTTTGATTTGCTGTTAAAAATAAACCACTTCTACAAGATCAGCAACAATTTTTGATGACTAAATTTAGAGCTATTGTTTCAAAATAAATTGCTTTTTAAACTTTAATTTATTATAATAGCTTACTCTAGTACAATTTAATCTCTTAGAAGTCCACGCACTTTATAAATCTCCTAAGAGTGGATTAAAAAATGTTTCTCTAATTGTGCTATAAAATCTTTTATAATTAATTATGGCATAAAAAATATTGAAAATTTTAGCGCCTCATTTTTGAAATTTTTTTCAAACCCCCATTTAAAGTCACGCACATTTACATTATGACTGATTCGTCATGCTTCTCCACATATAACAGTTGACATTTACAAGCAATTCCTTGTAGCAAAATGGCAGGGCTAACGATTTACATCTTCGCTTAGTTTGCGTTTGCAGTGAGTTGTTTCAAAATCCCCACGATCTTTGATCGTGACTTTTGGTTTACTTCACAAGCTTTTCGACATTCCTAACCAACAAACTATGAGAGCCTGTCTGTAAAGAAAGGCAGTTTAAAAAGGCAAAGTGAGATGTGACACTGATTTCCTAAAACACGATATCGAAACAGTTCTTTCGATGCTACAACTTCAATTTAAAAAATGTTGTTTTTGTTTTAAAATAGTAAATAAATTTCCTTTTAATTTTTAAACTATTGAAAAATTTCAATGATAGATTTTTTTGTGCTAAAAACATCATGTGAGAATTTTTTGCAATAAGAAAAGCCGACTGCCTGACTTATTTAACTTCTTAGCCAGACTGATGCAGTTCCTCTGTGTTGAAATTTGAAGCTACCATTTTGACTGTATTTTAAAGGTTTTGTGGGAAAATCGGGCAAAACATAAAATAATCTATAAACCCTGAATATTCAAAAAAGATTCTGGAAAGAAATGCAAACAAGAGATATACGATTTTACACAATGTTTATTAAAATAGAAAGTTGTCTTTAACTGTCGAGAAGTGTTGAGACTTTAATTATTCGACTTGAATTGCTCTTATAGATTATTTTCATAATATTTCGTAAATATTTACACACCAACAATCATTTGAAAAATTCTGAAAAGTCTTGAGAAAAAAATAAAATAAAATGAACCTTTTTGTTTTATCTTTAGAAGCGAAATAAGAAAAAATAAACTTCTTTAAGTGCAAATCATCTTCATTATCATTAAGGCGCAACCATCATAAATCACTGCAAAATAAAACCTGAAAAACTGCATCTGTGGCCAACAGAACCAACAAACACCAACAGCTTGACCATTTTATTTTGATCGTGAAACATTTTGTTATAAATCCATATAAAAAATTTGACTCTTTTCCCTTCCGCCACTACAAGTCATAAAACTAAAATTATGTTTAAATAAAAAAAACAAAACAAAAATATGGGATTATAATTCAAACGTTTATCTCAATAGAGTTGCGTTAATGGCCAGTTGAACGCCATCAATAATTACAAATGATTTGCATGTCAAACGATAATGATGACTTCGATTTGAAATTTTGATAGATGAATAGTGTTCGGCAAGAATCAAAACTTAATTTCAATGCACGTTCAACCAACCGTTCGATTGACCGTCTGATTCTTAGACGGTATCATAATTGGGTTTTTATTTTGCTAAAGAAAATATTTATAAGAACTTCGTCAAGTTTTGTGCCCTAAAATTTCTGTTTTACTATTTTCCATTAAAGACGTTTTAAATTGCTAATAGAATCTTTAATAACCTTCTTGAATTTGAATTCAGTCTTTAATTACTTTTAATTTGTTTAGATAATTGCATTTTATGATTCTAAAAATGTAAAATAAAAAACTTTACAAATCGAATGGGAATAGAAGTCAGTCGTCTAGAACATAAAATTACCGCTCAATGAGGTCCAAGACGAAATAAAGAGGGATGGCAAAAGGGACAGGAATTTCATTTATATGTACGTAAGTTTTGTTTTCTGTTTATTTCATACTGTCGAAAGAAATATTAATTTTTTTCTGCTAATACATGTAAAACAACAACAAAAATATATATGTAAATTGTGTCTAATTTAAATGCAATTGTATGGAAGAAAGAAAGAACTCTTTCGTTATCGAAATAGGCGGTTAATCGTTTCTATACTTGTTGCAACTAAATTAATAAATTAATAAATTATCTAGGTTAGCCCCAATGAAATGCGCTAAAACCCCTCCATGATTAACTTCAATTTTTAAAACAGTTGGACAAAAAAGAATCAGCGCGATCAAAATTGTATTAAAAAGTTAATACATTTCCCAAATAATTAAACTGTAACAGAATTAAAATAGTTTTTTCCAGTAGTTCAATAAAATGTTTAATCAATTCATCATTGATTTATGTAATAAAATTATTTTCAGCAGCTTTTGGCTAATTTTTAATTCAACTAAATTTTTAGATTCGTTTAATTTTTAATTCAAATAATTTTTTATTTCAATTAATTTTTCAATTCAATCAACCAATTGATTTTTTAATTCAATTATTATTTATTTCTTTTTTATACTAATTTTTTAGATTAATTGAATTTAATACTTAATTCAGTTAATTTTTTATTAAATATATTTTTAGTTCAATTAATGTTTTAGTTTTAGGATCCCATTAGTATTTTAATTCAAATAATTAATTTAATTCAATTAATTTTGAGGTCTGCTACATTTTTAAGAATTAATTTTTAAACTAATAAACTTATAATTCAATTGATTTTTTTGATTAAAATAATTTGTTAAAGCAATTATGCACATTTTAATTCCATGCAATTTTATAATTGAATTATTTCTTATTATATAAATAATATATTAACTTTTTAGATCAATTACATTTTGAACTCTATTAATTTTCAGTATAATAAATTTTTAATTCGATAAATTTTTAATTTAATTAATATTTTGGTTAAATTGAGTTTTTAATTTCCTGTTCTTAATTCAATTATTATTTTTTTTTTATTCAATCTATTATCAATCTATTTGTTAATTTTTGTATTCCATTAACAACTCAATTCAATTATTGTTTTCAATTAACTCAAAAACTAATTTAAAAACTGTTTTTTTGAATACTTAAATAATTTTGATATTTGAAATTAGAACAGCAAAAATGCACGATGAAGTGACCCATTTGCTTCGTTCCCTCAATTACAATTGCGAATAATAGTTCACACGACATGTTCTCGATTCTCCTTGACATTTCATTGTGTAGTTTTTATTAATTGGTTTTGTAGTTGAAAATTTGGGAAAATTATTTCTATGTTACATGTCTACAAAGAACTAACTCTTAAATCATATATAATTTATCGATATTGGCAAACGACGATTCATTTAAGTGTAGCTGAAAGTGTGTGTGACGTATTTGTATGAGATATTTCAAATAGAAGATACACAAATCTTCTAACAAACTGGAATTTTATGTGACGTTACAAAATCTTACATTGGATACCGCTGGTTAAACCGACTTTAAGCAATTCGAAAAGAAGCCACTATGTTATTTATTTATTTTTTTTTTTTTTCTTATCCAAGTCTATTGGTTGCCAGCAATTATTTTTCATTTAAAATTTTCTCATAAAATATTTGCATTTTAATATCTTGCATTAAATTTAACCCTTAAAAAATTATTAATTGCTTTTCAATAGTCATGTATTTACCGAATTATCGAATGAACAAATTTCGTATCATTAAACTTTAATTATTTATTGTTTTCACTATTATTTTGAATTTTTAATTTATTAATAGCTTGAATCAAGCATTCGAAGATCGTGGTTAAAGTTTTCCTTCAAATAAAATAGAAATAAGTAGGATAGTTGCGGTTATTAACAATTTATTAAACAATTAATTTTATAGTTTTTTAAATTTAATTGTACGCTTGTCTGTCGTTAACATTGTATTTGAAGGCGTCGTGGCGACTAAATATTATGTTAAACGGTAGTCAGACTTGAAGATTTTTCAAAGCAGATAATATTTACGAATAAATAAGTAAATAAAAACGTGTACGAGATGAACTCAATACATTATTTACGATAGTGAAACATTTAGAGGAGTCATCGCAAGTCAATAAAATTGCATGTGTAAAAAAGGTCTTGCAAATATTTGTCTGTTGCAGAGAAAGTTTTGCTATTTGAAATAGACTTTGTCAGTTGGTTTATTTCTGAAAGAATAATGAATTATTGGACTTTAAAAATTAGTTCAAGGAAATGGACGAAGAAATACATTTAATGCTTAAGTTAACGGAACTTTAAGACTCCACCTGCAATACCAATTTTTTATAAATTTAATTTAGTTTTCCCAATTCACGATTATTTCCAAATCTGGAGAACGCTTCGTGCTATGCATTAAAAAAAAAGGAATTTGAAAACCGGCATCAAATAACTAGAAAATGGATCAGTAAAAAAGCAAAAAACATTTTTGACTGAGAGCGCCTCGATATGCCAGTGTGTAACTGATATAATTTCCAACTATATTTGCAACATTTAATGATAAAAATATTTTAACAAAAAAATCGTCCTTAAGCCCACTGCGCTTTAATGCATTACAAAAGTGCCTCCTATTAACAAACTTCTTCAATTTTTCTGCAGTTCATTAGCAGGTTTAAATATTTTCGTAACCCCATGATTTCGAAGTTTCTAACTTTTCTTGTGTTTCATCAATCAATAAAATACTAAAATTATTCTATTTTCATGAAAGAAAATAAATCTATTAATTAGTATCTCTTATTAAAAAAAACTGCTCAGATGAAAGTTTTATTGATTCATTGAATATGAAGCAAAATAAAATAACCATTAATAAATAATTCATTGCTGGTGATAAATTTAATTTTCATAAAAAATAATTAATTACAATTTATTTCGAATGCCAGAATTCTTTACTCGGATAAAGTTTGTGAAAGTAGAAAAGGCGAATGTGAAATTCAAAATTACTCTTATTTTATTTTATTTACTCCGTAAAAATAATGACGATAATTACGTTAATAACGGTTACTGTGATTGATGATGATTTGTCAACATTCTCTATCAGACGATATGCACACAAACCCAGAAATATATCCATGCATACATACATATATGCATGTGTATGCATGTATCCAGTAGTCGTTTATGTGTACAAACGTATTCAATTTATGACACAAAAATTAAGTCACATTAACATGTCGTTTAAAATTGACTTGACTCGACAAATATTCAAGTGTCATACAAACACTTTCTGTAAATCGTTGTGTGCTTTTATATTCGCACACATAAAACACACTCGTTCTTAGTAGGAATATTCACGAAGAAATTGTTTAAACTGGGCAACAACACCAACAATCATTTAGTGACGTTTATTTATTTATTCATTCCATAAAAATATTTAATCAGTTTACAAATAAACTTCGCGACTTTTCCAAAATATATTATTTCTTTATACGAGGTTAGCTGGAAAAGTCTTCACCAAGTTTGTGTTCTGTTTATGCACTTATTTGATTGTGTTTTAGAAATTTTTGGAATCGCTTGGTGCGAGGTGTGAATTAAAAAAGGTACGCGTGCTCACACGTCTTCAATTTTAAAATTTGTTTCTTCTTCTACTTCTTAACGTAAGAAAAAATTTTATTTATATTAATACGTATATCAATCAAAGGGACGATTCTGTAATTTCAAAATGCTGCAACAACAATTTTTTCTGATATTTTACTTGCTAATTTTTACTTTCCACTTGGAAAACTAAACATATTCATTTTTGCCCTTTTTGAAAAAAGTTAGTCCCTAGGAAGCGGTCCTGACCAATTTTGACAGGGTGCCACTATGTTTATACGCATGGATATGTATAACTTTTGAACGGTTGAACCTAAACAAACAGAAAACTGGTAGCTCTCTAACGAGCTTTACATAAGTTTTTTGTGAATTTTAACCGATTCGAACTGTCTCAAAAACTTAAAAAAAATATTTTCCGACAATTTTCACCGACAGCTTCGACATATCAGCTCTCGATATAGGGAAACCACATCGATCACCGTAAACCAAGATAAAGTCCGTAGATCAAACAAAATCGAGAAAACCGTTTTTTTTTAATTTCGAAACTACGTCTCTAAGCAGTTAGTGTTCTCGATTATTTTATAATAATCGGAAACTACATACGTCATTCTCGGTTGATTTGAAAATTATAATAATAAAGTTTCAGACTGAAGAGCTCAAAAGCATGGAATAGCACAAAAATCAGTGCCTCGTTTGTGTAACTGAAGTGAGAACTTCACGCATCGAAAAAATTTTCGTCTTTCTGTGGATCACAGGCTGAATAAGAATATATTTTTTAAAGCATTTATAATTTTGTTAGGTTTTTATAATATTCAACATAATATTCTATGGATAACCCTACAATAAAGAGGATGACAACCATAATTATTAAGTTTTTCGATGCGAGAATTTCTCACTTCAGTTACAGAAACGAGGCACAGGATACGCTAACTTTGCGGTTAAAATTATCGGGAAGTTGCAGGAATGGCATTTACACATTTTTTTGTTTGTTTTCTTCAGTTCGTTCAGTTAAATGTTGATTTTTTTCCAAGTTTTGTTTTACAGCAATTTCATGATTCCTTTGCTGTTCGTTTGTTAATTTGTGAGTCTTAGGAGAGTAACAAATAAAAAAACTGCAACCGCGTTTTGCAAAATTATTTACCATTCGCTAAATAAACAGCTTCTTAATTTATTAAAGCCAGTATTTCGGTAGGTGATTCGGTATTTCATTCAAATATTTTATATTCTTTATTGCTCAAAGAAAAATCAGCTTTAAGGTTACCCCTGTTAATAACTTGAAAACTTTAAAGGAGTTTTTTGCAAAACTAGTTTTTTGAGTTATGACAGTATTGAAGTGATTGAACGATATCTTCATTTCGATGAACGTAGCGAATTTCGCAGACATTATAAAAATAATAATATTAATATTTTTAAATATCTTAAGCTTCAGCAAATACCGTTTAAAAAGCTCATTGACTTTATGCACAAAATATACTTGAAATCTATCAACTGCAATAATTATGTGTTTAACGATTAATACTCCTAATCAGCATTGAGCGTTTATATAATTAATTATTTTTTATACTCGCACTTGAAATTCTTGACCCAACCTCGTACAACAAAGATTAATGCAATATGTTCATTACATAGATACGAGGGTAAAGGTAATTGTATGATGATTTACATACTCATTTAAACTTGTACTCACTCGTGCATGTGTCTCCATTGAATTTGTGGGCATAATCCCACACGATACAAATGATGGTGAATAATGAATGAACTTACTGTCATTTATGTCTGTTGTTGTTGTTTTTTTTTTTCTTTTTCAATTGATGGCGCACGGAAGCTTTTGGACAACAAAGATAAATAAAATTTCGAAATCTTTACAAATTCTTGAAAACTGTGTAATAAAATGAAAAGAATATGAAGTAAAAATATTTCCATAAAATGCATAAAAGCAGACAAGTCCAGCTATTCATATGAGTGTGTGTGTGTGTGTGTGTGTGTGTGTGTATGTTTGTAGATATAATCAAAGATATTTGAGTTGACAAAGTAGTAATTTGATTTTTTCGTAATCGCGCACAATGTGTAATTTAAATTTCGGGTCTTTTTTTTTTTTTTGTTGCTAAAAATGATTATTCGTTTTTAAGTTCTGTAGATGTTGATTTACATAATTAAGTTATATTTTTTTAATAATAATAAAATCAGAATTTGATGTCTTCAAAATATATGATTCTTATGTCTATTAACCTTTTTTAATGGATAGTTTTGCTTGAGTTTTGAGATGTTCTTATTAAAAGTTTGTTAATATTTTTTAGCATATGAAATAATTTTTTTACAGTGCAATTCCGAAAGTAAAACAAACTTGTCTACCAAACGTTTTCATTTTAGTGAACAATTATTTTGTAAAAAAATATTATGCTATCATCAGAAAAAATTTAATCCAGTCTATAAAATAATTGAATTCAAAGCACGAAATATTTACGAAAAAGTAAAGAGTAGCTTAAAAACAATCATTTAAATAAATACTTGTTTTTAATTCATAAAATGTCTGTCTGATTAAACAGAATACAAACAGGAAGTTCTAAAAACAAACAAAAACTCTATTTAATAAATCAGTTTACACAATTGCTGATTTATATTAGATTGAAAGCGATAAAGAAGCATCATGATTTGTATTAGAGCAATTAAAAAAAAGGCTTTTTAGCATAAAATTATTTATAATTTATTGCTTCACTTCTTCTGGTTTTTTGTACATACACTGAGAAGAACGTCTACGACAATATAAAAGATTCGTTAATAACGAGGAATTTTTGCTAACAGTCCTTATTCTGTAACAATTTGTCGATGTCAATAACAAGACAATATTAACAATAAGACAGTTGGGTATACATCTAATTCACCAATTGTCTATTTTAAGCAGCCTCTTCCTCCTTTCTAGGCGTTAAGGGAGAGTCGGAGACTATCACGGAAGTCAATTGTTGTAAACAACACAAACGCAATTGCAGCATTTTTGTAGTTGGCTTGGCCTTGACGTCGACAAAAAGCTACAGAATGAGGAGAAATTTTAAGTTATAAATAAGTTTAAGAGTAGTTGACTCTTCTGTTGATATTAACCATTTCTAAGTCTATTTTTAAAAAGTAGATTTTTTTAAAAAGAAATTTTCAATTTCGACTTTTCTATCACAGATAAAAAATTCAACTTTTCTACTTCTGGAAATTACTGACCAAAAGAAGGACTTTACCAAAAAGTTAGCCATTTCTAAGAAAATTTTTAAAAAACAGATTTTTTTACAAAGAAATTTATGAAATTACGACTTTTCTTTCACAAATAAAAAAATGCGATCCTTCGCCATTGAAAATGTTTTGTTATGGAAAGTATTGGCCAAAAGAAGGCTTTTTCCAAAATTATAGCCATTTCTGACAAAATTTTTAACAAGTCGATTTTTTTAGCAAAGAGGTACCCCTTATGAAATTTTCAATTTTGATTTGTTATGGAAAGTATTGGCCAAAAGAAGGCTTTTTCCAAAATTATAGCCATTTCTGACAAAATTTTTAACAAGTCGATTTTTTTAGCAAAGAGGTACGTACCCCTTATGAAATTTTCAATTTTGATTTGTTATGGAAAGTATTGGCCAAAAGAAGGCTTTTTCCAAAATTATAGCCATTTCTGACAAAATTTTTAACAAGTCGATTTTTTTAGCAAAGAGGTACCCCTTATGAAATTTTCAATTTTGACCTTTCTTCCATAAATTTCAAAATACGATCCCTTCCCATTGAAAATGATTTGTTATGGAAGGTATTGACCAAAAGAAGGCTTTTTCCAAAATTATAGCCATTTCTGACAAAATTTTTAAAAAGTCGATTTTTTTAGCAAAGAGGTACCCCTTATGAAATTTTCAATTTTGACCTTTCTTCCATAAATTTCAAAATACGATCCCTTCCCATTGAAAATGATTTGTTATGGAAGGTATTGACCAAAAGAAGGCTTTTTCCAAAATTATAGCCATTTCTGACAAAATTTTTAACAAGTCGATTTTTTAGCAAAGAGGTACGTACCCCTTATGAAATTTTCAATTTTGATTTGTTATGGAAAGTATTGGCCAAAAGAAGGCTTTTTCCAAAATTATAGCCATTTCTGACAAAATTTTTAAAAAGTCGATTTTTTTAGCAAAGAATGAAATGAAATTTTCAATTTTGACCTTTCATCCATAAATTTAAAAATACGATCCCTTCCCATTGAAAATGATTTGTTATGGAAGGTATTGACCAAAAGAAGGCCTTTTCCAAAATTATAGCCATTTCTGACAAAATTTTTAAAAAGTCGATTTTTTTAGCAAAGAGGTACCCCTTATGAAATTTTCAATTTTGATTTGTTATGGAAAGTATTGGCCAAAAGAAGGCTTTTTCCAAAATTATAGCCATTTCTGACAAAATTTTTGAAAAGTCGATTTTTTTAGCAAAGAGGTACCCCTTATGAAATTTTCAATTTTGACCTTTCTTCCATAAATTTAAAAATACGATCCCTTCCCATTGAAAATGATTTGTTATGGAAGGTATTGGCCAAAAGAAGGCTTTTTCCAAAATTATAGCTTTTTCTGAGAAAATTTTTAAAAAGTCGATTTTTTTAGCAAAGAGGTACCCCTTATGAAATTTTCAATTTTGATTTGTTATGGAAAGTATTGGCCAAAAGAAGGCTTTTTCCAAAATTATAGCCATTTCTGACAAAATTTTTGAAAAGTCGATTTTTTTAGCAAAGAGGTACCCCTTATGAAATTTTCAATTTTGACCTTTCTTCCATAAATTTAAAAATACGATCCCTTCCCATTGAAAATGATTTGTTATGGAAGGTATTGGCCAAAAGAAGGCTTTTTCCAAAATTATAGCCTTTTCTGAGAAAATTTTTAAAAAGTCGATTTTTTTAGCAAAGAGGTACCCCTTATGAAATTTTCAATTTTGATTTGTTATGGAAAGTATTGGCCAAAAGAAGGCTTTTTCCAAAATTATAGCCATTTCTGACAAAATTTTTGAAAAGTCGATTTTTTTAGCAAAGAGGTACCCCTTATGAAATTTTCAATTTTGACCTTTCTTCCATAAATTTAAAAATACGATCCCTTCCCATTGAAAATGATTTGTTTTGGAAGGTATTGGCCAAAAAAAGGCTTTTTCCAAAATTATAGCCTTTTCTGACAAAATTTTTAAAAAGTCGATTTTTTTTAGCAAAGAGGTACCCCTTATGAAATTTTCAATTTTGACCTTTCTTCCATAAATTTAAAAATACGATCCCTTCCCATTGAAAATGATTTGTTATGGAAGGTATTGGCCAAAAGAAGGCTTTTTCCAAAATTATAGCCTTTTCTGACAAAATTTTTAAAAAGTCGATTTTTTTAGCAAAGAGGTACCCCTTATGAAATTTTCAATTTTGACCTTTCTTCCATAAATTTAAAAATACGATCCCTTCCCATTGAAAATGATTTGTTATGGAAGGTATTGACCAAAAGAAGGCTTTTTCCAAATTAAAGCCATTTCTGACAAAATTTTTAAAAAGTCGATTTTTTTAGCAAAGAGGTACCCCTTATGAAATTTTCAATTTTGACCTTTCTTCCATAAATTTCAAAATACGATCCCTTCCCATTGAAAATGATTTGTTATGGAAGGTATTGACCAAAAGAAGGCTTTTTCCAAAATTATAGAAATTTCTGACAAAATTTTTAAAAAGTCGATTTTTTTAGCAAAGAGTTACCCCTTATGAAATTTTCAATTTTGACCTTTCTTCCATAAATTTCAAAATACGATCCCTTCCCATTGAAAATGATTTGTTATGGAAGGTATTGACCAAAAGAAGGCTTTTTCCAAAATTATAGAAATTTCTGTCAAAATTTTTAAAAAGTAGATTTTTTTAGCAAAGAGGTACCCCTTATGAAATTTTCAATTTTGATTTGTTATGGAAAGTATTGGCCAAAAGAAGGCTTTTTCCAAAATTATAGCCATTTCTGACAAAATTTTTAAAAAGTCGATTTTTTTAGCAAAGAGGTACCCCTTATGAAATTTTCAATTTTGACCTTTCTTCCATAAATTTCAAAATACGATCCCTTCCCATTGAAAATGATTTGTTATGGAAGGTATTGGCCAAAAGAAGGCTTTTTCCAAAATTATAGCCTTTTCTGACAAAATTTTTAAAAAGTCGATTTTTTTAGCAAAGAGGTACCCCTTATGAAATTTTCAATTTTGACCTGTCTTCCATAAATTTAAAAATACGATCCCGTCCCATTGAAAATGATTTGTTATGGAAGGTATTGGCCAAAAGAAGGCTTTTTCCAAAATTAAAGCCATTTCCGACAAAATTTTTAAAAAGTCGATTTTTTTAGCAAAGAGGTACCCCTTATGAAATTTTCAATTTTGATTTGTTATGGAAAGTATTGGCCAAAAGAAGGCTTTTTCCAAAATTATAGCCATTTCCGACAAAATTTTTAAAAAGTCGATTTTTTTAGCAAAGAGGTACCCCTTATGAAATTTTCAATTTTGACCTTTCATCCATAAATTTAAAAATACGATCCCTTCCCATTGAAAATGATTTGTTATGGAAGGTATTGACCAAAAGAAGGCTTTTTCCAAAATTATAGCCATTTCTGACAAAATTTTTAAAAAGTCGATTTTTTTAGCAAAGAATGAAATGAAATTTTCAATTTTGACCTTTCATCCATAAATTTAAAAATACGATCCCTTCCCATTGAAAATGATTTGTTATGGAAGGTATTGACCAAAAGAAGGCTTTTTCCAAAATTATAGAAATTTCTGACAAAATTTTTAAAAAGTCGATTTTTTTAGCAAAGAGGTACCCCTTATGAAATTTTCAATTTTGACCTTTCTTCCATAAATTTCAAAATACGATCCCTTCCCATTGAAAATGATTTGTTATGGAAGGTATTGACCAAAAGAAGGCTTTTTCCAAAATTATAGAAATTTCTGACAAAATTTTTAAAAAGTCGATTTTTTTAGCAAAGAGGTACCCCTTATGAAATTTTCAATTTTGACCTTTCTTCCATAAATTTCAAAATACGATCCCTTCCCATTGAAAATGATTTGTTATGGAAGGTATTGACCAAAAGAAGGCTTTTTCCAAAATTATAGAAATTTCTGTCAAAATTTTTAAAAAGTAGATTTTTTTAGCAAAGAGGTACCCCTTATGAAATTTTCAATTTTGATTTGTTATGGAAAGTATTGGCCAAAAGAAGGCTTTTTCCAAAATTATAGCCATTTCTGACAAAATTTTTAAAAAGTCGATTTTTTTAGCAAAGAGGTACCCCTTATGAAATTTTCAATTTTGACCTTTCTTCCATAAATTTCAAAATACGATCCCTTCCCATTGAAAATGATTTGTTATGGAAGGTATTGGCCAAAAGAAGGCTTTTTCCAAAATTATAGCCTTTTCTGACAAAATTTTTAAAAAGTCGATTTTTTTAGCAAAGAGGTACCCCTTATGAAATTTTCAATTTTGACCTGTCTTCCATAAATTTAAAAATACGATCCCGTCCCATTGAAAATGATTTGTTATGGAAGGTATTGGCCAAAAGAAGGCTTTTTCCAAAATTATAGCCTTTTCTGAGAAAATTTTTAAAAAGTCGATTTTTTTAGCAAAGAGGTACGTACCCCTTATGAAATTTTCAAGTTTGATTTGTTATGGAAAGTATTGGCCAAAAGAAGGCTTTTTCCAAAATTATAGCCATTTCCGACAAAATTTTTAAAAAGTCGATTTTTTTAGCAAAGAGGTACCCCTTATGAAATTTTCAATTTTGATTTGTTATGGAAAGTATTGGCCAAAAGAAGGCTTTTTCCAAAATTATAGCCATTTCCGACAAAATTTTTAAAAAGTCGATTTTTTTAGCAAAGAGGTACCCCTTATGAAATTTTCAATTTTGACCTTTCATCCATAAATTTAAAAATACGATCCCTTCCCATTGAAAATGATTTGTTATGGAAGGTATTGACCAAAAGAAGGCTTTTTCCAAAATTATAGCCATTTCTGACAAAATTTTTAAAAAGTCGATTTTTTTAGCAAAGAGGTACCCCTTATGAAATTTTCAATTTTGACCTTTCTTCCATAAATTTAAAAATACGATCCCTTCCCATTGAAAATGATTTGTTATGGAAGGTATTGGCCAAAAGAAGGCTTTTTCCAAAATTATAGCCTTTTCTGAGAAAATTTTTAAAAAGTCGGTTTTTTTAGCAAAGAGGTACCCCTTATGAAATTTTCAATTTTGATTTGTTATGGAAAGTATTGGCCAAAAGAAGGCTTTTTCCAAAATTATAGCCATTTCTGACAAAATTTTTGAAAAGTCGATTTTTTTTTAGCAAAGAGGTACCCCTTATGAAATTTTCAATTTTGACCTTTCATCCATAAATTTAAAAATACGATCCCTTCCCATTGAAAATGATTTGTTATGGAAGGTATTGACCAAAAGAAGGCTTTTTCCAAAATTATAGCCATTTCTGACAAAATTTTTAAAAAGTCGATTTTTTTAGCAAAGAGGTACCCCTTATGAAATTTTCAATTTTGACCTTTCTTCCATAAATTTAAAAATACGATCCCTTCCCATTGAAAATGATTTGTTATGGAAGGTATTGGCCAAAAGAAGGCTTTTTCCAAAATTATAGCCTTTTCTGAGAAAATTTTTAAAAAGTCGATTTTTTTAGCAAAGAGGTACGTACCCCTTATGAAATTTTCAATTTTCACCTTTCTTCCATAAATTTAAAAATACGATCCCTTCCCATTGAAAATGATTTGTTATGGAAGGTATTGACCAAAAGAAGGCTTTTTCCAAATTAAAGCCATTTCTGACAAAATTTTTTAAAAGTCGATTTTTTTAGCAAAGAGGTACCCCTTATGAAATTTTCAATTTTGACCTTTCTTCCATAAATTTAAAAATACGATCCCTTCCCATTGAAAATGATTTGTTATGGAAGGTATTGACCAAAAGAAGGCTTTTTCCAAAATTATAGCCATTTCTGACAAAATTTTTAAAAAGTCGATTTTTTTAGCAAAGAGGTACCCCTTATGAAATTTTCAATTTTGACCTTTCTTCCATAAATTTAAAAATACGATCCCTTCCCATTGAAAATGATTTGTTATGGAAGGTATTGGCCAAAAGAAGGCTTTTTCCAAAATTATAGCCTTTTCTGAGAAAATTTTTAAAAAGTCGGTTTTTTTAGCAAAGAGGTACCCCTTATGAAATTTTCAATTTTGATTTGTTATGGAAAGTATTGGCCAAAAGAAGGCTTTTTCCAAAATTATAGCCATTTCTGACAAAATTTTTGAAAAGTCGATTTTTTTTTAGCAAAGAGGTACCCCTTATGAAATTTTCAATTTTGACCTTTCATCCATAAATTTAAAAATACGATCCCTTCCCATTGAAAATGATTTGTTATGGAAGGTATTGACCAAAAGAAGGCTTTTTCCAAAATTATAGCCATTTCTGACAAAATTTTTAAAAAGTCGATTTTTTTAGCAAAGAGGTACCCCTTATGAAATTTTCAATTTTGACCTTTCTTCCATAAATTTAAAAATACGATCCCTTCCCATTGAAAATGATTTGTTATGGAAGGTATTGGCCAAAAGAAGGCTTTTTCCAAAATTATAGCCTTTTCTGAGAAAATTTTTAAAAAGTCGATTTTTTTAGCAAAGAGGTACGTACCCCTTATGAAATTTTCAATTTTCACCTTTCTTCCATAAATTTAAAAATACGATCCCTTCCCATTGAAAATGATTTGTTATGGAAGGTATTGACCAAAAGAAGGCTTTTTCCAAATTAAAGCCATTTCTGACAAAATTTTTTAAAAGTCGATTTTTTTAGCAAAGAGGTACCCCTTATGAAATTTTCAATTTTGACCTTTCTTCCATAAATTTAAAAATACGATCCCTTCCCATTGAAAATGATTTGTTATGGAAGGTATTGACCAAAAGAAGGCTTTTTCCAAAATTATAGCCATTTCTGACAAAATTTTTAAAAAGTCGATTTTTTTAGCAAAGAGGTACCCCTTATGAAATTTTCAATTTTGACCTTTCTTCCATAAATTTAAAAATACGATCCCTTCCCATTGAAAATGATTTGTTATGGAAGGTATTGGCCAAAAGAAGGCTTTTTCCAAAATTATAGCCTTTTCTGAGAAAATTTTTAAAAAGTCGGTTTTTTTAGCAAAGGGGTACCCCTTATGAAATTTTCAATTTTGATTTGTTATGGAAAGTATTGGCCAAAAGAAGGCTTTTTCCAAAATTATAGCCATTTCTGACAAAATTTTTGAAAAGTCGATTTTTTTTTAGCAAAGAGGTACCCCTTATGAAATTTTCAATTTTGACCTTTCATCCATAAATTTAAAAATACGATCCCTTCCCATTGAAAATGATTTGTTATGGAAGGTATTGACCAAAAGAAGGCTTTTTCCAAAATTATAGCCATTTCTGACAAAATTTTTAAAAAGTCGATTTTTTTAGCAAAGAGGTACCCCTTATGAAATTTTCAATTTTGACCTTTCTTCCATAAATTTAAAAATACGATCCCTTCCCATTGAAAATGATTTGTTATGGAAGGTATTGGCCAAAAGAAGGCTTTTTCCAAAATTATAGCCTTTTCTGAGAAAATTTTTAAAAAGTCGATTTTTTTAGCAAAGAGGTACGTACCCCTTATGAAATTTTCAATTTTCACCTTTCTTCCATAAATTTAAAAATACGATCCCTTCCCATTGAAAATGATTTGTTATGGAAGGTATTGACCAAAAGAAGGCTTTTTCCAAATTAAAGCCATTTCTGACAAAATTTTTTAAAAGTCGATTTTTTTAGCAAAGAGGTACCCCTTATGAAATTTTCAATTTTGACCTTTCTTCCATAAATTTCAAAATACGATCCCTTCCCGTTGAAAATGATTTGTTATGGAAGGTATTGGCCAAAAGAAGGCTTTTTCCAAAATTATAGCCTTTTCTGAGAAAATTTTTAAAAAGTCGATTTTTTTAGCAAAGAGGTACGTACCCCTTATGAAATTTTCAATTTTCACCTTTCTTCCATAAATTTAAAAATACGATCCCTTCCCATTGAAAATGATTTGTTATGGAAGGTATTGACCAAAAGAAGGCTTTTTCCAAATTAAAGCCATTTCTGACAAAATTTTTTAAAAGTCGATTTTTTTAGCAAAGAGGTACCCCTTATGAAATTTTCAATTTTGACCTTTCTTCCATAAATTTCAAAATACGATCCCTTCCCGTTGAAAATGATTTGTTATGGAAGGTATTGGCCAAAAGAAGGCTTTTTCCAAAATTATAGCCTTTTCTGACAAAATTTTTAAAAAGTCGATTTTTTTAGCAAAGAGGTACCCCTTATGAAATTTTCAATTTTGACCTTTCTTCCATAAATTTAAAAATACGATCGCTTCCCATTGAAAATGATTTGTTATGGAAGGTATTGACCAAAAGAAGGCTTTTTCCAAATTAAAGCCATTTCTGACAAAATTTTTTAAAAGTCGATTTTTTTAGCAAAGAGGTACCCCTTATGAAATTTTAAATTTTGACCTTTCTTCCATAAATTTCAAAATACGATCCCTTCCCGTTGAAAATGATTTGTTATGGAAGGTATTGGCCAAAAGAAGGCTTTTTCCAAAATTATAGCCTTTTCTGACAAAATTTTTAAAAAGTCGATTTTTTTAGCAAAGAGGTACCCCTTATGAAATTTTCAATTTTGACCTTTCTTCCATAAATTTAAAAATACGACCGCTTTTCATTAAAAATGATTTGTTATGGAAGGTATTGACCAAAAGAAGGCTTTTGCCAAATTAAAGCCATTTCTGACAACATTTTTAAAAAGTCGGTTTTTTTAGCAAAGAGGTACCCCTTATGAAATTTTCAATTTTGACCTTTCTTCCATAAATTTAAAAATACGATCCCTTCCCATTGAAAATGATTTGTTATGGAAGGTATTGGCCAAAAGAAGGCTTTTTCCAAAATTTAGCCATTTCTGACAAAATTTTTAAAAAGTCGATTTTTTTAGCAAATAGGGTCGTACCCCTTATGAAATTTTCAATTTTGACCTTTCTTCCATAAATTTAAAAATACGATCCCTTCCCATTGAAAATGATTTGTTATGGAAGGTATTGGCCAAAAGAAGGCTTTTTCCAAAATTTAGCCATTTCTGACAAAATTTTTAAAAAGTCGATTTTTTTAGCAAATAGGGTCGTACCCCTTATGAAATTTTCAATTTTGACCTTTCTTCCATAAATTTAAAAATACGATCCCTTCCCATTGAAAATGATTTGTTATGGAAAGTATTGGCCAAAAGAAGGCTTTTTCCAAAATTATAGCTTTTTCTGAGAAAATTTTTAAAAAGTCGATTTTTTTAGCAAAGAGGTACCCCTTATGAAATTTTCAATTTTGATTTGTTATGGAAAGTATTGGCCAAAAGAAGGCTTTTTCCAAAATTATAGCCATTTCTGACAAAATTTTTGAAAAGTCGATTTTTTTAGCAAAGAGGTACCCCTTATGAAATTTTCAATTTTGACCTTTCTTCCATAAATTTAAAAATACGATCCCTTCCCATTGAAAATGATTTGTTATGGAAGGTATTGGCCAAAAGAAGGCTTTTTCCAAAATTATAGCCTTTTCTGAGAAAATTTTTAAAAAGTCGATTTTTTTAGCAAAGAGGTACCCCTTATGAAATTTTCAATTTTGATTTGTTATGGAAAGTATTGGCCAAAAGAAGGCTTTTTCCAAAATTATAGCCATTTCTGACAAAATTTTTGAAAAGTCGATTTTTTTAGCAAAGAGGTACCCCTTATGAAATTTTCAATTTTGACCTTTCTTCCATAAATTTAAAAATACGATCCCTTCCCATTGAAAATGATTTGTTATGGAAGGTATTGACCAAAAGAAGGCTTTTTCCAAAATTATAGCCATTTCTGACAAAATTTTTAAAAAGTCGATTTTTTTAGCAAAGAGGTACCCCTTATGAAATTTTCAATTTTGACCTTTCTTCCATAAATTTAAAAATACGATCCCTTCCCATTGAAAATGATTTGTTTTGGAAGGTATTGGCCAAAAAAAGGCTTTTTCCAAAATTATAGCCTTTTCTGACAAAATTTTTAAAAAGTCGATTTTTTTTAGCAAAGAGGTACCCCTTATGAAATTTTCAATTTTGACCTTTCTTCCATAAATTTAAAAATACGATCCCTTCCTATTGAAAATGATTTGTTATGGAAGGTATTGGCCAAAAGAAGGCTTTTTCCAAAATTATAGCCTTTTCTGACAAAATTTTTAAAAAGTCGATTTTTTTAGCAAAGAGGTACCCCTTATGAAATTTTCAATTTTGACCTTTCATCCATAAATTTAAAAATACGATCCCTTCCCATTGAAAATGATTTGTTATGGAAGGTATTGACCAAAAGAAGGCTTTTTCCAAAATTATAGCCATTTCTGACAAAATTTTTAAAAAGTCGATTTTTTTAGCAAAGAGGTACCCCTTATGAAATTTTCAATTTTGACCTTTCTTCCATAAATTTAAAAATACGATCCCTTCCCATTGAAAATGATTTGTTATGGAAGGTATTGGCCAAAAGAAGGCTTTTTCCAAAATTATAGCCATTTCTGACAAAATTTTTGAAAAGTCGATTTTTTTTTAGCAAAGAGGTACCCCTTATGAAATTTTCAATTTTGACCTTTCATCCATAAATTTAAAAATACGATCCCTTCCCATTGAAAATGATTTGTTATGGAAGGTATTGACCAAAAGAAGGCTTTTTCCAAAATTATAGCCATTTCTGACAAAATTTTTGAAAAGTCGATTTTTTTTTAGCAAAGAGGTACCCCTTATGAAATTTTCAATTTTGACCTTTCATCCATAAATTTAAAAATACGATCCCTTCCCATTGAAAATGATTTGTTATGGAAGGTATTGACCAAAAGAAGGCTTTTTCCAAAATTATAGCCATTTCTGACAAAATTTTTAAAAAGTCGATTTTTTTAGCAAAGAGGTACCCCTTATGAAATTTTCAATTTTGACCTTTCTTCCATAAATTTAAAAATACGATCCCTTCCCATTGAAAATGATTTGTTATGGAAGGTATTGGCCAAAAGAAGGCTTTTTCCAAAATTATAGCCTTTTCTGAGAAAATTTTTAAAAAGTCGATTTTTTTAGCAAAGAGGTACGTACCCCTTATGAAATTTTCAATTTTCACCTTTCTTCCATAAATTTAAAAATACGATCCCTTCCCATTGAAAATGATTTGTTATGGAAGGTATTGACCAAAAGAAGGCTTTTTCCAAATTAAAGCCATTTCTGACAAAATTTTTTAAAAGTCGATTTTTTTAGCAAAGAGGTACCCCTTATGAAATTTTCAATTTTGACCTTTCTTCCATAAATTTCAAAATACAATCCCTTCCCGTTGAAAATGATTTGTTATGGAAGGTATTGGCCAAAAGAAGGCTTTTTCCAAAATTATAGCCTTTTCTGAGAAAATTTTTAAAAAGTCGATTTTTTTAGCAAAGAGGTACGTACCCCTTATGAAATTTTCAATTTTCACCTTTCTTCCATAAATTTAAAAATACGATCCCTTCCCATTGAAAATGATTTGTTATGGAAGGTATTGACCAAAAGAAGGCTTTTTCCAAATTAAAGCCATTTCTGACAAAATTTTTTAAAAGTCGATTTTTTTAGCAAAGAGGTACCCCTTATGAAATTTTCAATTTTGACCTTTCTTCCATAAATTTCAAAATACGATCCCTTCCCGTTGAAAATGATTTGTTATGGAAGGTATTGGCCAAAAGAAGGCTTTTTCCAAAATTATAGCCTTTTCTGACAAAATTTTTAAAAAGTCGATTTTTTTAGCAAAGAGGTACCCCTTATGAAATTTTCAATTTTGACCTTTCTTCCATAAATTTAAAAATACGATCGCTTCCCATTGAAAATGATTTGTTATGGAAGGTATTGACCAAAAGAAGGCTTTTTCCAAATTAAAGCCATTTCTGACAAAATTTTTTAAAAGTCGATTTTTTTAGCAAAGAGGTACCCCTTATGAAATTTTCAATTTTGACCTTTCTTCCATAAATTTCAAAATACGATCCCTTCCCGTTGAAAATGATTTGTTATGGAAGGTATTGGCCAAAAGAAGGCTTTTTCCAAAATTATAGCCTTTTCTGACAAAATTTTTAAAAAGTCGATTTTTTTAGCAAAGAGGTACCCCTTATGAAATTTTCAATTTTGACCTTTCTTCCATAAATTTAAAAATACGACCGCTTCCCATTAAAAATGATTTGTTATGGAAGGTATTGACCAAAAGAAGGCTTTTGCCAAATTAAAGCCATTTCTGACAAAATTTTTTAAAAGTCGATTTTTTTTAGCAAAGAGGTACCCCTTATGAAATTTTCAATTTTGACCTTTCTTCCATAAATTTAAAAATACGATCCCTTCCCATTGAAAATGATTTGTTATGGAAGGTATTGGCCAAAAGAAGGCTTTTTCCAAAATTTAGCCATTTCTGAAAAAATTTTTAAAAAGTCGATTTTTTTAGCAAATAGGGTCGTACCCCTTATGAAATTTTCAATTTTGACCTTTCTTCCATAAATTTAAAAATACGATCCCTTCCCATTGAAAATGATTTGTTATGGAAGGTATTGGCCAAAAGAAGGCTTTTTCCAAAATTTAGCCATTTCTGACAAAATTTTTAAAAAGTCGATTTTTTTAGCAAATAGGGTCGTACCCCTTATGAAATTTTCAATTTTGACCTTTCTTCCATAAATTTAAAAATACGATCCCTTCCCATTGAAAATGATTTGTTATGGAAAGTATTGGCCAAAAGAAGGCTTTTTCCAAATTAAAGCCATTTCTGACAAAATTTTTTAAAAGTCGACTTTTTTAGCAAAGAGGTACCCCTTATGAAATTTTCAATTTTGACCTTTCTTCCATAAATTTAAAAATACGATCCCTTCCCATATAAAATGATTTGTTATGGAAAGTATTGGCCAAAAGAAGGCTTTTTCCAAAATTATAGCCATTTCTGACAAAATTTTTAAAAAGTCGATTTTTTTAGCAAAGAGGTACCCCTTATGAAATTTTCAATTTTGACTTTTCTTCCATAAATTTAAAAATACGATCCCTTCCCATATAAAATGATTTGTTATGGAAAGTATTGGCCAAAAGAAGGCTTTTTCCAAAATTATAGCCATTTCTGACAAAATTTTTAAAAAGTCGATTTTTTAGCAAAGAGGTACCCCTTATGAAATTTTCAATTTTGACCTTTCTTCCATAAATTTAAAAATACCATCCCTTCCCATTAAAAATGATTTGTTATGGAAGGTATTGACCAAAAGAAGGCTTTTTCCAAAATTATAGCCATTTCTGACAAAATTTTTAAAAAGTCGGTTTTTTTAGCAAAGAGGTACCCCTTATGAAATTTTCAATTTTGACCTTTCTTCCATAAATTTAAAAATACGATCCCTTCCCATTGAAAATGATTTGTTATGGAAGGTATTGGCCAAAAGAAGGCTTTTTCCAAAATTATAGCCTTTTCTGACAAAATTTTTAAAAAGTCGATTTTTTTAGCAAAGAGGTACCCCTTATGAAATTTTCAATTTTGACCTTTCTTCCATAAATTTAAAAATACGATCGCTTCCCATTGAAAATGATTTGTTATGGAAAGTATTGGCCAAAAGAAGGCTTTTTCCAAATTAAAGCCATTTCTGACGAAATTTTTGAAAAGTCGATTTTTTAGCAAAGAGGTACCCCTTATGAAATTTTCAATTTTGACTTTTCTTCCATAAATTTAAAAATACGATCCCTTCCCATATAAAATGATTTGTTATGGAAAGTATTGGCCAAAAGAAGGCTTTTTCCAAAATTATAGCCATTTCTGACAAAATTTTTAAAAAGTCGATTTTTTTAGCAAAGAGGTACCCCTTATGAAATTTTCAATTTTGACTTTTCTTCCATAAATTTAAAAATACGATCCCTTCCCATATAAAATGATTTGTTATGGAAAGTATTGGCCAAAAGAAGGCTTTTTCCAAAATTATAGCCATTTCTGACAAAATTTTTAAAAAGTCGATTTTTTAGCAAAGAGGTACCCCTTATGAAATTTTCAATTTTGACTTTTCTTCCATAAATTTAAAAATACGATCCCTTCCCATATAAAATGATTTGTTATGGAAAGTATTGGCCAAAAGAAGGCTTTTTCCAAAATTATAGCCATTTCTGACAAAATTTTTAAAAAGTCGATTTTTTAGCAAAGAGGTACCCCTTATGAAATTTTCAATTTTGACTTTTCTTCCATAAATTAAAAAATACGATCCCTTCCCATATAAAATGATTTGTTATGGAAAGTATTGGCCAAAAGAAGGCTTTTTCCAAAATTATAGCCATTTCTGACAAAATTTTTAAAAAGTCGATTTTTTAGCAAAGAGGTACCCCTTATGAAATTTTCAATTTTGACTTTTCTTCCATAAATTTAAAAATACGATCCCTTCCCATATAAAATGATTTGTTATGGAAAGTATTGGCCAAAAGAAGGCTTTTTCCAAAATTATAGCCATTTCTGACAAAATTTTTAAAAAGTCGATTTTTTAGCAAAGAGGTACCCCTTATGAAATTTTCAATTTTGACTTTTCTTCCATAAATTTAAAAATACGATCCCTTCCCATATAAAATGATTTGTTATGGAAAGTATTGGCCAAAAGAAGGCTTTTTCCAAAATTATAGCCATTTCTGACAAAATTTTTAAAAAGTCGATTTTTTTAGCAAAGAGGTACCCCTTATGAAATTTTCAATTTTGACTTTTCTTCCATAAATTTAAAAATACGATCCCTTCCCATATAAAATGATTTGTTATGGAAAGTATTGGCCAAAAGAAGGCTTTTTCCAAAATTATAGCCATTTCTGACAAAATTTTTAAAAAGTCGATTTTTTTAGCAAAGAGGTACCCCTTATGAAATTTTCAATTTTGACTTTTCTTCCATAAATTTAAAAATACGATCCCTTCCCATATAAAATGATTTGTTATGGAAAGTATTGGCCAAAAGAAGGCTTTTTCCAAAATTATAGCCATTTCTGACAAAATTTTTAAAAAGTCGATTTTTTAGCAAAGAGGTACCCCTTATGAAATTTTCAATTTTGACTTTTCTTCCATAAATTTAAAAATACGATCCCTTCCCATATAAAATGATTTGTTATGGAAAGTATTGGCCAAAAGAAGGCTTTTTCCAAAATTATAGCCATTTCTGACAAAATTTTTAAAAAGTCGATTTTTTTAGCAAAGAGGTACCCCTTATGAAATTTTCAATTTTGACTTTTCTTCCATAAATTTAAAAATACGATCCCTTCCCATATAAAATGATTTGTTATGGAAAGTATTGGCCAAAAGAAGGCTTTTTCCAAAATTATAGCCATTTCTGACAAAATTTTTAAAAAGTCGATTTTTTAGCAAAGAGGTACCCCTTATGAAATTTTCAATTTTGACTTTTCTTCCATAAATTTAAAAATACGATCCCTTCCCATTGAAAATGATTTGTTATGGAAAGTATTGGCCAAAAGAAGGCTTTTTCCAAAATTATAGCCATTTCTGACAAAATTTTTAAAAAGTCGATTTTTTAGCAAAGAGGTACCCCTTATGAAATTTTTAATTTTGCCCTTTCTTCCATAAATTTAAAAATACGATCCCTTCCCATTGAAAATGATTTGTTATGGAAAGTATTGGCCAAAAGAAGGCTTTTTCCAAAATTATAGCCATTTCTGACAAAATTTTTAAAAAGTCGATTTTTTTAGCAAAGAGGTACCCCTTATGAAATTTTCAATTTTGACTTTTCTTCCATAAATTTAAAAATACGATCCCTTCCCATATAAAATGATTTGTTATGGAAAGTATTGGCCAAAAGAAGGCTTTTTCCAAAATTATAGCCATTTTGACAAAAATTTTCAAAAGTCGATTTTTTTAGCAAAGAGGTACCCCTTATGAAATTTTCAATTTTGACTTTTCTTCCATAAATTTAAAAATACGATCCCTTCCCATTGAAAATGATTTGTTATGGAAAGTATTGGCCAAAAGAAGGCTTTTTCCAAAATTATAGCCATTTCTGACAAAATTTTTAAAAAGTCGATTTTTTTAGCAAAGAGGTACCCCTTATGAAATTTTCAATTTTGACTTTTCTTCCATAAATTTAAAAATACGATCCCTTCCCATATAAAATGATTTGTTATGGAAAGTATTGGCCAAAAGAAGGCTTTTTCCAAAATTATAGCCATTTCTGACAAAATTTTTAAAAAGTCGATTTTTTAGCAAAGAGGTACCCCTTATGAAATTTTCAATTTTGACTTTTCTTCCATAAATTAAAAAATACGATCCCTTCCCATATAAAATGATTTGTTATGGAAAGTATTGGCCAAAAGAAGGCTTTTTCCAAAATTATAGCCATTTCTGACAAAATTTTTAAAAAGTCGATTTTTTAGCAAAGAGGTACCCCTTATGAAATTTTCAATTTTGACTTTTCTTCCATAAATTTAAAAATACGATCCCTTCCCATTGAAAATGATTTGTTATGGAAAGTATTGGCCAAAAGAAGGCTTTTTCCAAAATTATAGCCATTTCTGACAAAATTTTTAAAAAGTCGATTTTTTTAGCAAAGAGGTACCCCTTATGAAATTTTCAATTTTGACTTTTCTTCCATAAATTTAAAAATACGATCCCTTCCCATTGAAAATGATTTGTTATGGAAAGTATTGGCCAAAAGAAGGCTTTTTCCAAAATTATAGCCATTTCTGACAAAATTTTTAAAAAGTCGATTTTTTAGCAAAGAGGTACCCCTTATGAAATTTTCAATTTTGACTTTTCTTCCATAAATTTAAAAATACGATCCCTTCCCATTGAAAATGATTTGTTATGGAAAGTATTGGCCAAAAGAAGGCTTTTTCCAAAATTATAGCCATTTCTGACAAAATTTTTAAAAAGTCGATTTTTTTAGCAAAGAGGTACCCCTTATGAAATTTTCAATTTTGACTTTTCTTCCATAAATTTAAAAATACGATCCCTTCCCATATAAAATGATTTGTTATGGAAAGTATTGGCCAAAAGAAGGCTTTTTCCAAAATTATAGCCATTTCTGACAAAATTTTTAAAAAGTCGATTTTTTAGCAAAGAGGTACCCCTTATGAAATTTTTAATTTTGCCCTTTCTTCCATAAATTTAAAAATACGATCCCTTCCCATTGAAAATGATTTGTTATGGAAAGTATTGGCCAAAAGAAGGCTTTTTCCAAAATTATAGCCATTTCTGACAAAATTTTTAAAAAGTCGATTTTTTTAGCAAAGAGGTACCCCTTATGAAATTTTCAATTTTGACTTTTCTTCCATAAATTTAAAAATACGATCCCTTCCCATTGAAAATGATTTGTTATGGAAAGTATTGGCCAAAAGAAGGCTTTTTCCAAAATTATAGCCATTTCTGACAAAATTTTTAAAAAGTCGATTTTTTTAGCAAAGAGGTACCCCTTATGAAATTTTCAATTTTGACTTTTCTTCCATAAATTTAAAAATACGATCCCTTCCCATTGAAAATGATTTGTTATGGAAAGTATTGGCCAAAAGAAGGCTTTTTCCAAAATTATAGCCATTTCTGACAAAATTTTTAAAAAGTCGATTTTTTAGCAAAGAGGTACCCCTTATGAAATTTTCAATTTTGACTTTTCTTCCATAAATTTAAAAATACGATCCCTTCCCATTGAAAATGATTTGTTATGGAAAGTATTGGCCAAAAGAAGGCTTTTTCCAAAATTATAGCCATTTCTGACAAAATTTTTAAAAAGTCGATTTTTTAGCAAAGAGGTACCCCTTATGAAATTTTCAATTTTGACTTTTCTTCCATAAATTTAAAAATACGATCCCTTCCCATATAAAATGATTTGTTATGGAAAGTATTGGCCAAAAGAAGGCTTTTTCCAAAATTATAGCCATTTCTGACAAAATTTTTAAAAAGTCGATTTTTTAGCAAAGAGGTACCCCTTATGAAATTTTTAATTTTGCCCTTTCTTCCATAAATTTAAAAATACGATCCCTTCCCATTGAAAATGATTTGTTATGGAAAGTATTGGCCAAAAGAAGGCTTTTTCCAAAATTATAGCCATTTCTGACAAAATTTTTAAAAAGTCGATTTTTTTAGCAAAGAGGTACCCCTTATGAAATTTTCAATTTTGACTTTTCTTCCATAAATTTAAAAATACGATCCCTTCCCATATAAAATGATTTGTTATGGAAAGTATTGGCCAAAAGAAGGCTTTTTCCAAAATTATAGCCATTTCTGACAAAATTTTTAAAAAGTCGATTTTTTTAGCAAAGAGGTACCCCTTATGAAATTTTCAATTTTGACTTTTCTTCCATAAATTTAAAAATACGATCCCTTCCCATTGAAAATGATTTGTTATGGAAAGTATTGGCCAAAAGAAGGCTTTTTCCAAAATTATAGCCATTTCTGACAAAATTTTTAAAAAGTCGATTTTTTTAGCAAAGAGGTACCCCTTATGAAATTTTCAATTTTGACTTTTCTTCCATAAATTTAAAAATACGATCCCTTCCCATATAAAATGATTTGTTATGGAAAGTATTGGCCAAAAGAAGGCTTTTTCCAAAATTATAGCCATTTCTGACAAAATTTTTAAAAAGTCGATTTTTTTAGCAAAGAGGTACCCCTTATGAAATTTTCAATTTTGACTTTTCTTCCATAAATTTAAAAATACGATCCCTTCCCATATAAAATGATTTGTTATGGAAAGTATTGGCCAAAAGAAGGCTTTTTCCAAAATTATAGCCATTTCTGACAAAATTTTTAAAAAGTCGATTTTTTAGCAAAGAGGTACCCCTTATGAAATTTTTAATTTTGCCCTTTCTTCCATAAATTTAAAAATACGATCCCTTCCCATTGAAAATGATTTGTTATGGAAAGTAT
This sequence comes from Linnaemya vulpina, assembly GCA_963675445.1. NCBI lineage: Eukaryota > Metazoa > Arthropoda > Insecta > Diptera > Tachinidae > Linnaemya > Linnaemya vulpina. Next base: position 39,771,336 of record OY776280.1, on the reverse strand, counting down.
TGGCCAAAAGAAGGCTTTTTCCAAAATTATAGCCATTTCTGACAAAATTTTTAAAAAGTCGATTTTTTTAGCAAAGAGGTACCCCTTATGAAATTTTCAATTTTGACTTTTCTTCCATAAATTTAAAAATACGATCCCTTCCCATATAAAATGATTTGTTATGGAAAGTATTGGCCAAAAGAAGGCTTTTTCCAAAATTATAGCCATTTCTGACAAAATTTTTAAAAAGTCGATTTTTTTAGCAAAGAGGTACCCCTTATGAAATTTTCAATTTTGACTTTTCTTCCATAAATTTAAAAATACGATCCCTTCCCATTGAAAATGATTTGTTATGGAAAGTATTGGCCAAAAGAAGGCTTTTTCCAAAATTATAGCCATTTCTGACAAAATTTTTCAAAAGTCGATTTTTTAGCAAAGAGGTACCCCTTATGAAATTTTCAATTTTGACTTTTCTTCCATAAATTTAAAAATACGATCCCTTCCCATTGAAAATGATTTGTTATGGAAAGTATTGGCCAAAAGAAGGCTTTTTCCAAAATTATAGCCATTTCTGACAAAATTTTTAAAAAGTCGATTTTTTTAGCAAAGAGGTACCCCTTATGAAATTTTCAATTTTGACTTTTCTTCCATAAATTTAAAAATACGATCCCTTCCCATATAAAATGATTTGTTATGGAAAGTATTGGCCAAAAGAAGGCTTTTTCCAAAATTATAGCCATTTCGGACAAAATTTTTCAAAAGTCGATTTTTTAGCAAAGAGGTACCCCTTATGAAATTTTCAATTTTGACTTTTCTTCCATAAATTTAAAAATACGATCCCTTCCCATTGAAAATGATTTGTTATGGAAAGTATTGGCCAAAAGAAGGCTTTTTCCAAAATTATAGCCATTTCTGACAAAAATTTTAAAAAGTCGATTTTTTTAGCAAAGAGGTACCCCTTATGAAATTTTCAATTTTGACTTTTCTTCCATAAATTTAAAAATACGATCCCTTCCCATTGAAAATGATTTGTTATGGACAGTATTGGCCAAAAGAAGGCTTTTTCCAAAATTATAGCCATTTCTGACAAAAATTTTAAAAAGTCGATTTTTTTTAGCAAAGAGGTACCCCTTATGAAATTTTCAATTTTGACTTTTCTTCCATAAATTTAAAAATACGATCCCTTCCCATTGAAAATGATTTGTTATGGAAAGTATTGGCCAAAAGAAGGCTTTTTCCAAAATTATAGCCATTTCTGACAAAAATTTTAAAAAGTCGATTTTTTTTAGCAAAGAGGTACCCCTTATGAAATTTTCAATTTTGACTTTTCTTCCATAAATTTAAAAATACGATCCCTTCCCATTGAAAATGATTTGTTATGGAAAGTATTGGCCAAAAGAAGGCTTTTTCCAAAATTATAGCCATTTCTGACAAAATTTTTAAAAAGTCGATTTTTTTAGCAAAGAGGTACCCCTTATGAAATTTTCAATTTTGACTTTTCTTCCATAAATTTAAAAATACGATCCCTTCCCATATAAAATGATTTGTTATGGAAAGTATTGGCCAAAAGAAGGCTTTTTCCAAAATTATAGCCATTTCGGACAAAATTTTTCAAAAGTCGATTTTTTAGCAAAGAGGTACCCCTTATGAAATTTTCAATTTTGACTTTTCTTCCATAAATTTAAAAATACGATCCCTTCCCATTGAAAATGATTTGTTATGGAAAGTATTGGCCAAAAGAAGGCTTTTTCCAAAATTATAGCCATTTCTGACAAAAATTTTAAAAAGTCGATTTTTTTTAGCAAAGAGGTACCCCTTATGAAATTTTCAATTTTGACTTTTCTTCCATAAATTTAAAAATACGATCCCTTCCCATTGAAAATGATTTGTTATGGAAAGTATTGGCCAAAAGAAGGCTTTTTCCAAAATTATAGCCATTTCTGACAAAATTTTTAAAAAGTCGATTTTTTTAGCAAAGAGGTACCCCTTATGAAATTTTCAATTTTGCCCTTTCTTCCATAAATTTAAAAATACGATCCCTTCCCATTGAAAATGATTTGTTATGGAAAGTATTGGCCAAAAGAAGGCTTTTTCCAAAATTATAGCCATTTCTGACAAAAATTTTAAAAAGTCGATTTTTTTTAGCAAAGAGGTACCCCTTATGAAATTTTCAATTTTGACTTTTCTTCCATAAATTTAAAAATACGATCCCTTCCCATTGAAAATGATTTGTTATGGAAAGTATTGGCCAAAAGAAGGCTTTTTCCAAAATTATAGCCATTTCTGACAAAAATTTTAAAAAGTCGATTTTTTTTAGCAAAGAGGTACCCCTTATGAAATTTTCAATTTTGACTTTTCTTCCATAAATTTAAAAATACGATCCCTTCCCATATAAAATGATTTGTTATGGAAAGTATTGGCCAAAAGAAGGCTTTTTCCAAAATTATAGCCATTTCGGACAAAATTTTTCAAAAGTCGATTTTTTAGCAAAGAGGTACCCCTTATGAAATTTTCAATTTTGACTTTTCTTCCATAAATTTAAAAATACGATCCCTTCCCATTGAAAATGATTTGTTATGGAAAGTATTGGCCAAAAGAAGGCTTTTTCCAAAATTATAGCCATTTCTGACAAAATTTTTCAAAAGTCGATTTTTTAGCAAAGAGGTACCCCTTATGAAATTTTCAATTTTGACTTTTCTTCCATAAATTTAAAAATACGATCCCTTCCCATTGAAAATGATTTGTTATGGAAAGTATTGGCCAAAAGAAGGCTTTTTCCAAAATTATAGCCATTTCTGACAAAATTTTTAAAAAGTCGATTTTTTTAGCAAAGAGGTACCCCTTATGAAATTTTCAATTTTGCCCTTTCTTCCATAAATTTAAAAATACGATCCCTTCCCATTGAAAATGATTTGTTATGGAAAGTATTGGCCAAAAGAAGGCTTTTTCCAAAATTATAGCCATTTCTGACAAAAATTTTAAAAAGTCGATTTTTTTTAGCAAAGAGGTACCCCTTATGAAATTTTCAATTTTGACTTTTCTTCCATAAATTTAAAAATACGATCCCTTCCCATTGAAAATGATTTGTTATGGAAAGTATTGGCCAAAAGAAGGCTTTTTCCAAAATTATAGCCATTTCTGACAAAAATTTTAAAAAGTCGATTTTTTTTAGCAAAGAGGTACCCCTTATGAAATTTTCAATTTTGACTTTTCTTCCATAAATTTAAAAATACGATCCCTTCCCATATAAAATGATTTGTTATGGAAAGTATTGGCCAAAAGAAGGCTTTTTCCAAAATTATAGCCATTTCGGACAAAATTTTTCAAAAGTCGATTTTTTAGCAAAGAGGTACCCCTTATGAAATTTTCAATTTTGACTTTTCTTCCATAAATTTAAAAATACGATCCCTTCCCATTGAAAATGATTTGTTATGGAAAGTATTGGCCAAAAGAAGGCTTTTTCCAAAATTATAGCCATTTCTGACAAAATTTTTCAAAAGTCGATTTTTTAGCAAAGAGGTACCCCTTATGAAATTTTCAATTTTGACTTTTCTTCCATAAATTTAAAAATACGATCCCTTCCCATTGAAAATGATTTGTTATGGAAAGTATTGGCCAAAAGAAGGCTTTTTCCAAAATTATAGCCATTTCGGACAAAATTTTTCAAAAGTCGATTTTTTAGCAAAGAGGTACCCCTTATGAAATTTTCAATTTTGACTTTTCTTCCATAAATTTAAAAATACGATCCCTTCCCATTGAAAATGATTTGTTATGGAAAGTATTGGCCAAAAGAAGGCTTTTTCCAAAATTATAGCCATTTCTGACAAAATTTTTCAAAAGTCGATTTTTTAGCAAAGAGGTACCCCTTATGAAATTTTCAATTTTGACTTTTCTTCCATAAATTTAAAAATACGATCCCTTCCCATTGAAAATGATTTGTTATGGAAAGTATTGGCCAAAAGAAGGCTTTTTCCAAAATTATAGCCATTTCTGACAAAATTTTTAAAAAGTCGATTTTTTTAGCAAAGAGGTACCCCTTATGAAATTTTCAATTTTGCCCTTTCTTCCATAAATTTAAAAATACGATCCCTTCCCATTGAAAATGATTTGTTATGGAAAGTATTGGCCAAAAGAAGGCTTTTTCCAAAATTATAGCCATTTCTGACAAAAATTTTAAAAAGTCGATTTTTTTTAGCAAAGAGGTACCCCTTATGAAATTTTCAATTTTGACTTTTCTTCCATAAATTTAAAAATACGATCCCTTCCCATTGAAAATGATTTGTTATGGAAAGTATTGGCCAAAAGAAGGCTTTTTCCAAAATTATAGCCATTTCTGACAAAAATTTTAAAAAGTCGATTTTTTTTAGCAAAGAGGTACCCCTTATGAAATTTTCAATTTTGACTTTTCTTCCATAAATTTAAAAATACGATCCCCTTCCCATATAAAATGATTTGTTATGGAAAGTATTGGCCAAAAGAAGGCTTTTTCCAAAATTATAGCCATTTCGGACAAAATTTTTCAAAAGTCGATTTTTAGCAAAGAGGTACCCCTTATGAAATTTTCAATTTTGACTTTTCTTCCATAAATTTAAAAATACGATCCCTTCCCATTGAAAATGATTTGTTATGGAAAGTATTGGCCAAAAGAAGGCTTTTTCCAAAATTATAGCCATTTCTGACAAAATTTTTCAAAAGTCGATTTTTATATCAAAGAGGTACCCCTTATGAAATTTTCAATTTTGACTTTTCTTCCATAAATTTAAAAATACGATCCCTTCCCATTGAAAATGATTTGTTATGGAAAGTATTGGCCAAAAGAAGGCTTTTTCCAAAATTATAGCCATTTCGGACAAAATTTTTCAAAAGTCGAATTTTTAGCAAAGAGGTACCCTTATGAAATTTTCAATTTTTGACTTTTCTTCATAAATTTAAAAATACAGATCCCTTCCCCATTGAAAATGATTTTGTTATGGAAAGTATTGGCCAAAAGAAGGCTTTTTCCAAATTTATAGCCATTTTCTGACAAAATTTTTCAAAAGTCGATTTTTTAGCAAAAGAGGTACCCCTTAATGAAATTTTCAATTTTGACTTTTCTTCCATAAAATTTAAAAATACGATCCCTTCCCATGAAAATGATTTGTTATGGAAAGTATTGGCCAAAAGAAGGCTTTTTCCAAAATTATAGCCATTTCTGACAAAAATTTTTTAAAAAGTCGATTTTTTTACCAAAAGGTACCCCTTATGAAATTTTCAATTTTGCCTTTCTTCCATAAAATTTAAAATACGATCCCTTCCCATTGAAAATGATTTGTTATGGAATGTATTGGCCAAAAGAAGGCTTTTTCCAAATTATAGCCATTTCTGACAAAAATTTTAAAAAGTCGATTTTTTTTTAGGCAAAGATGTACCCCTTATGAAATTTTCAATTTTGACATTTTCTTCCATAAAATTTAAAAATACGATCCCTCCCATTGAAAATGATTTGTTATGGAAAGTATTGGCCAAAAGAAGGCTTTTTTCCAAATTATAGCCATTTCTGACAAAAATTTTAAAAAGTCGATTTTTTTTTAGCAAAGAGGTACCCCTTATGAAATTTTCCAAATTTTGACTTTTCTTCCATAAATTTTAAAATACGATCCCTTCCCATATAAAATGATTTGTTATGGAAAGTATTTGGCCAAAAGAAGGCTTTTTCCAAAATTATAGCCATTTCGGACAAAATTTTTCAAAAGTCGATTTTTTAGCAAAGAGGTACCCCTTATGGAAATTTTCAATTTTGACTTTTCTTCATAAATTTTAAAAATACGATCCCTTCCCATTGAAAATGATTTGTTATGGAAAGTATAGGCCAAAAGAAGGCTTTTTTCCAAAATTATAGCCATTTCTGACAAAATTTTTCAAAAGTCGATTTTAGAGGTACCCCTTATGAAATTTTCAATTTTGACTTTTCTTCCATAAATTTAAAAATACGATCCCTTCCCATTGAAAATGATTTGTTATGGAAAGTATTGGCCAAAAGAAGGCTTTTTCCAAAATTATAGCCATTTCGGACAAAAATTTTAAAAAGTCGATTTTTTTTAGCAAAGAGGTACCCCTTATGAAATTTTCAATTTTGACTTTTCTTCCATAAATTTAAAAATACGATCCCTTCCCATTGAAAATGATTTGTTATGGAAAGTATTGGCCAAAAGAAGGCTTTTTCCAAAATTATAGCCATTTCTGACAAAAATTTTAAAAAGTCGATTTTTTTTAGCAAAGAGGTACCCCTTATGAAATTTTCAATTTTGACTTTTCTTCCATAAATTTAAAAATACGATCCCTTCCCATATAAAATGATTTGTTATGGAAAGTATTGGCCAAAAGAAGGCTTTTTCCAAAATTATAGCCATTTCGGACAAAAATTTTAAAAAGTCGATTTTTTTTAGCAAAGAGGTACCCCTTATGAAATTTTCAATTTTGACTTTTCTTCCATAAATTTAAAAATACGATCCCTTCCCATTGAAAATGATTTGTTATGGAAAGTATTGGCCAAAAGAAGGCTTTTTCCAAAATTATAGCCATTTCTGACAAAAATTTTAAAAAGTCGATTTTTTTTAGCAAAGAGGTACCCCTTATGAAATTTTCAATTTTGACTTTTCTTCCATAAATTTAAAAATACGATCCCTTCCCATTGAAAATGATTTGTTATGGAAAGTATTGGCCAAAAGAAGGCTTTTTCCAAAATTATAGCCATTTCTGACAAAATTTTTAAAAATTCGATTTTTTTAGCAAAGAGGTACCCCTTATGAAATTTTCAATTTTGCCCTTTCTTCCATAAATTTAAAAATACGATCCCTTCCCATTGAAAATGATTTGTTATGGAAAGTATTGGCCAAAAGAAGGCTTTTTCCAAATTAAAGCCATTTCTGACAAAATTTTTGAAAAGTCGATTTTTTTACCAACCTTAAAACTGCTAATTTCTATTGAGTCTGGGAAATTAAAATTTTGATTTATCTTTTTTTTTAGACTTAAAGTGAGCAAGAATCACTGGGCAACATTGAACCACACTACGTGCAGAAGACTAAAAATATCAGGCAATACAAAATATATATGGAAGTATAACAATTGGACAAGCCATCATTTTTTGTCAGGTAAGTTATGTGTTATTAAATATTGTTGCTCTACTTAGAAAAAACTAATGTTGCTCTTTAGAACTCCTCATAACTTTGCTTGTTATGTAATTAAGGCTGTATGCTAGTCTAAGTAAAAATTTCAGCTTCCGTATTTTGTCATTTACTCATTCACTAGATATTTTGTATAAACGAAATTGTGTAAGCGAAATTTTGTTTTCCGTTATATTGGTTTTTTTTTCTTTTTATATTGATATATATAGACCCGAAAAACAGCTGGATGGTTAGCAGGCAAGGTGTCGTCCGATGGCCATTCGGTTGCGTTTTATCAGGTGATCTAACAGTGGAACAAAGATTGGCGGCACTGGATCGTTTTAGGAAAGGCTTAGAAAAAGCATTAATAACAACTAATGTCCTCTCTAGAGAGAAGAAAACTAGAAATAAATAGTAAATAAATAGAAAACAAAACTTATTATTATTATTTTGTCAAAGGAATCGATGCGGAGCAAGTAAAAATTGTTGCAAACTTTGATTTGCCGATGGATGTCAGAGGCAAAGAACCGAACCGGACGATCTGGTGATTATACGATTAACAATAACGTTTTTTGTTAAGTGTATCTGCTTCCTTATAATTAATATTCCAATTTCATCATCAGGCAAAAATGGCGTTGCTGTTGATCTTGTAGACAGTGACAAAGCTAATGTCTATCTGCCGCACAATCGAAAATCTCTTCAATGAATTAAATGCTGACACACTGAAGAAATTGAAAAATTCAAAACTCAAATCTCATTTTTTAGTATTTGTGATACTTATTTATATATTTTTTACATGTAAAGCGATGGTTTGATTAAAAAGTGTATTTTTATTTTTAGAACTTAAAACCTAAACTACCGAAATAATTAATGCATTGTATTATGTAGCTTTCGTTAATGTTATCAAGAATGTAACTTGTTTTTTTGCATTCCTCTTTTACTGTTTATTGTAGTTTATAAGAAATAACGGCAAATAAATCAATAAAATTATACGGAAGAAAAGACTTATTGAAATGAGCTTAAAAAGGGAAAGGTAAGTTTTCTTTTCATATTTTAAGCAAACATTTAAATAAATTCACTTAATATGTTGGCAAAATAGGAAAATTACATTAGGCAAATAAAACAACGATAGAACTTATTTCTCACTTCTTACTTTCTTTTATATATTTAAATTTTAGTTATTTTCTATAAACACAATTTTATAACAAAATTCAATTACATTCCAAAAACATTTGCATTAAAAGCACTAAACAAGTCAGCAAAATATCGTTGGCGCAGCTGTAGTGTGACAGCCTTGCAAACAGAAGGATGCGTGTTCGAATCTGTTTAAATAAAATTATATTCACAAGTTCATAGAGAATTTACTTTGTTAGCAACGCACAAGAGCAATGAAACTAATTTTAGTTGATTGCAAGTTACATGAGTTGATGGCGAAGCTAGTAGTGTGTCTGGCTTGCAATCAGAAGGACTCGAGTTCGAATCTGCCTTCATGCATTCAAATTAATAATTGCATATGAAAATGCAAAATGTGTGCAAGTAAAGAAATGCACCGCACAAGAGCAATGAAATGAAATCAAGAATAGATAGTAATAAGTTACATGAGTTCGTGGCGCAGCTGCAGTGTGTCTGGCTTGCAATCACAAGGACGAGTGTTCAAAACCCCACCACATATGTGAATTAAAATAAAATAAATAAAAAAATAAAGTGGAGAAATGACCAACCGACACGACAGAAGAACGACAGTATAAAAAAGTGACAGAACGACAGACCGGAAAAAATGACCGAACGACAGACCGGATAAAATGACCAACGGCAGAACGACAGACCGGAAAAAATTACCGAATGGCAGAACGACAGACCAGAAAAAATGGACTAGCCGACAGACAGAACAACAGACCGCAAAAATGACCGAACGACAGATAAAATATGACCGACGGCAAGATGGTGGCAAAAAAAGGAAAAATGCCCGACGGCGAAAAAAAACTTAATTTTTTTTGCTGCGCGTCACCTACAGCACGTGGGTGGTGGGGGGGTTTTTTTAAAATATCCTCAAAACTCGAAAACTAACGGACCGATTAGCGTGAAATATATATTAAATGAAAGAGGATGAGCAGATCTATCGATCCAAAGTATCATGACACTAATAGCAACAGAAATACCACTGATTTTCAACATTTGCCAATGCAGCAGTGGTATTCTATACGCGCATTGATATTTTATACGCTTATATTGACTGATGCAAAACATATGGCTCTTCAAGTAAGCTAATTAATTAATTATTGTGTATTACATATCGTGTATTGCTTACAATACATAGATCCAAAGCATCGCGAATCCAATAGCAACAGAAATACCACTGATTTTCGAATTTTGCATGTATCAGTAAGCGCAGTGAATTTTTAAACGCTTACACCTACTGGGAATTCATTGTAGACTGATTTAAAAAAGTGGTTAATTCATTATTGTGTAAAAAATATCATGTATGGCTTACAAACCATATGAGGTTTACAAAATTGGTATTACAATTGCGGATAGAAGCTAAATGGTCAATGAAGCGTTGATTGCCCAGCTATTCGTTACTATATAGCGCACATCAGTCAATATAAGCATATAAAATATCAATGCGCGTATAGAATACCACTGCTGCACTGGCAAATGTTGAAAATCAGTGGTATTTCTGTTGCTATTAGTGTCATGATACTTTGGATCGATAGATCTGCTCATCCTCTTTCATTTAATATATATTTCACGCTAATCGGTCCGTTAGTTTTCGAGTTTTGAGGATATTTTAAAAAATCTCCCCCACAACTCACGTGCTGTAGGTGACGCGCAGCAAAAAAAAAAATTTTCAGTTTTTTTTTTTTGCCAGTCTGTCGTCCGTCATTTTTTTCTGGTCTGTCGTTCGGTCATTTTTTCCGGTCTGTCGCTCTGTCATTTTTTTCTGGTCTGTCGTTCGGTCATTTTTTCCGGTCTGTCGTTCTGTCATTTTTTCTGGTCTGTCGTTCTGTCGGCCGGTCACTTTTTCTGGTCTGTCGTTCTGTCATTTTTTCTGGTCTGTCGTTCTGCCATTCGGTCATTTTTGCCGGTCGTCGTTCTGTCATTTTCGCCGGTCTGTCGTTCTGTCACTTTTTATACTGTCGTTCTTCTGTCGTGTCGGTTTGGTCATTTGCACTTTTATTTTTTTATTTATTTTATTTTAATTCACAATGTGGTGGGGTTTCGAACACTCGTCCTTCTGATTGCAAGCCAGACACACTGCAGCTGCGCCACGAACTCATGTAACTTATTACTATCTATTCTTGATTTCATTGCTCTTGTGCGGTGCATTTCTTTACTTGCACACATTTTGCATTTTCATATGCAATTATTAATTTTCATGTATGAAGGCAGATTCGAACTTGAGTCCTTCTGATTGCAAGCCAGACACACTACTAGCTTCGCCATCAACTCATGTAACTTGCAATCAACTAATATTGGTTTGATTGCTCTTGTGCGTTGCTAACAGAGATACTATTAATATGGGAGGTGAATTTTAGCTTACTTTACTTTTTCAAAGCCTCATGGCATTATTTTAATGCTGTAGATTGTGTTAAAAAATGCATGTACCTCGTCTTTTGCAATTAGTTGTATTTACTAAGTAAAAAGACTTAAGACACGAGCGCACAATATATAGGATTTTTGCGATTTTACGTTTTTTTGTAGTTTTTTTAGGAGACCTGTGAACGGATTTGTCCCAAGGACTCTATAACATAATTTCTCCAATCAAACTGCCAATTCAAGAGTTTTTTTATATTCAAAAACATACTTTTAAAATTTTTAATGATATATTTCTTAATTACACACTGTAAATTAAATAATTAAATAATTTATGATTTCTTTTACAAGTTTGTTTTAATGTAAAAAAAACTTTCAATTAAAAATAAATTAAAAGAAGCATAAAAGCAACATAAAAGTATTTTTAAATCTGTTTTACGTTATATAAAGTTTAAAATAAGCAATATGATAAGCACAGATGATAAAATATTATATATATAAGTATATACACATTTTTTAAACTATTTAAATGAGCTTAATTCTTCTATTTTATTCGCAGTAGAGGGTGAGTACTAGGAGAGATAATAGGATCGGGGGGATTGCTGCTGGCCTTATACTCCGTATACTAAATCATTTTCTATTATTATTACGCTGATTGGTGCGTTGGTTGTTGTTGAAATTTCGCTGTTTCTGCTTTTGCAGATTGGCAACGATACCGAGAACAAAGTTGGCACTGAAAGGACCCAATAAATGGATGGTACCATCCGCCAAGATAACCGAATGGATTTAAAGGATTGCCTTGAGCTCCTGAGGGCTAAACCAAAATCGACGGTCGATCAATCCGTCGACTCATCATTGTCATTATCTATGAGCCACCTCACCATTGTCATCTATAAAAATACCAAGATTTGTTAAAATCTGTTGTATCGTCTGGTTATTGACAATAAACGAAATGTGAAATATTTTATTGGGTGTAAAATTTTGACGGAACTTCTTTAGTTATGTAGATACTAAAGCTAATTGTTGGTTCACCAAGTTTTAAGTTTTGAATTTAGATTCTTAAACCACTCAGATTTTTGTAATAGATTAAGCATTTCTATATTTTGCTTTTGCAAAAGTAGAAAAAAAACTTTTTTTAAAATTTTGCCATTTCTAAGAAAAATTTTTAATATCCGATTTTTTTTTTTTTTTTTGCCAAGGTGGTATTCGCTGCGTAGCAAGTAGCGCCGTCCTATTAAAAGCCGATGTCGTCGATATCTATATCATAAAGTTTAGGCCAAAAGCAACCGTGCATGAGTGGGTCGGTCGTTTACTGAACTGGTGGCGCGGAACGTTGCCCGAACACAACACCCATTTTGATAAAACAATTTTGTTGTTTGTACGTGTTGTTGAATGAGAAAACTGATTGAATAAATGACATCTCAGCTGACAGGTGTAGCTTTATCAAAATGGCCATTATAAGTTGTCAAAGTTCGGAAGTCTCTGTTGGCAAACCTTTGGCATGGAGTTTCCAGGTCTTGGCTGGTATAAGCTAACGGATAGTCTGTAAGAAAGCGATTAAAAACGGGTAACATTTTAATACTTTTCAGGTAAGATTTTGTGCTTAAAAATCGGAATTTGTTAAAATATCTTCAACACACTCACCCTCAATCAAAATGACGAAATTCCATTGAATATCTCATAAAATATTTTACGGAAATTTATGCCAGCCATAGTAGAGATCCAAAATCGGTTATGAACCAAAATTTTAGGCGATAGTTTTGTGGCAGATGATGAAGCTACACGTTGCAGAAGAAAAATTAATTTAAATTAATTTTTAATTGCCTTTGAAGTGGATTCGAACAGGCATCCTTCTGATTGCAAGTCCCTCGCACTACAGCTGCGCCAACGACGTTTTGCTCACTTTTTTTAATGCTTTTAATGCAAATTTGTGTGGAATGTATATTGAATTTTGCAATTTTAACCCCCCACTCAGAATTTAAGTTTTTTAAAGGCTGAAGTAGGCTTTAAGATTATTAATTATTTTATGTTGTACCTACTTTTGCTTATTTATTTTTAAATATTTTAATTCATTTTGCTTTCTTCCTGTTTAAATTTTCTTTATATTTTCTTCACCAAAATTATATTGCTTTCTATGTGTTCTAAAATTTCAAATATTTTATATATTATTTAAATCCAGAAAATGTTAATTTTCGAACTCATATGTATGCAATTTTATCTTAAAAAAATAATCAGCAGCGTCCTCGAAAAAAATGGCCCGATGACTCCTCCAACGTGAACAGCGCACCATGCTGTCACTTTAAGCGGGTGTAATGGCTCCTTGTGCTTTACTCATGGATTTTCGGTGCCCCTGAAGCGAGTTTTGCTTGTTCAGGAGATTGAGGATGAGGAGTGTATCGCTCTATGGCTTGTTCAATGTGGTGATTTCTTTTGGGCCACCTTGTATAAACCTAATGTATCTGCGTACAATTTCGAATAATTCAAAGACATAAATTATCACTAGTTTATAAAAAAAACACATACAAGTAAAATTTTTTTAAATAAAAGCATTCGAATACATGATTTTCTTTTTAACTTTTTAAGCTTGCAAGAAGAAGAGTTACTACAATTTTTGTTAGACCTGTTTTTATATATAAAATAAATGTTTTCTAAATAAATCTATAAATTCAAATTTAAAAAATCCATTTCGATTTTTAATATTCTTTTAAAGTTGGATTAGAAAATTTTAAAGTTTGGAAGTTCGACCTAAAGCAAATGAATCGGACATTTTAGCAATTTCATCAATAAAAGATATGGAAAACACTAAAGCCCTCCTTTTGGACATTAGCTTCCAAAATAAGTCATTTTCAGAAGTAGAAAAGCTTAATTTTTAATTTAGAAAAGAAAAGTCGAAGTTGAAAATCGTTGTAAAAAAATCGACTTTTTAAAAATTTTCTTAGAAACAGCTAAATTTTTTTTAAAGCCCTCCTTTTGACCAGCAGTTTCTAAAATACATCATGTTCAGAAGTAGAACAACTCAATTTTTTAGTTTATTAAAAATAAGTAGAAATTGAAAATTTCACAAGGGGTACCTCTTTCCTGTAAAAAAAATCTACTAAAAATACCAAAAATGGTGCCGTTATGTTATGCAATATATTATGTCATGTTATGCTACCCCATTTTTTGTTATAATATTTAAATTATGATGTGTGTTAAATGCAATGATAAATGACAACAATAATTTAAATTTCGAGCATTAATTTTTTTTCAAGTGTAGTAAAAGTACCAGATTTAATTAAAACACGTGAGATTTGATGTACTCAATTTTAGTAAAATACGTTTTGATTTGTTTGTGGCTTAATTTGCTTTGTTTTTAGTTTATTTTCTTTTTAGTTAAAGTCTATTATTCTTTACAGTATTTTTATTTTTAGCTTCTTTTTAATGTTCATTCGAAACCCGCGGGGTTCATTTATCAACTGTTTGCAAATTTACTTGTATACAAAATCTCAATACGAGCTAATATTTCATTATACAATTTCATTCACTCAAATTGCTTATTCTTAAATATTTGTTAAGTGTAAATAAACTTTTAAGTGAGATATCCATGAGAAATGCAATTAAAATTTTAAATTTATTAATTAATTTTCAAGTTCCTTTTTACTACGGCCAGAAATTATAGTCAAACAGAATTTTTTATTAGCATGAGAAAAAAACTTTCTGACCTATTAAGAGTCACTTAACCGAGTAACGAAAAAAAATATTATTTTACAAAAATATATGAAAATAATTTACATATTAAAATGTATTTATTAGTTATTGTTTAACTTATAATTAAAACAGTGTAAAACAAGAAACAAGTTATTGGCGTGTATTCCTATAAATTTTATAAATTGTAAACGCCAAATATTAATTTCTCTTCATAATATTCAAAATATATAGTTTCGATAGAAAGATATCGTGGAAAATACAATCGATCGGAATATTTGATAGTAGACTTTCGTATTTGCATATTCATATTAAAAAAAAAAAAATAATAATAAGTAAAATGTTGTTTCGATTACTAAAATTTCAAACAGGTTGGACTTTCGATTAATATAATTTTAATGTTAAAAATGCGTAAACAAATTTATTAAAAAATTCAATATTTTATAACTTTCACAATCAATTTAATTGAAGCCAATTTAGTTCATCATAGATATTTTAAAAAAAATTTTAATAAAAAAAAACATTTTAAATCGCCAAAAAACAAAATTTCGTAGAAAAGATCAATTCGAGTGATATTTTCATGTCATCACCGTAATTGACAAAAAAAATATATATAAAAATGTTGACCCTATAGGCCATTCCAATTTTGACCCCAAAGCTATGGCATCGTGGTTTCTTAATTTGTAGACTTCGTTAACTTTTTATAAACTCGCCGATGCTTAAATGATTGATGTAGTGAACGAGGATAATAACTCACACCAGGTTTATAACTTTGGATTTAAGAAAAATCAAATTTCTCGAAAGTTTTCAAAAGGCCGGTTGGCGGTATTAAACTGGTTTTCCACAATGTTAAGAACTGATTAGTTTATGGAATCGAGAGGAAAACCCGTTTAAAAGTTATTTAAAAAAAACACTTTTTTTAGTTTCTCGAAATATACTGATCCGAATAGGTCCCGATTCACAGGAAATCTATAAAACTCTTTAGAACATCATGAGTATGGTTCGATTCGGTCAAGCCGTTCAAAAGTTATTAGCGGGTCACACACTTACTCACACACACACACACAGAGATATAGTGAAGGACTCTGTCCAGAATCACTCAAGAAAGCTTTTTCGAATATCAAAACGTCAAGATCTGATGAGAGCTTTAGTTTTTCAAAGCGGGATAAAAACAATAACTTTCGGTTTTTGAAAACTTCAAATTTTTGTAGCTGGAAATGCCGGGCTTGACTCCGCACTCAGTGAAGCAAGTAGCATGGAATATTTCTGATACGTGTACATGCCACGTTGGATATTTTGCATAAACGCCAAGATTTTGTGGACTGGTCACCTGATATAATTTTTTGTGGAGTTTCCTTAAGCCTCAGATGTTTGCGAATAAGCCAAAAACTACAGCGTTCCTCAAAGTCAACAAAATCCATGGCATTGGTCTAATTGAGCCCGATTTAAGCGCCGGAGTCACAAAAAACATTTGAATGATAGTGTATTCCACACATAATGGCATCCATCAATGTTTTCAAAATTAATAAAAATTTTCAATAATATTTTGAATAAATTTATAAATAGGAAGCGCTTAATGAAAGACCCTTTATTTGCAGGTTCAGAATACCCGAAATTCGCAAGAATATGAAAATTATATTGACTCTGCTTAAAGGCATTTTTAAAAGGTTTAGAAAAACTAAATTTTATTTTAAAAAAATATTAAATTAAATTTATTCGAATTGCGTATGTGTGTTCCAGTAATTTTTATTATACTTTTAGACGAAAACAATAAAACAATATTAACTCTTAAATCATCCCGATTCAGCAATTTTTTTAAAATTTTTTTTTTTCAATTTTATTAAAATGTACATAAATATTATATTTATAGATAATATTAAAAATTGTAAACATAAAACTTAAAGTAAACATGTTAATAGCACATTTGCAATAGAGATAATGAATTGAAATTAAAAACTGGCATATAAAAACTTCAAATCAAATCAAAGTGTTTGGCATAAATCTGCGAATGACAGGAGAAAAATGCTTAACAAATTATACGACGAAAATGCACTTATTGCACATGCAACGATGTGTTGCATGCATGTCGATGGTTCAGAAGAAAAAGACTAAGATTTTTAGCAGAAAATAAATTAAAGTCTTTGACATTGACATTTAAATAAATACAAATATCTTTTTCGCATGTTGGAGTATTATAATTTTTCAGAATTTTCCACTTCTTCGAGTTTTTGATGAACGTGAATTTTAAATTAGTAATTCTCTTGTTTTCTTTTCGTCGTATTTCTTTTCTCATCGTCGTATGCATTTCGTATCGATTGACAAGATAAAAGTAGAACAAAAAATAAATGAAGTGAATATATTATTTTCCGTTGGTATAAAACTTTATGGGTGAAAGTTTTTTTTATAATTTTATTTAATCAGTTTAAATTTGTATATGTATGTATGTAGATGTGCATACATATTTACTACGACTATAAGTTTAATGTTAATAAGATGGAACAAAAAATATATATAAGCAGGTGAATGAACCTTTTACTGGATATCTTAAAGCCAATAAAATTATAATAAAACTCTACAACAAAAGTCAATATGTCTTCGTTTTTGGGATTATTTATTTTGTATCTTTTTTTCTATATTCAAAACAACATCTTTAGATTTTGAGTAAACTAATTTGTGGGTCAAATATTTTTTCGTGCACTTTGTTAAAGTTTATAGTGGGTAAAGTGGGATGCATAAATTTGAATAAAACTAAATTTAGTTTCTTCTTTGGTTTCCTGCTATCAAAAGTGCTTGTTTTTTTACGTCTACATAAACAATATTAATTTATGTGTGTGTGTGTGGTTATCATTTTGATCAATAAATATTTTTCAATTCAAATGTTTTTTAATGTCGGGAATATGCATATTTCTTAATCACTATATTCGACACTATTATTTACCGTTAGTTTCACCTTTCGTGGATGAAATTCTTTAAATTTACATGTTGTACAGTGGAGACGATCATAAAATATTGTGGAACAACTATAAACAAAATGTCACTTATTATGGCTGTCAAAAAAATAGAATGGAAATATTCAAAATTTTGATAAACATCCAAGATATTTTACCATTTACTAAGAATTTCAAATTATATATATTATATATATGTATATATATATATATATATATATATATATATATATATATATATATATATATATATATATACATATATATATATACATATATATATATATATATATATATATATATATATATATATGTATATATGTGCGGTGTATATAAATACACCGCACATATTTTGTGGTACACTTCTAAGGACCTTATGGTCCTTCAATACTGATAAAATGTATATAAGATTTGTAAAGCTCTAAACACTTAGACGACAGCAGACTTCACAACTTCACGGCTTCAAATGGTGCTCTGAAGTCAGCTTCATAATTATTTTGAAGACAGCAACAACATAATAATCAGCTGGTGTGTGTATTTTAGCAATACAAATTTTAGGGATGCCGCATTTATATTTTATAATGAATAATATTAAAGTTATTGATAAAAACTGTAATAATATCACAAAAAACTATAAAAACATATACATTTATTTCTTTATTGTATTTTTGTAATGTTCTTTTATGTTTAATATTAAGAAATAAAGTTTTTGTTCTAATTTGTCCAATTTATATATATAATGGCAACTCTATATTTGCTTATTGCTGCCCGTCAAAATAGAAAATAGCCTAAGTTGGCAGCAGCAGCAAATGCTGTTGTGCAGTCCTGCTGCTGTGCTGCCGTCAAAATAATCGTTTTCATTTAAACACATGCATTTTATTTTTGACATATTGCTGCTTGCTGTCTGCTGTCGTCTATGTGTTTAGAGCTTCAGGGATATTTTTATAAAAGCGTTTTAAATTTATTTCAAAAAGAAATTAAAACGCATTAACATTATACATTTTAAAATATAAAAAATTTTCTTTTTCTGTTCCCTTAACATGTTTTGTGATACAATTTTGGCCGATTCTATAATAAAACTCCAACTAAAATATGCAAATTTTTTTTATAATTAATAATACTAAGTTGCAACATGGATATAAAAATATTTTTAAAGCTGGGTTGGATATAATTTTATCATTTTATATTTTTGCTGTTTTCTCAATTTTTCAATTACAATCGATTCAAGTGAAAAATTATCGCATCTGTGTAGAGGTAATTATCTTTAACACTCTCAAGAGATATGGAGACAAGAAGAAATAAAATAGTGTTCCTTGTTTTTATGAAACCACATTCTTCTCTATTAATAGCATTATATGGATAACAATTTTCATTAGTTTCCATAAAAACAATATCATCAACATCAAAACATCTTCCCAGAAGCTAAGAGGAGTTTTTTTTTTATTTCTTTTTATTAAACAACAACTACAACTTCAGATGCGTTGCTTTAAACCAAAGAAGACACCTTCTTGCCAAAGAGCACAGCCAGCCAAACAAGCCACCTTCTTTAGAAGACTCGTACTCGTGTAACTCTAGAGCGATTCTTTTTATTTTATAGAATAGTTAGAATAAAAAAACAAGCATTAAATGAATTTTCAATACCAAAGAAATTATAATGTACTATAAATGGTACGAGTATGAATCCATGCACAGATACATGAAAAAAAAAGTACTGGAACATGCTAAAAATGAGAGATACAAACAACAAGTTTTCGCTATAAATAGCTTCAGCAATAAATGTTAAATAAAATACAATGCAAAAAGAAAAAAAGCAAGTCACGATTTTCAAATAAGGTTTATTGGCAATTTCAAGACACCAGACCTTTTGGGTCTTTCTCTTAAGCATAGAACAAACAACACACAATCTTTGAATAACCTAAACATTATTTTAAAAAAAAAGGAATACAGAGGAGACATCATCAATATTATGGCGATAATATCAAATGAAATATTTTTTATATTTTCTTATTATTTTATTGATTTTTATTTATTCTGCTGGTTCATTTGCTACACTTGAAAAACAATTGATAGTCATTATATATTTTTTTATAAATAGAAAAAAAATTTCTAAATTATCAAGCTAGTACATTCGATATCTATCAGAATTTCAATAAAATTTTGAAATAAAATGCGATTGATATCGAAATTTTAATTTACTAGGATCGGCCGGTGGCCAAATTCGATCACATGACATTCACAATATTCACAATAAATCAGTGAATATGCATAAGCTCAGGGACTCTTCAATAAAAATGGAACTTTATATTTTTTATTAGTCGTTAGATACGGAGTTATCCTGTTTTTTAACTTTATATTATAATTTCTTTTTTTATTTTTTCTACTAAAAAGAAAATCGAAATACATAGATTTTGTTGTTGCTTTTAAATCAAAATTAAAACGCATTTTTAGCACTTTTAATCTTCATGCTTACGAAAAAAGTTTTAAATTATGCAGACCTGCATAGAAATACCTTTTAAAATAACAACGTTTCATTCATATTAATGGGCGATAAGATATTTAAAAGTGTACCACAAAAAAATGTTGTGAAATGTGAATACTTAAACGTCTGGAATAACTTTTACAACATATTTAATTAATTAGATTGATAACTAACTGCCTGGCCCACGATGTCACATTTAGAAAAAAAACCAATTCAAAAATTTAGTTTTAAATGTATTTGTAAGACACAACGATATCGATTGACATCGTGTAACAGGCAGTATGTGATATTTTATGTATCGAAACTCCTAAAATTATAGAAATTTTTCTTTGAGCGTTTTAGCAAATCCAAGAAATTGGATTACAATAATTTTTTAACCTGAAATAGGAAATTTGTTTAATATGCTAAAGGCTCGTAAAAGCAAAACCTTTAGCCACAAAAAGCGGTAACTATATTATTGAATAAGATTGAAGAAGTAAAAAAACGCTTTTAGAAAACAAATCTTTTAAAAGAACTAACAGAAGTTAAGCCATGCAAGCAGATATCTCATCATCGCCATCGTCATCATGATCGCCAACACCATCTTCATTATTATTGTCAACTTAAATAAGCAAGAAGCAAGTGAAGTAGATTATGTTCAACATATTTTATCTATAATAACATTTATTTTTATATCCATAAATCTTTTTTTTTTATTTTTGTTTTTTTTTTAGAATCTGGCCTGGTCTGCTTGACTAAGCAACTGGCTGCTTGGTTGAAGAGCGTACGTAAAGTGTGTACGTAAGTCTTCCTGATGATGACAGTCAAGAACATACACCAACCGCAATAACAAGTATTGAATTTTATTTAAAGTCTTCTTCTAAGTTTCTCCATTGCTAATATTGTTGCCGTGGTAAAAATATAAATAAAACTAAAAAAAATCAAGCCCATAGGAAAAATTATTGGTACTTGATGTCGGCAAATATGTTTCCAACTCTTTTTAAGTATCAAAGCGCAATAAGTATTTAATACCAACAACCACTTGATATGAGTACTGGAATAGTAAGTGGCCATCATTGGACCAACCACACTCTTGACCACCACTGCTTGTCAACTTTTTTTTATAATAATTATTATATTTTGTGTTGTTAATTTTATCCCTTTCCTTTTTTCGCATTGTCTTCTTAGACGATACATAAACCAAACATGTCCAGAATAGTAAATGATCAGCATAAGACTTCTTGACTTTTTGCTTACTTCAACAGAGTTTTTCTTGCAGCAAGACCCACCCCTCCTTAACTTCTGCATAAAATCAACTTGTTCTTGTAAAAACAAAATATGCAACTATCACCATTAATCGAGTTTTCATCGTGCAAATGTAGCGATTTTTGTGAGTCGAATAAAATTTTTATTTTAAATACCGAAAAACTTATTGAAAAAGAGTCTAAATAAATTCCGATATTTATCAAGGCAACAGTGAAGGTATTAAAATTATTCCCAGCCTTTGTAGCCTTTGCTTTTAACCTACAAAAATATTATGGGAGCCGCCTTTACTGTATTACAGTTTATCTTTGACCGGACCGCGGATTGGAGGTCTTCAGTTCATACCGTATATATTAATTTCGAAGAAGTATTTAAAAGACTCTATTATAGTAGCGTCTGAATTGCACTCGAGAGTAAATCTAATTTAAGTTACAATAATTCTTTTTAATTGTGAAAAACGTAAAGTTCTATATGAAGATAAAGTTAACTGTAAAACGATATTTAATCTGGTGTAAGTGGGGTTGCGTAATGTGATCGCTGATATTTAACAAAGTGGAATTTAGAGGGCATGTATTCTTAAGGCTGACATAAACTACCCCGCCCCCTAAGGGGCTAAATGGCGAAAATCTTACAGCCGTAGACATTAACAATTGGATTAATAAATTTAAAAAAAAATTAAATATATGTGACCACAAATATACGATATGAAACAGCTCTAAAGGTTGTAACGTACGAACCAAAACTTATTTTTCTCAATTCCTTCAGCGAGAAGTTATTCCCGTCAATATATGATCTGGAAAATATTTTACAAATTTTGGCTTTTTTAACGTTTGTAGTAGGCATCAGTTGTCTTCAACATTGCAACAACAACAAGAAATACACTTTACAGCAAGAATGTACATCTCTTCACTTTGGTTAATTTTTTTGTCCGTTCTTGTATGTAATTGCATATGTACAACAGCCAACAACAACACCAATTATAATTTTTTTTGCTTTGGGCATTTTAATATATTTAGATGATAAACTTAGCGGCCATAATTGTATGTGTATATGTATATATATTTGGGGTATTCACACTTCGTGCTATTTGGTTATATTGTCATAAAATCTTAAAATTTTAGACCAGTTTAAAATGGTTGTTGTTGTGCTGCATATAAAAAAAATCATAAAATAATAGCACTCTATCAGGTATGTTTTTGTGTTGTCATAAAATGCTCTAGAGATCTGAGTCGAAAGGCTGAAAATCTTTAGGCGAGACGGCGATAGTATATGTTTGCCCCCGTTACTTATATATGATTCACGACTAAAAACGGTTAAAAAATTTTTCATACCTATATGTCTGTACATTAAATCACATTTCTCGTTTAACTTACGTAGCTGGTAGCCACTGACCGTTTTTCTGTATACCGCCGCAAAAAAAATTTAATCAGCTCATAACAAGGCAGCAGCTGTTAAGAGTTGATATATACAAATTTATTTAGCAGACCAAGTTATGACGGATTGTTCACACTAGTCATATATTTCGTGCTATTATTTTATGACTTGTGACCCTATGACTACAGTTTGAGTCCCCCAATTATATAATATGTATCATACATATACTACATGCTACATACTGCGTGTATATGTGTGTATGTTACTTACGAATGCTTAGAGAAATCTATATTATATTTATTTTTTAGTCAGTAAATTTTTAGCCTGCCAAATTAATTCAATGAAAAAAATAATAAATAACAAAATTTGTCGAACAGCAGATTATTTTCAAGAAAAACAAAAAATACCAGGCTATCAGCTTTTCAAGCAAAAATATCTGGTAAGGTATATATGTATGTATACACATGTATGTAGATAAATAAGTATGTATGTATATAAATAAAAAATTCCAGTGTTTTATGACTACCTGGTATATTCACAATAGTAAAGGAAGAAGTACCACAAATACTAGGCTATCAGCGTTGTGAAGCAGAAACATTATTTTAATTGAAAAAGAGTAGTAGAAAAGTTCTAACTGCAGGGAAAGAAAAATTAAACAAAAATAAAAAAGTAGTATCACAACCCAGTTGGCCAAATCTTCATAGATGGCATTTCCTTTGTCATGTCATCTGTCGATGCAGAAAGAAATCGTCGTTGATGCTTATCTGGTAACAATGTCGAGCGACAATAAAATGTCAACCGAAAACTGAGCGATGTTGTCCACATACTATTGTTGGCTTGCACTCGTCGTCAAAGATGTCTTAAAGATATACACCAATAAAGAGCATTCATGTCTACATATTTATAATGAGCATTATCTTTGTGCAAAAATTTTGTTTTCATAAACAACGTGAATTATTTATTGTCTTCTACATATGTAAATATTTACATACGCATACAAATATATGCACGTTTCTGCTATCCTGGTATTTCTTTGCGTTTAAAGAACATGTACTCTAAACATGCAAACGTAACATATAACACACACATACACCTACATGATATCATGGCCACTTGTTACCACTTAAGAGAGGATAGTGGCGTCATAACTATTGAAAAACTTATAATTTAAAAATGTATGTATCTTCGATAATTCGAAGAGACTGTTTCGCTTTGTTGGGCTGTATGCAGTGGGTTTGTAAGGGAGAAATTAATTAAAACAGTGAGCACACAATATATTTACGAAAATAGATATATATATATATATATATATATATATATATAGTGGGATTATAATTCATATTCTGATGACCTTTTGTGTTCATTCACCGGTTTCGTATCAAACTATAATTATATTATACATCCCAGTTCACATACGTTATGCTGGATCAGTTCTTCTTTAATTTTCTTCGAACCTGCATTCTTTTTTTAATCCACGAAAATCAAGTTTTTGGTTTTAGCCTTCAACTTTAGATAAGATAATTCAAATTATTATTCTACGGTCAACTTCAAGTATATTCACTCCTAAACTTGACAGTACGCTCAGAGCTCTCTCCTACAAACTCACGACTGGACGAACCAATCTTGATACGTAAATTAACACTAATTGAATAGTTTATTTTTAAGTAGAAGAGGTGATCTATTTAGTTTTTTCAATCGCCTTTTAATATCGATAGTTGACTAACGAAACTGAGGAAACCGATCGTTGTGTAAATCAAATGCATGACCCCTTATTACGGTTGCGTATTCGTACTCGAAATAAAACCGCTCCAAGGTCAAACATGTGACCAGCGTTATCACATTTTATCAATGGCGTCAGGACTACAACGGCCATAATGCTGACTATTTTAATATTGAAAACACTGAAATTTTTAACTTGGAGTTTGTTTTAGTTGGTTGCTATCCGCATTTCATAGTATGATCACAGAGATCTTTTTCAATAGTTTTAGTTTGAAGTAGTTACTTTGTTGAAATATTTCTACTTTACTTTGAAAATATGATTCTGCTGACCCATTGTGCGCTCTGAACTTAACCATTAAAAGTTCAGCTTAAGATTTATATTATAAACTCCAAACTGTTTGGTTTTAATTTCAAACTATACATGCAACAATAAAACCTGCAAAGAATACACGAACAACAACAACAACGAAGTAAAAAAAATTTTTAACGATAATAAAAGTGTAAGAAAAGAACCCAAAGCTGAAGAATACAAAAATAGAAGAGATCAAATTGTTGGCACCAAAAGCAGTCACGTCGTTTGTATAACATCCAAAAGGAATGGATGTTTGGTCAGTCAAATAAAATATACCAAACCGGTTCCCTCTGAAACCTTTTTTTTTCTCCAATTTTTCCCCATTTTTTCTTATTTTTCTTTTACCCTTTTCATGTGCCTAATACACATTATGGCTACTTATTTATAGAAATAATTCTCAAATCCAGAAAAGAGATAATAAATTATTGAAAATGTGCGGCAGAAGCATTTGCAGTGAACAACATCGAAGAGAATCAATTTTATTATAGAATTTAAGAACAAAAATAGCATTCCAAGAAATTATTAAAATCACATCGAGATTGATTTAAATCTTTAAAGTAAATTTATTTTGTTTGTTGGATTTGTTAAGAATAAATTTTTGTTTATTTTAAAGCTACTCTCTGTCTGGCCATTGGCAAATGTAGAAATTGTGTTCAGCTAAATCAATTATGGCCCAAAGCAAATGTCACATGAAATTTTTTCCTTGTTTTGCATGAATGTGCGCATGCACGTGTGCTGGCTAAAATGATGTGAAAGATTTGAATTTCTTATTGCTAATTTTTGTATAAACATAAAGTTTTGAAAAATAAACATTAAACATTTGCTTTAACGCAAAAAATTCACTATAAGAAATTTAAACATCGATCGAAATCTGACTACAAGAATAATAATTGAAATGAAGTTGAAATAGAAGTGGAATCTATTTCAATTCTTCCCAGTCTCTTCAGCGTCTTAAATTTTAAAACGATTCATAAATATTAGAAATAAAAGACACTTTTTAAAATTACGATTTTAATCTACTAACTGCTGTATTCAAAACAAATATCAAAATCTCAAATCTTGATTAGTGCTGTAGAACACATTTAGTATAGAAGTTTTGAAGAATACAGCAAGTAAGACTCTATTAACGTTAGCAGGTAACTGTCATTGAATGGATGCATATAAAACAGCCTCAACCAAAAGCCTTGCAAAAGAAAAATAAATCCGTTTATGATTTATACTTTAAATACAACGTTTAAATGCCTTTAGAAATAAAATGATTTTAAAAAATATTGGCCCCTTTCCGTAGTAGCAGTAGCAGTTGTCGATTTCACGCCAAGATAATAACAAAAACAAGACACTTATTCACACTTCGTGGTGAACAATTAACTACTTCTCTGATAGCCTGCGACTACTCTCTCAGGTCTGAAACATCCCGAAAAACTATTGGAAACAGTCAAAAATTCGAAAAATATAGCTTAATGGTTTATCCTCAAAATAAAAAAGTCAACAATATTTTCAATTAACGATTGTTAGAGTTAAAGTTTTTTTTATTAAGAAATTCTTCATTAATCGGCGATGAATATCCATTTTGTAGTTTATGCATGTGCACATACAACTATATTTTAGTTCCTACGCCGATCATTTCTTGCAAAAATTTGTCTCTCGACCCACTTCTGCTTCCACTGGAGATTGCAAAATTTTAAAAAGCAACATTCAAAAATGCTTAAGCATACAAAAAGCATACATTTATATTGAAGTGCTTTTATTACTTTATTTTGTTTAAAAAAATCGCAATTAGAAAGATCACTTTTACGCAATTTAAATTATTCAAGAAAATCAACTGACGGCTCGTGCGAACGATTTCTATACTTTCACATTTAAAGTTGCGAAATATCATCATTGCCTGCACGAAATAATCACAAATTGCAAATTTTTCCAATTCATTTGCGGCAAAGTGATAAATTTCTTGATTCTTAGCACGTACCCATACATCCATTCAAACATACATACATACATACACACACACATACATACATACATGCATATATGGATCTGTACATAAGTATTTACATAAAACTTCAATGATTTGTAGATTTACCAAGAACGCAAAAGCAAATCTACTGCAAAAATTTATTGACAAAATAAAAATTGTCCCAGATTAGAAATTTAAAGTTATTTTTGAAAATGTTTCGTTACTTTTGCAAGTTTTAACGACTCCAACATGGCACCATCCACATACATATTCATCTATTTGCATACACAATTAATGTAACAGAAACAAATAAAAATAAAAATTAAATAAGTTAAACGTTATGAAAAATGAAAAATAAGAGATTATAACACAAATTCACCACATTCTAATTTATCTGGTGAATGTGTACACCAACCGACCGGTCTTTAAATTAAACTTTTGAACATGAGATTAGAAAAGTGTGTTTGAAATGAGAACTTTGGCTTTAATCAATCTACGAGTATGTGTTTATGTATTAGACATTAGAGAGCAACAACAGTGATGTCAGATGTAGGGAATTTGTCTTCATTGTAATACAAGGGAAAAATAGTAGTTTTTTTAATATTCATACACATACTCATACATATTTACACTGGACCCAATCATCATAATTACACAAGAAAGTGTCGGGGATTCTTTGAATCATAAGAAAATTCTTATTTCTTAAGTGAAAAGTTTTCCAAGTGATTTTTCCGCGAAGTTGAACAGCAGAATATTGATTCCATCTGGCCACTATTAGCATGAGATATTAGAAAAATCTAAAACCATTTTAGATTATCCAATACCACAGACATTGACACATGCATGCGTGTGTGTACAGTTCTAAAACTTGAATTAATAAAACTTAATCTCTGCTGTTAAAATTGCTGGCTTCAATATTTAATAGAATGAATGTACGTACTAGTGATGGGCGAATATTTGTATTCGAACTCCGAATATTCGGCCGTTTTCAGATGTTCGTATTTGTATCCGGAATCGAGGCAGATATTTGTCGAGTGTTGCATAAACAATATATAATAATAAAATAAATACACGAAGACTAAAAGAATTTTTCATATAAATGGTGCTCAAATTTTGTTGTAGTAATTTAAGAAAATAGTTGTTTTATATCAATTCAAACAATAAATTATAATATAGATTATTGGCGTTATCGATCGATGTCCATTAAAATTTCATGACACATTTACATAGTAATTAGTTAACCCATAACTAGACTGGGGTCGAACTTCTTAATTTGCACTCCTTAGACGAAAATTAGCTCTATTTATATTACATTGGGCAAGCTTGTCCGGCTTGTCCGGCTTGTCTGCCTATGAAAGCAGTTTATTTGTCATGTGACGTTGGAGGCAATTTGCATTTTTTGTCGCTTTCTTATGATTATTAATAATTTTAATAGTTGATTGAAGTTCTACTTTTTTTTAATTTTGGATAATTCAAATTACGCTAAATTTCATATTTCGAATTCGAATATATGAAAATATTAACATTCCATACATCACTAGTGCGTGCCATCCATCCATATGAATGTAGTAGAATTGACAGCAATACAACATAAAGCCAATTTTAAGAAACAACAACAACATCCCTATCCATATAGAACAAATATGTTTGCAAGTGTATGTGAAGACGGTTCTACGTGAGCCAGTGTTGCCGCTAATTTGGAAAATTTTGAGGGCGTTAGTGGATATATCTCGGAAGAAAAGCTGTACTTAGTGACTAGTAAAATATAAACTAATTGATTATAATATCGCTTAATCAACGAATTCCTAAATAAAATTCATGCAACTGCGAAACAAATAATTTTTTAGCTAAACTGATACATTTTAGATATTATCCATTTTAAATCTTCAATTTAATTTCAAACGTGCTGATTACTATTGACCAAAATATTTCCATAATTCAAATTCATCTTTGCAGGGTTTTACTTAGTACTTCTGCGGCTAATACAGAAGAAACAGAACAAAATCAATATCGGAGGAGTGTAAACTATGTCCTTAATGATTTGAAGAAATTAATAGTTGTATCAATAATAGGACATGAGCACGCTCTTTTCGTCAGAAGTATATTTTGATTAAAAGCTCTAATCATTTCTACAAATACCATCAGACCCATGAAAGTTTTAAAACAATTTTTTTTTATATTAAGTTTACAAACACGTCGTGTAAAAGCATATATTTTCAAGTTTTTAGAATTGATATAACAGGTTTGCTTTTATGTGCATAATTATCCACTTCTATTCCAGAGCTTAAAGGAACAACTTTGGTGATTTGGGACTCGCTCACGTGTGACAAAAAAGCTATCAAATATAAGCACAGAAAAAATTTTGCACATAAAAGTAGATATGATGATTTTGTCAAATCTAGAAATTACAAATTTACGTGATTTTTATTTTAATATTTTTGCTATATTAATATTTATATAGGCTAATTGTTCTAATTTTGTTAAAATCTCAGAAAGACATGATGATAAATATTCCTAGGCACACAGGAAAGTCAACATCAACTTACAATTGTATAAGTTGAATAAAATTTATGTTGACTCTCCGGTGTGCCTAGGAATATTTATCATCATGTCTTTCTGAGATTTTAACAAAGTTAGAACAATTAGCCTATATAAATATTAATATACAAATTTTTAAATTTATTTTTACTAAAAAATTTTCTACTTTTCATAAAATTCAGAGCTGCATTGACTAAAACCTAAGATTGGAATATTTTACTTTGCCGTGTTTGTGTTATTCAGTATGAAAATTTTCCACTTAAAAACGGATCATTACATTATCTAAAATTAAGGTGAATACTAATCTTAACCTCAATTGCTAGAACTCGCTAATAAACAATAAGTGTTTACGTTAGCACAACATTTTCTAAGAATTGATAAAGGAAGCATGAGCAGCTGGAGTGATTAGCAATGAAAAGGTGGTGAAAACATATTTTCTTGGATGGAACTATAGAACAAAAACGAAGATATTTTTCCCAATACTTTCAAATCTTTTATGCGAATATATACATACATATATATATATATATATATATATATATATATATATAAATATATACATACACATACATACATATATATATATATATATATATATATATATATATATATATGTATATATATATATATATATATATATATATATGTATGTATGTATGTATGTATGTATGTACAAATATATATACATATGTATATATATATATATATATATATATATATATATATATACATATAAATACATACATACATATATATATATATATATATATATATATATATATAAATACATACATATATATATATATATATATATATATATATATATATATATACATATATATATATACATATATATATATATATATATATATATATATATATAATATATAGCATATAATTAGAAAAACACTGTTATTGAATCAACTCAAATCTTTAAGCGGGTTAAATTGTACAAAATTATTTGCTTTAGCAGCATATTTTTAATTTTATTAAAAAAGTACAGATATTAATTTTCAAATAAGTTTATGCGCGCGAAGTAATTTTGAAATGTTGTCTTAACTTGACCTCCAACAATTAAAATATTTTGTTTTTAATCACTGATAAAAGGTGTGGTACTTAAATATTACAGGAATATTTACTGAGAACTATACCTGCGACGACCGTGTATACAATTGCAGATACACAACATGTGGACGGCAAGCGAATTTATGATGCACTTAATATTTGTTTAACCATTCAAATCCGTAGGCTAATGCTAATAGCAAAAATATGTCTACTTTCTTAATTACTTTGCCGAACTTAATGCTACAATTCAATAACATTGAAAACATGTGCGTGAACATGCAGATTTATGACAAGGCTACGAAAATACAAATCCTTGCACATCTGCTGCAGTTGAAGGTATAAAAATAAGGCTACAGATGCGTTCACAGTTTAAGAAACAACAACAGTTTTGAGAAGACAACTGATATGGAGGATAATCTATTTCTTTTGAAAGAGATATACAGAGAGAAATAGAGAGAATCTTTCAGATTTCTTTTCATACATAAAAATTTCCTATTCCCGCATCATTTTTTAAATAGGGATACGAGAACTTATTTCAGATTTAGCTTAATACAGAGATAATTTCTTTTTGGAAACTTTCATCTACACTTTAAGGTTTCAGTCTCAAATAAAAATAATAGAATTTATTGATTTTCTTTAACAATTGTGATAATAATTTGTATTCTCTTTTCAACGTATTTTTTTACCAAAGATTCTGGCAACACTGTAACAAATAGCCGTATTTCACACACTCTTAACCATTTACTAACTACCTCTCACACTAACGCATATTTACAGATGAAGAACAACTAATACAAGAAAAAAACTGTCGGACTACAAAATCACAACAATAAATTTATTTTGATATTCACCACTGACAGGGATATAAAAGCAGTTGAGCATCACGGCAACCATTCAAAGTGATTTTTGTTACTGACCGCAGTGCAACAAACAAACATCGAATTATTTTATTTAATTATTTGATTTGATTTCTATTCTTTAAAACAACAAAAGAACTTTTGAAATAATTTTTATTTTTTCTTAAGCAACGGTGGAAAGTTTTAGTACATCCCGAAAATAATTCCAAGATTATAGAGGAGAAATTTTAAGTTGTGGTGCTTTTTCTCAACATAAACGAAGAGACTTTGTGATATTTTTTTTAAATAAAAAAACAACATATTGGAAATCTTTGTAAAATAATTTTTCAAAGATTTTTTAAATAAATATTTTTTTATAAATTAAAAGCATAAGCTGTTAAAAAACAAAAGTGCAAATTTTAAGGTAAGTTATTAACAGAATAACTCTTTCCTATTCCTAAAAAGTTTTCCATCAATTTGCATTATTTTAATGATATTTTAAAATTCATCAAATTTATTTTTGTATTAGTAAAATTTGCTTAAAATAAATTTGAGTTAAATATAAATTGCTGTATCGTTCAACTTGAAAAAATGTATATTTTATTAAAGTGTGCTTATGTTCAAAATTTTATTGTTAACAATTGTGAATTTTTTATTTAAAATTTTTTTAAATTATTTGGAAAATACTTTTTCCTTTTATATATTTTGTGTTTTCCAAAGAAGAGAGAACAGTTTTAGCTTTACACTTTTGAATCTCTAAAATATAAATTTTAAATTCAGTTAATATCGTTTGTGATTTTTTTAATAGAAAAAGGATTTTATCAATAAGGATCAATTTTTTATTTGTAAATCTGAAATAACAATTTTTAGTCTAACAATATATATTAATTGCATCATATATTGTATAACATAAGCAACTGCAATTTAAAACTTTAAAATTTTAAATACATGAATTAGAAAAATGTCAGAGTGAAATTTTTAATTAAAGTTTCCCAAACAAAATGCGTTTCATTAAATTCAAATGACAAATCGCAACGTGTTAAATTCAGAAAGAGACCATAAATTTTCCAAAGTTTCTTTCAAATCATTTTCAAATATAATTTAAAGTAACATATATATTATTCTAGAAAAATATTACTTTTAAATATAATTTAAAAGTAATAAAATATAAAAAATTTATATAATTTGAAAGCAATAAACAGCTAATAAAAGAATATTTGAATTCGTTTCATTTCACAGAATGTTTCTATTAAAGAAATAATTTCTTGTGTTTCAAAGAAATAAATTTACTGAATCAGATTAAATAATTGTATTTACATAAACAAAATTAAATTTAGGTTTAGACAAAGAAAATGTCCACAAAAATTTTTCCGTAAAGTTCGCTTCAAATTCAAATAAACTTTTTATCAATAAAATATCAATAATTTATTTCATAAGTCTAAGTAAATAATTAATATTAAAAAAAATTAAAATTTTTTTACCAAAAGCAGAAATTTGAAAAATCAAATAAAAGTTGTTTGATTCAAGCAACATCGCTTTAATTAATGAAAGGATAATTTTATAGGGAAAATTTTTCGCCCAATTTTGGAGATGTGGGTGCAGTACCCACTTTCTTTTTCTAAGAAACAATTAAACAATTTTTATATTAAACATAATATTGTTTGATACAGCAAAACACTTCCATGAGAAGTAAAGGTCTGGCCCTCTGGACCCTAACAATCATTTTAATTAAAAATCGTGTTGTACAGTTCGTTGTAGGATTTCAGAATAAAAAAAAGAATTGGGACAAAAACAATTATTTCAATTAAGTAAAAAATATTACCAAAACAATTTCCCAAATTAAGAGTCGAACACTGAAGCTCCTATTTTTCTGGCGAAATATGACTTTTTTATCTCATTAAAGACCAACATTTTAAACATGACTAAACTGTTCCCCCAAAATTTTCTAATATCGACACAAATCTATTTCCAGATTAACTAAACCCAGTTTAAGTGAGCTCTCAAGAACTCAGCCTAACAGATTCAAAGATACGATTTTCTAAACATAAACTTCAATTTGAAATGTGTACATGTTTTATTTTTATATTTTTGCTAACTTTTAAGTCAAAAAAAAAAACAAAAGAACAGTAAAATGTCGCATGAAGGAACACAAGAATCAAAAAACTGTTGGTTGCTAATTTCTACAGCCCAAAAAGAAAACTGGTGCTACAAGTACGCGTTGTACATTTATTTGCAACGTGTTCAAAACAGCAAAAATTTTGCCCAAAACCTTGACATTGAACTCCAAAGTTTCTACAAACTTCAACTTCAAAAAAAAAATTATTGCAGTAACATACACTGGGAAAAAACAATGAAATATTTGGCAGTTTCGAAAAGGATAAAAATCGTTTGATTATTTTTTAACTTGTTTTTCAAAGCTGACTAAATTCTACATATTTTGTCAGAATAATTTCCAATTATCTTGACATAAAATGTATTTGTATGCCTAGTACACTGGAACAAATTGCCTTCATTTACTCACACACATGTAATTTAAAAAGAAATTAACATGCAAGTTCAGTTGAGAGGGAAATTTAAGTGTACGTATTGTGATTTCCAGACTTTCATCTCATATTTTTATTTAATTATTTCCGTAAACTTTATTTTTGTGTTTGTTAGCAATTAAGTGTTTGCTACATCCATTCGCCCGTATTTAAACAATTATCATGAATACCCCCAATATTTATGCAGTGCATGAATTTACAGTCTGCTTAATTTAAATATACAAAAAAAAATGTTATTTAAACAAAATTGAAAGCTGAAACTATGTTTGCTGAATATTTAATGACTCTTTAAGCAAATAAATTGTAAATTGCTAGTCTGGTCGGGCACTTTAAAACATTTTTATAAAAGTAGTTATAAAAAGATTAAAAAAGCAAAAAATGGCAATAAAATCTGACTGACGGCGTTAAATGAATGGAAAAATACCCGCAACATACAAAGTCTAGCATTTAAACTTTTAAATGACAATCTTTGAAAATTCTAACAATTTGTGTTGTTTTAATGTCAAACTTGTAAGAAACAAAAAAGCCATGGAAAGGTTAAACGAAACAAGTTCTTAAAAGATAGTCACAATAACTCTTTTAACACAAATATTGATGAGCGTGAATAAGCGAGGGTGGTTGCGGAATTCATTTAAAAAAATTCGTTTTTTCTCACATAATTTCAAAAGAGTTGCTTTCAAAATGTTTGTTATATTAATACAACAAAATATTGCAAGACGTGGCAATTCAATAGTTTGCAGAGAGATCTAAATATTTGTGTTTACATGTGCGTATAAAACGAAATAGAGAGATTGTTATCTTGCTTTGCAGGCAAATTGAAAAGTTTTTATGTTATTATAATAAAATAAAATGCATAGTTTGTTTATATTGTGCATAATTGCATAGAATAACTTTTCAAACGATATATGTTTTAGCAATATTTGTGAGTCATAACATCCTTAAAAGTGTACCACATAATATCCTTCAAACTATTTTTATATACCAGATACACACTTTTGCTGTGTATTAGTTTTTTTAGCTGCACGAGTTCTTTTTTGAACTACGAATTTTAATATTTTAAGAATTGAAGAAATTTTTTCATCAAAATACACACACACACACACAAGACATCAATCAAAATGCTTAAGTGCTTGTTTGTGCTTTATCTACTCATATTTTATTTTATTTAGTGTTTTCACAAAATATTCACAAGACAAAATACTAAATCGAAGTATACCAAACTTTACTTCCTGTAAAAAGGAATTGGCAAAAGAAAACAAATACAGTCACAATCAACCTGAATCATCTTTTTTTAATTTTCTTAAAAGAAAACAAGTTCGCATAAAAAGTAGCAATTTCTTTTAGAAAAAGTCATTGTACTTTAAGCACGAGTCTAAGTATCTGCTGTATTGATTATTTTTTTTTTTTTTTACTTCAAGATGATTCGGTTTTTTTCATGTATTTATTCCCATATTAATTTAACATTTAATATCTGGCCAAGATGCCAGCATAAGCTCCTTGTGATTTATGCATGAGCAAAGAAAAAAAGCGTTTTTAAAAGCAAAAATGACTTTGCAAACATGGTAAAAAACAACATGCCAAACCTGCTCCAGCGGTTGCAGATTTAAGTTAGTAGTGTTTAAGTCAAGTTATCTGATGCGATACGATATATTAATATTATTATTTTTGTCGTTGTTGGCCATTATATAACGGCTTCTTTTTTTGTGTATCATAAATGCTGGAAGAAAAATACATTTTAAAAGGTAATTCGTTAAATATGTCTGGACACTTGAGAAATAAAAGCGATTGAAACGACAACAAGACATTTTCAAAATTCAATCATTAAAGTTGGCCAGCATAATTGTAAAAAAAAACAACAAAACAAGAATGCTATTATAAGGAGATTGCCACTATCAAAAGT
Source organism: Linnaemya vulpina (assembly GCA_963675445.1). NCBI lineage: Eukaryota > Metazoa > Arthropoda > Insecta > Diptera > Tachinidae > Linnaemya > Linnaemya vulpina. The sequence continues at coordinate 39,736,047 of OY776280.1, read as the reverse complement.
CTCCGTTTCATGGTAGTGAAGCAGAGCTGGTAGCTTTGGTAGCACCAAATAAAGACAGCAAATAGTTTATCAATCACGACGTTAGAAACTACTGAACATGTAGGCTCCATTTTTAGTTCCTAGATTTTTATCTCGTTATTCTCCACGACATATAGATTTAATAAAATCCCTATTATCGGATGTCTTCGAATACTTTATGCCGTGTCCCTCACGTTCCGTCATCCGAAATTAAAAGCAGAAATGTGCAACATATATTTCTGCATTCGATTTCCTTTTTCTTAGCTGAAATTCTGATGTTCACGTGCGGAAAAATGTATGTATATATATATATATATATATATATATATATATATATATATATATTGTGACCACCTCCATAAAAATACCCTTTAAACAACGTAACCTTCAACAATATCGGTGGACGATAAAACACTTAAAACTGTACCACAAATAAAATTTAATTTTTTTCTTAATAAAGAAAAGGTTATAGATGCTTATTTCATGAGCTGGCAAGCAAACCATTAGTTTGTATAAGAAATAGGAACTCTTTCGTCGAGTTAACTTTATTATTAGTTTAACAGGTTGTTGGAAGAAAAGGAAAAAGAAAAGTTCAGAAATGAAATCTAAATTAAAGGCGGGAGCAAATATTGTTATTCTCTTGGTTAATATGAAATTGTTTGAATTTTGCATATATTTTTCAACAAATTGTTTGAAATATCATTATACACAAAAATTCTGTTTTTGTAAATTTTATATCTCAAAATTGTTTTGCCAGGGTTAAATTAATTCTTTTTGCAAAAATTTCTATTTATTTATTCTCAATTCCATTGCATACAAATTTTGAAATAATTTACTAATTCATTACATTTCTTCACATCAAATGATATTTATTTGTTTCTTCTTTTCGTTCAGTTGTTTTGATCTTTATTCATTTTTAAATAAAATATAAATTTTAAGATAATATAAAAAGAATTTGAATATTTTGAGGAATAAATAATTTATTCATAGTTTATTTATGAATTGTTGCTCAAAACTGTTCGATTAACAAGATAATAAGAGAAACCTTTAATTGAAACGAAAAATTTTAGCTGTTATATCGATTTGGATTCCAAATGTCAATTACTAAACTGAATCTTGTAAAAAAAATGTCAATCCATACCCGGAACTTGATAAAGTGAAATTAAAAAAATTAATGAAATTAGTGCCGCTCATGACGAGATAACAAAAATATTTTTAACGCCAATGACATATGAGCTCATTCCTTGAAATATCTGCTTGAACTTAAAAAAAAGTAAACAAAAAACTATTGGCCCAATTTATCAGCAAATTAAATTAATAATTTCATTCATATTTGAATTTCATTGTATTTTTGGGCTTTCCTCTTATTATGATTTAATTTTAAAATTTGATAATTGTACAAAATTCATAGTAAATTTATTAATTTTTTTTATATTTTTTTTTTTATTAATGGGCACACCAGGGTTATCAAAATTATCTATAATTATGTCATTATCTTGGATTAGGAATATTCCCCAAATGAATGATTGGAAAATATTTTCAATTTCATTATGTTTTTTTTTTCATTTATTATCACTGAAGTGAAAGTATTTTTGTTTACGAATAACTTAAATTCAATAGTTGATATTATTTGAATTAATATTTTGCAAACAAAGTTATTACGTTCAAGCATTTGTTTGGTATAACAATTAGAATGAAATACAGATATGAAAATACCTCCAACATTTTCAATACTGACTGTAACAACGCCATAAACTAAAACGCATTACGATTTCAGATAAAGTCAATAAGGAATTTTTTATATGTTACAGGCACTATAATGACATTTGTTTAGATTTGAAATTGAAAAGAATTAAAAATTTCTTGGTGCGACTAATTAATGATTTTAAATATTAATTTGCAGATATATGATAACTGTAACAGTCCTACGCACACCTTTCTTGTTAGTGACTGTAAGAATTTGTGCACGAAATAATGACGTCAAAGTAAATAACCGGCTAAATTAAAAACACTGGCGTATGTAACTCATCAGCCTACAATATTATTTCAACGTTGCTCTAAAGCCCATAATGCATTTGGTCTTCACTGGTCCGCTCTGCGATTTAACCCCAAAATAACCAAGAGTGCCATATGCCAATATCTGCTCCTTGAAAACGTTTCATCAAACCTATTTCATCCAAATGGTATTGGCTAATTTCTGCTGGCTTCCACTGCTGGGTGCGGCATTTATTTAGCCCTTTCAGACAAATCTGTTGCTGACTATGGGTGCGGATTAGCAACATTGTAATTAATCCCAGCAGACCACAAATTAGAAGAAATTTTGAAAATCTTCCTGGATTTTCATTTGTTGTAACCACATTTGTTTGATCCATGTTTATTTCAAATCAATATTTTTTTACTTATTAAATTGATAGTTTTTTTTTATTTATTAACTGCAGACTAGCACTCAAACTGTATTGAAATTTTTAGCGCAAACAATTAATATTTATATTCATGTGGGAAGAATTGTTGTTAAAAGCTTTTTGAAGAGAAGAAAAAGCTTATAAAACACATGCCGGTTAATATTGTTTACATTTTTTTGTTTCTAATTTAAATATGCATTTTTTCTGGTCGTGGAATCAGCTCTCTCCTCAACATTGTGAAATATTTTAGCGGGCATGTTAATTTGTGAAATAAGTTAAAACTCAAGTTCTTTGACATACAAAAATATACAGTACGACCTCCTCGACTGCAACTAAGCCCCAAAAATAAAACTGAAACAAAGGATATACACATAAAATCTAAAAAATTTTAGTGCAAGTTTTAATTTTATTTGAGATCAAATGGATTTCTATTTTTAAAATTTTAGGATGAATTGTCAGGCTTGCCAATTCAGTACTTTGATTTAGCATTTGAGGTACTTTTTTAGAAAGTACTAACTGCTAAAGTAAATTTTCTTAAAATTATTTAGCGTTTTTAGCACTTCTTATTTAATTCATAACATTCATAATTAACCCTAGAACACTAGCACAATTTAATTTGACGTTTATACTACCGCTAGGTAAATTTTACGTACAGTGCAATTCGTCCTGATGCGCCTAAATTAATGGCATACTTAATGCCACAAAGAGGGCGCTTGTATAGTTAAAGTATATATTTTGTAAGCTACACTTTTTGTGAGTCAATAAAAGAATCAATTTCCTTCATTTAATAGAATGAAACTCAAACATTATGCTTTCCTACTATCTTTTCTAATTATGGAATTTGTTATTTATTTTTTCTTCCCCACAAAATAAAGTGAATAATCACTTTAAAATAAAATGAAAATCGTAAAATGTGAGTGGGAAAGTCCCTAAGCTGGCAACACTAATTTATAGCGATTAGCAACGAAAAAAAATGTATCTTATATTAACAAGAAACTAGGAATTAACCAAATAAGTCACGTTAGTACTAACTCAGAAAAGTGGACCAGTAAAAAGCGATTTGTCAGTTACCAGTAATTGAATATAATTTGAATATTTCCATGACTATTTTGACTTTATTGATCTATGGACCCACTCTACTTTCAAAACAAGTGCTCATTATAATGTTATAATTAATTAAAACATTAGAAAACATTTATGATGCCTCATCTACGTAAAAAGTAAAAACAGCCTTCAAAATTAGGTTGCATTTATTAAAATTAAATTTTCATAAAGTTGTCGTCATCTTTTAAAGCCACAAAAACTTAAGATTTATTTTCTTACAGAACTTATCTGGCAAAGTTGAAATAAATGTGTAATCAATATCAAGAAAAACATACGAAAACAATCATTTACTGCAATAAATTAAAATTTGTCAGATAAAGGAAAGATCTGAAATTGCTCAGCATCTTCTTTTGGATGTTCTCAAATTGAAATGTTTGTGGTTTTTATGCAATTGAATTTTTTTACTTCATAATTCTGATCTTCATCATCATGAACGAAACAATTTAATTAAGCCAAACAAACAGAAAATGTAAATAAAAATAAAACGACTTTGCTTTGAAACTGCAGTCCTAGAGGTCATAGAAGATTAAAAAAAAGAAATCTGCATAGAGAAAAATTAATTTAGCTGGCTGGCATTTTACAATTCATTGTTGTTTTTCGGTTTTTATAATTCATCCACATAATCATTGTCATGATGCTACAAAAAGCGCATTTTTTGCGGTCTTAGTTTTTGAGCGTTTAAGATAAAATGAAAATACAAAGAACTGAAAGATAAAAATTAAATGTTGCGCAATTATTTTTAAATGCAGCAGTGGGCTTGGCTTGGCTTGACTTGACTTGACTTGTCCTATTCTGCCTTCATTGGAAAAGCGTTCAAAAATTGCAACAGCGAAATCTCATTCATGACCTCTCCCTCCGCGCAACATACACACAAGCACTCATACACCAGCAGCTTAATTTTGCAATAAAATGGAATTGATTTTGTCATTTGCCAAGCCGTTAATTTGATTAAATGTCTAGTTTTTTTTCGCAAACTGACCGACTGATCTTCTGGCTTGGTTTGAGTGGCGCGCAAGAATTTCTTTGTGTTCGTATGTTAGTGTTTGACGGAAGTTCTTTTTTATTCGTTTATGATTTTTGCAATGTATTCATTATTATTATTTAAATTGTTCTAGAGCTCTTTATTTGAATTGAAATGATAATCCTACACATCACCTCATTTCCACACAAGTTGAAGTTCAACGTCTTATTTTAAATTGGTTAGAAAAAGCACGAACGATCTTAATTTAAAAAAAAAAAACTTTTATATAAATACCAATTCAATACAGATGTTAAATAATATTTAAATGGTTTTTCTTTTCTTTTAGCATGAAGTTCCAATTAGTCATTTTATCTGCCCTCTTGGTGAGCGCCTTCGCTTTGCCCGTACCCGATGAAGAGGTCTCACCGGTTGTAGAGCCCGTGGCTGAAGTCAAACCTGAAGTTGTACAAAAAATTGAAGACAAAGTAGCTGAAGTTGCCAAACCCGAATCAAGAAAGGTTGAGGAAGAGAGCAAATCTGAAGCAGATAAGCCAGCCGAAGAAAGCAAAACCGCATTGCCAGCCAGCACACCAGACTCTGAATTGCCACAAGCTTTGCCCGATGCCAAGAAGGAAGAAGATAATAAGGATGAGAAAAAAGAAGAGAAAAAGGAAGAAGCAAACGAATTGCCAGCTGAGAAACAAACACGTAGCGCAGATGCTCCTGAAGAAGTAAAGGCTGTGCCTTTGGCCGCAGCCCCTCCTGCTGCTAACTTGAACGAAGAACCCAAACAAGTTGTCGATGAGCAAAAACCAGCCGTGCAAGATATTCAAATTGAAGATAAACCCGCTCCAGCTGAACAAAAGAAAGAAGAATTATCCGCAGAAGCTAAACCTGAAATCAAGGCCGAAGAACCGAAATCCGAATCCCCTGCTGAGGAGAAAAAAGAAGAATCAGTCGTCCGCCAAGAACGCACCGCTTTAGATAAACAGGAAGAGGCACCTGATGCTGCTGCTGCCCAACCAGCTGCAGCTCCAGCTGAAAATGTTGCTTCACCCGAATTGAAGAGCTCAAATGCCGAAGAATCTCAAGCAGCCGAACAAGCTAAGCCTGAATCTCAACCTGCCGAGCCTAAAGAAAAGATTGAAGAGCCCTTGGCATTAGCCTCTGAAGAGAAACCCAAAGAAGAACAAAAACAAGCTGAAGCCAAGAAAATCGATGATGCCGAAGCAGAAGCAGCAGCCAACGAAGCCAAGACCGCCAAACCCGAGGAAGGAGAAAAGAAAGCCGAGGAAAAGAAACAGGAAAACATCTCAGCCCCTGAAGAGGAAAAATCTAACGAAAGCAAAAAAGCTGAGGAATCCAAGGAATCCGAAGAATCAAAAGAATCCGAAGAATCTAAAGAAGACAACAAATCCAATTAGAATTGATAATTTAATATTAACAAATGCTTAAGGTTCACTTAACCTTCCATTCCAAATTACTAACAAAAAAACTCGCCCTAAACACTCCCACAAAGTTTCCCATCATCCCAATTTTTTCCCCTTTTTACTCTCTTCTGCGTTACATTTGCAAATGGTGTAGCGTTCGCCGGGATTAAAAAGGAGATGCTCAAAACTCTTAAGTTAAAATACTAGTTAGTTATTTTAGTTGTAAAATTAAAACAAAAGCTTAATAAAGAAGAAATTATAAGAGAGAACTTTGACGTGAGAAGATAAGATAACGGACAAATGAAGGGACCGCCAGGAAAAAAAACATCATAAATTTTAAAATTATAAATACAAGAAAAACAACAAGTAGAGAATAGAAATAGAGAACATAATTAATAAAAACAAAATGAACAAAAGCACACGAAACACTTAGAGAATAATAGTACAGTGATAATAGAGAGGAACATAACCACTACATACAATTACATTTACAGTAACACCACACTTAACATTTATACAACACACCGTTATAATAGCAACTCTGCAGCAAAAGAGAAAAATACACAAGAAAACAAGACAAAAGCAAGGACAAATCCATATGATGGCATAATTTTTAAAGACATATTTTACAACATACAAGCAACATACTTATAAATAAAAATATATTTAAAAAATTGAAAATTATTATAGTTTTTTATAAATACCTATTAATTATTAATAAAAATAATTTTAATTATGTATGTGTCCCCCAAGCCACCCCCCACCTTTTTCTTTTTTGTATCCCACTGTATTATTTGTAATCTTAATGGTAGAGACAAAACAACTTTTATTATTAGAATTGTATTTGTGCACTATAATTAATTTTAATTCTTTATATTTTTATTAATTACTAATTAATAATTAATTACATAAATAATTTGTATTTTTGTGTAAAACTTCTACTCTCTGCTGGCATATGCAATTAATTGATTTGTTTGTGAAACAACAACAATACGACAAATACACTTTTGTAATTCGTGTAATTTAATTATATTTTATTAATTTTTTGTGTGAAATTTTCATTGCGACTTCTCAATGTATGAACTTTTTCAAAATATTCATTTCGGTATTATGAGAACCGATATATGTATTTTCAAATGTCGTGCCATTATTAAGTGTTACTGATATAAAGGCGTACATATATGCCGATATTTTAAAAGTTTGTACATTTTGAGGATTCAACGAATTAAAAAAGTAAAAATTAATGTGTATTTTTTATATGATGATTTTTTTACATAGACTGAAGATGAATAAAAATTTAAAGTAAAAATCAAAATTGTATTTTTGTATTCACTTGTTATTCGTGGAAAAAAAGAAGGCCGTTAGGAAAAGAATAGGGTTGGAGACGTTAACGTCAGCAACACGACTTCGATGTCGAATTTTGCTATTTGGCAGAAATAAAAAAATGTCGGGCATCTGCCCAAGAAACACGTTTGATCAAGTTATTAAACCGTAAGTGTGCTAAGCAGAAAAATGTATTTTAAAGAAGTCAAACGATTTTACTAAGTGTTTTATAGCATCCGAAATTTCGACAATACAATTGTAACGACTTTCAAATCACATTAAAAACTGTAGTTAAACTATCACAAATAACTACTTTACGTTTATCTCTATTGTGAATAAAATGTGAAATGTTTGTTTCCATTACGTTTTAATTTTTGTTTTCATTAAGGCTTAAATATGTAAAGGAATTAACAGGACTGTTCTGAAAACCACATGATTTGGTATAACATGACCTTTTAAAAGAACAACTGTGATTTTCCCTTTTTTGACTGATTCAAAATTATTTCGCAAGAAAATTATTGTAAAGTATCTGCAACTTCTCTACTATCCTTAATGAAATAACAAAACAATTAATATATAACCGAGTTGAAAAACTAGGCTGATATCACAACAGAAAGCACAACAGTGGATATTTTAGAGTTTTATATGTTCTAAATAAAAGAATTAACCATTCATTGAGTAATTTATTGAAGAGTTTTGTAAACGTTCAAAGGTAGAAGTAGAAAAATCGAAAATGTAAAAGAATTATTTAAAAAGTTTTTTTACGTATCTGATCGTTTTGAAATCACAAGAAATTGCGTTGAAAATATGTGATTATCAGTACTTGCCTCTATTTGATTATTTGCTTATTTGCAATTAATTCAAGATACGTACTTTATTTAATTTTTTTAATTATTCCGAAGCACAATAAAAGTCCTTTTATAAGTCAGATGGACTTTGATCGGAATCTTTTCTTTTTGAAAAGTTCCCTTTACTCTTTCTTGTTTCGTTACACGATTTATTTTCGCAATATGTTGCGCTGCTCGTAAAAATATTTTTTTTCATGCCTTTTTAACGCAACAAAAATTTCTTAATTGCAGATGAGGTCCTATGGTAGCGAATTTACCATTATATTAAGTTCGCATATAAATCGATCAATCGAAGTTCTAATGTAACGCAAAATAATCGCACTAAAAGCTTGTTTTTTTTAATTAAACGACTTCAGTCAATACGCAATAGAATTGTAAAAATAGAATTCTTCTAAATTACATAAAACAAACATTTCATTATTAAAAATATAATATAAATGTAATTAAATCATGGCAATAAAATTTTAATTTTCTTGATATTTTACATCACGGCGACATTTACATTTCAATTAAAAATTTAGGTTTTAAAATAGTGGAAAAAGGAATGATAAGAACTTCCATAACTGGCGTTTCATTTCTATTTAAATATAATAAAAATTAAATACGATTGAACTACTAAAAGAGCTCATCAGTCTTACTAAATACCTACGCAGGTTGTGCGGAAAGCATTTAAGTTTATTTATCGTGTCCGACCAAATTTTCTGCAAAAATTATTAAATATATTGTAAGATAATTGTTACATGTGATTTACATATTATACATTTACAGAAGAACACAAGTTTTACAACAACAAAAACATAACAAACAATATCAAACTACTTCATTAAAATGAGTGTCGAATATGTAGAATTTTTAACTTCCCGCTGGGAAAATTGAAAATTTTTTAAAATCTACAAGTTATCCGTGTTACATCGTTTTGAAAAAATCTAGTTCTCATCAGATCTCTACGTTTTGAGGTCTTAGGAAGCTTCCTTGACCAATTCGGAGAACCTTTTAAAGGGCTGATTCGGAACCCTCTGAAGAACATTCCTGGAGTTAGATTTTCTGTGAATTTGAACCGATTCGAAACCGCAGATTTAAAGATATCTAAAAAAAATCAGCTATTGACACTTAAAAACCACCGTAAACCGGGTCATGTTCGTGAGATATGGAAATTATATATCTAGTGAGTCAGTGTTCTCTATTCTTGTATAGTAATCGAGAACTACATCAATCACCGGGGAAATCGGTTGATTTTAATACTAAAATAATAGTAACAAAAGAAAGATACAACAACGGGCCAGTTTTTTGTTCAGTAGCATGTAGCTAAATATATCCCAAACGAATTGACCCCTTTTCCATGGAAATTAAAATCCATTAGAATTTTATTCATAATTTTGGACAAAACTGATAGAAACTGAAATTTCCATACAAAGGCACCACACACAAACACAGATGCAAGGGATTAACTGCAGCATATGTACAATGAGACAATAACTATAACGAATAGTTTTGTAATCCTCCTCAACCTCGTCCCACTTTAGTAATGAGGTCCTTTTTCTAGATATGCAGAAAAAATTTTAGGCAATTTGAAGACTATCCTACATATCCGTGTAAATATGAAAATTCAACAGTACAAAATTTTATTAATTTTCATTAATGTTATCATTATTATGTTAAGTGTAGACCCTGCCTGATGAACAGCTTTTTATAAATGCAAATCTATTATTTTGGCATTTTGTAAAATATTTGTTTGGTTCCGTCGTATTTTTACTTATTTAGAATGTTTAAATTTTAGAAAACTGCATAAACGTACTTACCTTTTTAACAAACATTTGACAAACAATTATACCTAATGACCACCAGTCCACAGCATGAGTATATGGTTGTCCGCGTAAAATTTCAGGAGCTGAAAATAAAAATGAAAATAAACTGTTTTACTTACCCGAATTAAAAACAAACATAAAATCAAATCATAAATTCAATAAATAAAATCAAACAAACAATCTGTTGACACACAAATAAAACGCATTTGCTCTTTTATCCATTAAGTTTTGATTTCATATTTTTTTTTTAATTATTTAATTTTTTTTATCTTTTCATCTTAATCAATTGAAATTTACACAAACATTTATAATTAATTATAATAATATTTACACAGCATTTTGTTTTAATTATTTTAAAGTTAATTTGTTAATAATTAATTATAAGTAATAATGTTTACTTAAAGTACTACTAGAAAATATGTTAAAATTTGTTATATTGTTTGTTCTATAAAACTTCATTTTTAACAAACTTTGTATTGTTTTATTTGATTTCGATTTTTCTTCATATTCTTGTTTTTTCTTCTGATTCTCCTCAGTTTGTCTTCATATTATTATTTTTATTTTTGTCCTTTTTATTAGTATTGTTATTCTTCTCAATTTTCTTCTTTTTTCTTATGATTCATTGTAATGAAATTATGTAATTCTTATTTTTAAAACGTACAAGCAAATCACATTGAAACAGTGTTTAATTTCTATATTTTATTTATTAAAATTTATTAAACTATCATTTACACTTTAAAACTATGCAAGAGTTTTTTAGGGAGCTATTTTAATTTATTGGAGTTCTCTTTAAATTATATATTAAAAATTATTGTTATTAAATTAAAAACATTTCGTTTTTTACTATAACAAGGTAATAGTATTGTAATTTAAATCACTTTTATGTAATATTTATATTTTTAATTACGTAATGCTTAACATATTTTTTTATTCCAGTGAAGTTATAAACTAAATTACAAAAAATATATTTATATACTAAATTTTTATAGTTAATTTTAAGGTTAAGATTTGTTTTCATATTATTTTGTGGTTACATTTAAGCATTGAATCACAAAATATCTATAATTATGGTGATTGACGTATTTAAGTCGAAAGTTGTGCATTTGACTGGCTAATATAGTTTTACTTTCGACGCAGTACATACAAAAATACACAAAAATTATTGAATTTTTATTCAATTTCAGAAAAGATTTTAGAATTTGTTTCAAAATCTGTAAAAATCATTGGGATAAAAAGGTTGGAATCACTTCCTGAACCAGTTCTTCAGAACTGTTCAAAATGTCTGACTAAACATAAATTATTTATTCAAAAGAAAGGTGCCCTAGACACACTTAGACAATAATTTTAAACCAGTTGATTTGGTTTTATTTTGGGTTTATAAAGCAGCAAAATTGAAATATGATGTTGTATTGTAAAGAATTATTTTCACATTGAAATAAAGAGCAAAATGAAGTAACATACCGAAAATGAAAACATCGTGAGCAGAAAATGTGATTTTTTTCTCTACCCTTTTGCTTCTCTACACCGTTTGTGTTGAAATCTTCAATAAAATCCAGCCTTCAATAAAATCCCAAAAAATCTTAAAGCAACAGTAATTTCTAAAGGAAAAGTGTTTTGTGATAACCCTTTGAATAGAGGTTAATCCTTAATATTGATTGCATTTAGTTGTAGTGAACTGTTATATGACATGCTGAAAGCTTGAATAAATTTTTTATAAGAAATTGTTTGTTTGTTGCGGTTACAATATTTTGTGATATCTTTCATGTCATGAAAAGCCAGGTAATTTAAGAAAATTATATTGAAAGCAGTAATTATTATCCTTGTCGAGCTGTTCTTTAACTATTTAATTGATATTCTTTTTAACTTAAAAGAGAGAATTTTACCATAACCGACACTGCGCAGTTTCAATAACATGTAAACGGATTATATAAAAACTAAAAGGGCAAATCCACTTGAAAAATTTTTGGTATATTTCCGTAACAATACTTTATGCGACTTTCATATTGTGATATATCGTGTTGTAATAGTCGATTTTAGTAAAAATTATGATTTCTGAAGAGCATGTCTTACGCTTATATAGCGGTTACGGTTCCATATGTACCCAGTTTTAAATTCAAGTGAATATAAACGGTGTGGTCTATTTTATTATTTTTGAAAATTGCGAAATCTAAAGTTTTGAATAAACTTAAAATTGTTAGCTCACTAGTTTAGAAATATTAAACTTGCGAGAATTTTTTAAATAGAACTAAAATATTCTTCTTGTCTAAAACCTGACAACAATTAATATCGAATAACTGACAAAAAAAATTAGTGCATTTGATATTTCATTGAAATTTTTACACATTTTAAATATTAGTTTCGATCGTATTCGAATGATGTAAATTTCCAAAAAGGAATAATAAGACTCTAGTGAAACTAAAAAAAACTAAACTAAAATATTGCAAATATTATTTTGTCATACCTATACGGCATAATTTATTTTGAATTACGATTTGGGCATTTCAAAAGCATTTATTATTATTATTATTAATTTTTTTTTTTTGCAATTTTATGACATAAGTTTTAGACGTACGTACAAAGTTAATGGTTGTGATATTTTTCGATTGAAATCATGAAAAATAAACAAAAACAGGGGAAGCAAAACATGAGATAAATTAGAGATATATATCAGCAGTATTCTGTTAAAGAACTCTTTCAAGTTTTAAGTTTCATTTGTACACATCATTTAAAACAAAATCTTTCTTTGAAAGACCATTTGTTATTAAGTACCCCAAAAAACAATCAGATAGTTAGTTGCTCGCAATAAAACAGACAGTCAAAAGCAATAATACCTTTGATATATTTTTGAATTAGTTTTCGCAATAACCTGCAAAAATTCGGTACTTGATGTCAAATAGTTTTTCCTAAAATTCCAATTCAGAATTTGAAGTCGTACATATATAAATATTAAGTCCGATACGCCAAAATTATCTTGAAAATTATTTTTGAATTCAATAAAAACCAAATGTTGTCTTGTGTAAGCAAATACTTCAGTATACGAAAAAATTGAATTCAGTTTCAGACATCGAAAAACGTAATATATTGAAATAAATTTTGTATTGTTCTACAAAATCAAGGTATCTGCATATGTTTGTTAAAAATTTGCCATCAAAAAGCTATTAGTGACAAACGAAATGGCAAAATATATGAAAACTCAAAGCTTTATATATACATTATTAGTTCTTTCGAAACTGTGGTAGTTCCTACTTCTTATTTATACAAACGTAAGTAAGTAAGTTTATGTTAGAAAAAATTTAAAAAAGAATAAAGGAAAATTATAACAGATCTAGTCTATCTAATGGTCCATTTGAAATTTGGTGTTTTGGATTTTTTTATTTTTAATTTTTTTTATATTTTGGGGAAAATAGAACAAACAAATTATTGAATTTATTCATTTTAACTTTAAGGTACTTAAATAACTAAACGTTGGGTTTGTTTTGTTGCTTTTGATATTAAGATTTCTTTTAAACATCAAGCAAATATATTCTAAAGATGTTCTATCTCTTTATGAATATTAAAATTTGCAATAAATTAATAAAAACTTATTTTCATTATTACGCTTCGAAAATTTTTAGTAGATAAGAATATGTAATAATTTATGTTAAATTTGTTTGATTAAATTCTTAAGATTCAACATTAATTAACTTAAGCAAAATATACATATTATTTTTGTGGAAACAGTTCTAAACCTAATGAACAGACTTTAATAACGGCTAAAAGGATAAACATTGCTTTTCACGACTGGACGCAAAACTGCTAAAAACAAGTCTTGCAAATGTAGACAGAAGCTATTAGTTTTTCTCTAAATAATTTAGAACGTACCCAAACGTCTGGAGGGATTATGATGATAAGAACGACAAAAACAAAGAAACATGAAATTATAAGCCATATTTTGTAAGAAATAACTACCAATACTTCGACACGTAGAAAATTTTTTGGGAGGATTATGGTACACAATTATGTGTTTTTTCTTTTTTGAACTGGTTATAAACAAGCTGACGTTGTCTTCTTCTGACATATTAGCATAATCACCATAATCATCACTGTTCATTTCAATATCACTTTGAACGTTTGTGTAGAGCTTATAGTAAAATTGAGACTTGTTATAATAACTAGTATTAATACACTTTTGTTTATCACTTAGTTGACACAACGTTTGAAGGCCTATTTCAGGGCTTCTTTTCTCAGGATTTTTCGTTAATATTAACGGGTTTGCAACGCGTCACAATGCAAGAGTTTCTCTAATAATTTTCTTTACGGCATTACCCATGGATGGTGCCACCGTATCAGATGTAGATGAAACAAATTTAAATAAATATGGTTGAACATCAGGATAAGTGGTGTCAAATATTAAATCCAATTCACTTTGACTTGGTGTCTTAGGTACATAATCATGTCTATTCATTATTTCCGTAATATAAATGACCTTCTCCGTTAATAGATCGGCCACATTTTCACGGCACATCTGACGCTCATCTTCATTTTCATGCTTAATCAGATCCAAATGTATCGTCCATACTTCCCACGGTATGCACTCCGGAGTAAAGGGCCATCTCGATTTCTTCTTTTGGAAAAACTCCAAACTTATCTGACCCGAACCGGTGCTTTCGTTTGAGCGCAACTTTTCGCTGAATACATTGATGGCCCTTTTGACAGTACGCTGCAGACTATCGGAAGTACAACACACGTAGGTGAAGTCAATGAAATCACAATCAACATCGGTATAGCCTACAGTGCCAATAGAGTACTGAGCATCACCAGTATAAATATATTTGCCAAGGCAGCGATGAAATAGCACCGTATGAAAAATACTAGCAACAGCTTCATCTACTTGACGGCCTTCCATGGTAAAATCGAACACTTGCGAACGGGCATTCATTTTTACACAATTAATTTCGTTCAATGTTTCTTACTCTATACCTCTCTATCTTCCTCTATTTCTTATACAGTTTTCTTATTTAAAAAGTACTTTATCAACTTCTAAGTATTGTTACCCTATTTTAGAAGTAGTAAGAAGAAATATAAATATATTTAAATCGTACCCATGTATTGAAATGTTCCACAAATTGTTTTTGTTGTTAAGCCCAACTTCAGCCACTTGCTGAGTCCAAAATCGGTTAATTTTATATGATAATCTTGGGTTAATAGTATATTTTCGGGCTTTGCATCACGATATATAATACCAGCGTTGTGTAAAAAATCTATTCAAACAAATATAAATCTATCAGTAACTATAGTTAAAAATTTTTAATTCATTTCATATTTACTTACCTAAAGCTAAAGCAATCTCAGCCAAGTACAGACGAATCAAATTTAAAGAAAATGACCGTATTGTAGCGAAGAGTTCACCATTTGGTATATATTCGGAAACTGCAAGTGACAAAAAGAAAGTTTATATATTTATTTGTGATTTGATAAATAAAAATAAATGTTTCTAACTACACTTTATAGCTCGAATAAAAAACAATACTGTACTAGCAAGTACTTACAAATCGTCAAAGAAAATGTGAAAAGCCCTATCTAACATTTTTTTAAATCTACAGGAGAAGTTTAACTTGTTTAAATAAAAAAAGTGATGAGCCGAATTTAAGTGTTTAATATTCGCGAGTGCAAATACGAAGATATGAATCAATATTCCCGAATATGTATATTTTACGTAAAATTTAAATGATATGGAAAACTTTTTATGGACAAAAAAAAACTTTATAATCTGCTCGCTTACATATAATTTAATACATGTTTCCAAAATTTTAAACGATGGTAACATAAATCTCTGTAACAAATAACAAGTTTGCATATTTTCAAAGGTTTCAGAAATTTATTTTTAACATTTTGAAAGATAAAAGTACTCTTCAATTTGTATGGTCCTGTCCCTCTATTTATTTATCCAATATTGAATATTTATTTATATGGGCCTGACTACGAAAAAAATTCGTGGAGTTATCTCGACAAAAAATGCAAAAGATTGTCTTGAATAAAGGACTTAAAGGTAGATTATCTTTGCAAACTCCAGCAATAGTCTGCCATCGTGTGCTAGTCCCAGCTTTCTTATAACGATCTTCAATTGCACGAAGAGCTTGATGACATCTTTCACCTTGCTCTTCGCTAAAAGCACCCATGTTTCGTGAAAATCGGTCTAAATGCGAGTGCAGAAATTAGATTTTTATGCACATGTTGCAAGTTCGATAACAGGTGTTTTCCCTATTACGGTAAAATGTGATGTTGTCATTCAGCTTTTTCTAATGAAATCGTTTAGTTTCCGAAAGGCCATATTTATAATCTGGACCAGAGTCTACACTTAATTTGTCACGTTCGACATCATGAAAATATTCATATGAATTTAAAAACAAAATAAACACATGCCACACATTTATGCTTAACAGAAAACACACGGATTTTCCGTTTTAGTTTAATTTTAAGTTCTCCAGTTCAGAAAATACTTTTATTTAATTCGACCTTATTGAATACTCATAACTTTTAGAACAAGGATAGGATAAATAAATTACTAAAGCAACTATAACAAAAATTCTATGTTTTGCAAGATAATTTCCGAAAGAATGCAAAAAAAACAATACACTGATGTTAAAAAGCAACTAGTTTTTAGTCCCACTTAAGGAAATTGATTTTGCTTTCATAAGAAACAATTAAAATAATTATTACGAACTATATACATATTTGTTTAATCGCTTACTCACGTATATGTAAATTGAAACGATTTTGCCACAAATCAAACTGTTTAACAATGAAGGGATGATGGCCGCAAACTTTTTGTATATCAACTTCGTCTTTAATCTGTTGCAAACTATTCTCGCTTATAATCTATTGGATAGGAATAATATGTATTTATTATATGTATATCAAAAAATAAATACATTCAATTTAACATACTTTTGATTTCTTTAGAACTTTCAGGGCATAAGCAGGATGATGACACAACGATGTTTTAGATGTAATCAATTGCTTTTGGTCTTCTGTTGGCTGGTGCTCATTCTTTATAGATTTCTTATCAATTACTTTAAAAACTACACCAAATGCGCCCTTGGCTACCAAATGATAAATATGAAACTCTTCGTTGCGGCTCGACTCTTTGAAGTGCGAACTAAAAATGGCATAGGTTAACGGTTTGTGCCAGTGTGTTTTAGAACGTTTCCGTTGATATTGTAAAGTACTATAACTGCAAATGAGTAAGTGACATCAAAAATTTTATTATTATTACTGCATATTGCGAAAACAAAACACTGCAACAACAGGCAAGTGTTTGAGTTTTGAATTAATTTAAGTAAAAAATTTAAAATTAAGTTTGAATTTATTGACTTACTCTTTTCTACAGGATTTTTGACGTTGTTTATAAGAACTGCGACCAGAATATGATAGATTCCAATTGAGGCTGCCCAAACTCCAGAAAGATGGGACCTAAAAATGACATATTAACGAAAACAGTTTATTAATATCACATTTTGCTTTATTGTTATTTGCATACATATTTTATTTTATATTAATATCTCTCGGATAAAAAATTATGTGTATACAACTATATATCGCTAGTCTGATATTGAAAAACCTTAACACACGTTTTTTCCGATACTAAAATATTTGAAATATTTAGTGATTCCAATACATTTTCTATAAATTCTCCTCGTCACAAAAATTTAGCACAATATTAATAAAAACAATAGTTTCAATAGCAATCGACAATTAAGTTTCTATTATGATGAAATTACTTTCATGTTTTTACTTTCACCTTTCAAAGCTATCAGATTTGATTTAAAATATAACACATAAAATTTAGAGAAATGAATTACAAAATAAAAAGCAGGATTTTTCTTTAATAATTGCTTTTTAATCACTGCATGATGTGCCTGTGAATTTCTTCAAGTATTTTACAAAACTTTTTTTTGTTAAGTGGTGTAAATTCATTGCAAGCAATTATTTTTATTCGCTAACAAAGATTACGTGGATTAAATCAGTGACTCAACAATACAACTTTGTTAACCTTTAGAGGAATGAGTGGTTCTTTAAAAACAAAACTGATTTTTTGTTTTCTTCACTTTTAATTTATTTATATTTTTTGTTTACTTCGTGGCTGATAAAGAAATATATATTTGAACCTTTTGCAAAATAATAATGACATTTACCAATGAGAAGCAAATAAAAGAAAACACAAACCAAAGTAAATGTACGGACTGTTAAATTTAATGCACTGAAATTAATTCTTTTTAGAATTTATGAGCACTTAAATATATAAATTTAAATATGGAAGTACTTGTAAATATATAATAATATTTTTTCCCCCAAATTGTAGAAATTTACTTTAACCTGTTCAAGAAAAAGTATGTTTTGTTAAAGGACTACGTCAATAACATAAAATTACAATATTTGGGGTAAAGAACTAATCACATCCATTAAAACTTTGGAAAGAGCCGGGAGCTAATGTTACGTTGAAAGCCGAGCGCTATCGTGCCATCCTGACTGAATTTTTGTTTCCAAAAGCTAATAAGCTAAACATCAGCGATATTTGGTTCCTACAAAACGGCTCAACGTATCATAAAGCGCAGCTAACAATCGATTTATTGGTCTCCTCTTTATTAGGATTTAGCATCTCTGAATGGTCTTTTATGGGAATATGTTGTCATTTATTTATTTTTATAAGACGTCATAAATACCTCAGAATTATCTACCAGATTAGAAGAAAAAAAATTAATTCCAACAATAGTTCTGTTTTATATTATCAATTTAAGTTCGCATGGAGTTAAAAAACATCCGTTTTATATATTTCTTATATATTTACATACATATACAATTGAATATAACATTAAATGAACCTGAGTTATTGTTGTTTTTATGACTTTCTGTTATTTAATTGAAATTTATTTATGCATTTCCAACAATCGAGAAAAATATTGGGGCAGAATTCGATTTGTACTGAAATTGAATTTTTTGTGGAAAAAATTATTTTTTATCTACATGTAATTGGGTCAGAGAGAAAATATTTATGTCAGTATGGCTAAATAAGCAGATGTGAATGCTTTTTAATATTATCAATTGCATCAATGATATGATATTATAAAATATCACAAAAAACAGTGGTAAAATTTCAACATTTAGCACAATCGATCTGTCACACTACACTGATAGATGCGTGACATCATAAGCTTCTCTATTTCCAACGCTTTACACTACGAAATGATTTTGACAAATAAAATCTATTGGAGATCCCAAAGAGGTTTACATTAAAGTTTACGAAAAATGCAGGCCAATGCCAAGGTGATAGTTTATATCTGCTTTCCATCCGTGTCTGCTGCCGATTACTGCAAGGGATTTTTCTTTGAATGCCGCATTTAAGTTTTTCAAAATGTGGTGATATTTAATGCTTTTGGCCGTTAGTTGCAATGATTTTGATTGATAAATCTTCTAATTTAATTTGGGGATCAAATTTATTGTTCATTGCAAATAAAATTCAATTTAAATATATTTTCAAATAAATAAATAAAGCCGAAATCACATGTTGTAAAAATCAACTAAGTCCATATTAAAAATACTACAGAGCTCGGTTAAGAGACATTGTATATATGCAAAAATTTTTTATATTGTTAACTAATGTTTATATAGTTTAAATATAATTGTTTTTTAAGACCAATAAAAAACTTAAAAATAAAAAATTTATTGTTTAGCTTCATTAGTATGACACAACCAGAGATTAGTTTTCCCTAGAGATATCTAGGGGAAACTAAACTCCGTAATGTGTTAGTCGTTAGTTGGGTTAGTCATTTGAGTCAATTGATGTTTTTTATATATTGTGCAAAAATGTTTAATATGTAAATTCTTAAGGCATTTTTCAAAATATGCTTCCATAAATATTTAATTATTTTTCTATAAGAAATTATTAATTTAAATAGAAGAAAGTAAAAAACTGTTTACATCATTGCCTGTTTCTTTGTTTTAGTCGTTTTTATTCTTTGGGAATTGCTTATGAACCAAAAATTCAAACAAAAAAATAATTTATTCCGAACATAAAACTGTAAATGTCAAGCTTTTTCTTTTAAATAGTTTTAGCACAATTGAACTGAATAAATACAGTGTGCAAATAAAACTTGCACATGTATGTACTTTTAAATTGAACTTTATAATGTTGGATGATTTAGAAATTAAAAAAGAAACACAACATGTCGTCATCTGAAGTGCAAATTGCCATAGGCATGCAAAGGTCGATTTTCTACTTGATTATTAATTATCAAAAATACATGTCAATCAATAGTATATACTTTATACCTACATTTTTATTCAGTTATATGAATTTGAGATCACGCTGTATTAATAAGCACTATAGGTTCAGCTTAATAATTAATACAGAACTATAAAATTAATCATAATTGAAACCGAATTATAAACATTTAAAAAGATTTAACATTAACAGACTATTTTTGTATATAAAATAAAAAATAAAAAGTTTTGTTTGGTTTTTATATTAAAAACATACACAAAATTTCAGTATTTTCTTATGACTTCAACGAGCTCCCAAATGAATATTATTGAAAATATTCAAAATTTTTAAAAACTTTAGAACTTTTAATACATTCTTTTTAATATCAGTAGAGCTAAAAACAATGACGGAACCTGAAAAGTTTACGTTTCATATAGCGAGTACCTATATCATCATGTAATTTTGTAATAAGACTCTGCTTACAAAATTTTATTTTTCTCGAAAATTATCATACTCTTGTAATTAAATGTGACATTTTTTAAATCCTGGCTTTAAGTTTAATTTTGAAAAGTTTTACAATTTTCAAAATATATTTTTACTTATTCTATTTGGCTAGAGACGCCTCTACTTATTTTTATTTCGATAAGAAGTTTTCAATTGAATTAAAAAAACGTTCTTATTGCCCACTGTAAACGTATTTTTATAATTAAGTGTGGTAAAAATTGTATTTGAAAATGTACCAATTTGTTTATTTACTTAATGAAAGATTGTTCGGCACATGTGTGTCTGGATTGATAGAATTACAGTATAAAAAACGTGTTGATTTTGAAATTAAGTGAATAGAAAGAACAAAAATATAAACTACGCGATATTAGAAGGCAAATATGATCGTTTGTACGTATATAATATTAACAATATAAACAAGACTATTATTGGATAGTAAAAAAAGAAAACAAAACTTAAAAACACAACAAATGCTGTAGAATCAAAAGCAAAGCGAAAACAAAAGTTATCAAAAACAAAACAAAAATAAAATAAAAAGCTAATAAATACTAACGCTGCCCCACCAGCAACAGCATTTAATTAATAAAAACTACAATAAAAAAATTTAAAAAAAAATAGTAGTCAGTCAAAACAAATGAATATGATAATGATAACAATAACAATAACAATAACAATAACAATAACATAATATGAAAATAGACGGTGAGACGGACTTGTTTATAAATTTATAGACAAACGTACGACATATTCACACTTTATTAGAGGTAAATTACGTTGTTTTTTATTTGCAGTTGGTTTTTTCAAATTTTATTTTGCTTTGTTTGTGATTATAAATTTTTGCAAATCAACCAAAATATTATTTTATTTATTTATCATACAGTGAAAGCTGTACTATTGGATAGTCTCCGTAGACGGACAGCTGTAAAAGACCGAACAATGACCTCATTCCAAGAACAATTTTATCTTTGTTAGGTGGACGACCTTCTGAGTGGAACAGCGTAGTTGTGTCTTCTTTGTTTAAAACGTATTTTATAGTGTGGCGAAATGAACGCAAATATAAAGTTGAAACAAGTATTGTGTAACACCGTGATTTTACTTTTTTATTTTTGCCGACGAGAACTATAGAAAAGAGAAATGAACAAGTCCATGTGACTTCATGTGGCGTGATTATTTTGTACAAAGGCTTATAGAGATTTTGATTACAATATTATGTCATTTAAGATATTTGATCTTAAGAATTATTTTATCATAATATTATTTACTTTGGGGTTCCTGATGTTGATTCCAATTAAAAATAAAAAAGATTTTATTTTCAAATCAGCGAACTTCTAAAAATAAATTAATTTGAAGATTTTTTTTTAATCAATTACCGTATGTTGGTGGATTTGGAGTCAAGTTTTGATCCAACGTTCTTTTGAAGGTGCGTACACACTTGTCATATACTTGATAAAAAAAAGCGTAACCACTAAGTGCTAATCATATATATGTTGGTTAAGATATGTGTTTGATATATAAAAATAGTATCATTCGTAACTAATAGCCAGTGTCATATAGTTCGATATTATTGGAAAATGTTCAACTCAATAAACGTTTGCCGAAATCAAAAGCTTTTTGATCAGTACTTAGTGGTTACGCCAAATATTTCATAAGTGTGAACGTACATTCAGTTTCTACTAAATTTAAAAAAAAAAAAATTATAAAATTAAAAACAAATACTATATAAAATTTAATAAATAAATGAAAAAAAATAACAAAAGCAATTATAATAACCTCCCTTATTCTGTAATTATTTGTCAACGTCACGTTAAGCATATTACAAATAGGACACTGATATGATGTTTATACATATCTAAAAGCAATATATATGTATACATACATATCACTTATGAATGTGTGTATATGTGTGTATGTAGATCAGTTTTACGTTATGATACACTATTTATTTGAAATATAAATCTATTGCAGCAATGGGTCTATATTTATAGGAATCTATTCAAAATAGTGACCCTCTATGTACTTCATATTAATTAACTTTTCTTTCCTATATTATTTCTGAAAGTTATCAAAATTTCCATTAAAACATATCTTTTTTTTTCTTAAATGCATTTAATTTGAAAAGGCGACCGAATAATTGCTCATTTGCAATATTTAAACAATTAAAACTCTTTCGCATATGTATTTCGAACAAAATATTTATTCACTTAAAATTTGAAAGTGCGTAATTTAGATAAAGAAACTGTTTATTTATTTAATATTATAAAATTGTGTGGTAATGAGAGGAGAAACGTAAACAATGTTATAGAGAAAGGAAATATATAAACACTTGAATATTATATTCGGCTGTTTAGAATTTTTATGTCATTTACCAAGCCCTGAAAATTATAAGCATTCATATGTACATACATACTTACATGCCTATGAGCATAGGTAATTAAATAGATTCTAAGAAATGCATGTTTGTCAAACTACATGTTTGAGATTGAAAATAAATCCGTCGGTGTGTATGCCATCACCACGTAATTGTTCACTATTTGCGACAATTTTTAAGTATTAGATGCAGTCTTAAAGACGTTGATGTCGCCATTTTTAACAGATGGGTACATAAGACTTTAGTGAGTTGAGTTAACGCGAATTTTATTAATTACTACTGTGACTAATACACGATTTATGCCTTCACTTAAAAATTATACACTGAAAATTTCTTGGAAGAACCCTAATCTAAGGAGTATAAATTAAATAGTGCGAGTGAGAGGCAAGACTCTCGTAAGAGGGTCAACGATGAATGGTCAGAGTGCACTCGAAAAAATTGCCAACGAGGCTTCATGTTGAATGATGATTGCGAGACACCAGGCTAACAAATGCATTGAAAAATCGACTTCATGTACATATCGTTGGATATGAAATTACGTTTGAATATCAAATACCTATCTAAAATAATTACGTTGAATTATAACACCTACATACATACATACATACATACATACATACTTATATATTAACATGCACTTGCAAATCAAACACAATTTTTAATTTTTATTATATGTTATAGGATATTGGCAAAAATTTTGTTATATTGTCAATATTGTTGGAAATAAAAAATTTATTTCTAAAGATTTATAACATAAAGATGTCTTTCAAACCATATATATTTCATTAATAAATGTATATAACATTAATATTGTATTACAGTTTTTGCTCCAGCGAAACTACAGACTACACAAAACTCTTACGTGCAAACATAAATTTTACTTTGCGGTTTGTGAAAAAATTCAATATACATATAATACCCAAAATATCTAAATTATTAGATTTTCTTCAATCCTGTTCCCAAACAGGACAAGGCCGTCCTTCTTGTTTGCCAAGCCGCATGAGTAGTTTGTTAAGTATTTTATACACTAACGGAGATATGGTTACCAATTGAAGTAATAACGAAGAGTTAATCTACACTTCCTTAAAGTGCATAAAATTTTACATTACTAAGCCGAGTAGTGAAGAATTGAAATCAAAGAACTTGAATAGAATTTACAATGATATAGAATTTCAAACGCTTTTTCTTTCGAATCGAATTTATATTCCATATGTTTTGCTTAAAGTTGCAATAAAACTTATTTGAGGAAGTGCTTTTATTTCAAATATTTATATAACAGAATGCTCTACAGCTGTTGTTGTTGTCATTTTCATGCTGGTTGAATTACGCATAACTTATTAAAAAGAGTAGCATGAGTTATTTAGAATCATTAATTCTCATCAGAATTTAATTTTTTTATATGCCTCATATCCAAAGCCAACCCTTCAGCCGCAAACAAATGAAGCACTTGTTTATATGTATGTATGAATATTAATTTAGACAATATGTCAAACCTATTACATACGTTGAATGAAATATTTTTAACAAAATTCTATACGAAAACGTTTGTTCTGGTCAATACAGATATGATATACATACTTATAAGTAATTAGTAAATACCTGTTTTTGTATGAGCACAGAAGTAAAACACTTTGTTTTGTTCAGAAGGTTTTTAACTTTTTCACAAAAAAAACTTTTTACTTGAAGTTTTCGATTATTTTCTAGTGCATACCTTCAACAAATATCGTCCGGAATGTCAAACATTTCGGTATAGACGAAGTATAGCCGTAGAAGAATTTTAGGTGAATAAAATCTATTCACAAATAATTTTCATTGAATACTCAACATAAGAATCATACATACATACATATATTTCCTGATAAAATTACTATTATGAATTTTAGAACAGAAAATAAATAGTACCTATTTATTTTCAATTCAATTGATTCCAATATTTATGATGTTTACATTTTAGGTTAATGCTTAAAATTAAATTTCCAGACAATAACGCAAAGATTGTCTATATGCAACCAGGTATAAAAATAT
This sequence comes from Linnaemya vulpina, assembly GCA_963675445.1. Lineage (NCBI taxonomy): Eukaryota > Metazoa > Arthropoda > Insecta > Diptera > Tachinidae > Linnaemya > Linnaemya vulpina. Next base: position 39,711,019 of record OY776280.1, on the reverse strand, counting down.
TGACTTGGTAAACCCTGAATTTGAGAGAATTCATTGGAATAAAATGTAACGAACATGCATATACGATGTGTTGATAAATGAAAATGGTGTTTCAAGGTCGCAAACAATAGCCTTCCTTCGATTTTGTAAGAAAGCTACTCAAGCAACTTGGCGTATTTTAGACAATAGTTTTGCTCAAGTCGACGGCTTGTGAGCAAATCCTTCAATACCTGACTGCAATATTGGAAAAATTCTGGAAAATGAGGTCATATAAAACAAATGTAATAACGGAATATTCACGTTTGGCAAGAATGTGTATATTTCCTGGTACAATGTTAAAATTTTGTGGAAAAAAATTTTTGCGTCTAGTGGCGTACTGGTGAAGATTTTGCAACATTCGACATGTGTCATATAAGTCAGCTTTTTGGTTAAAATGAGTTTTTGTACAATTTATTGTGTAACAAATTAAGTTGACTATTTTCATACAATGCCCTTTATATACATATAATCGGTAGGTCTGACAGCATGTATTTCAACTTCTGTCGCTTGACAGTATAATCGGCTTCATATGTGCAATGGTTGCATATAAAATGAATACCAAATTTAAAAACACCCATAAATATGTATGTACTCTCATATATTAATAAGTACTGACATAATTAGTCATGCCTGTTTGTACATAGTATGTAGATACGGATTCACATACATACATATGTATGTAAGTATCGACATGTTAAGATTGTCGTATAAAAACAATATACCGAAAATTATCTTATCTCTTCGTATTATGTTCCATGTTCATACATATATGTATATGTACATATACATACATAAAAATAAAGGTAATTCAAAATGCAGACACCAATAAAATACAGGTAGATACAATATAGTATGCATATGAACATTAGTTTAACACACAACAAATACTATGTATTTTGGAAGAAAGAATGTTACTTTGTGCAACTATGTACATACATATGTATGTACATATATACATTCATGTGTAACTATTCAGATTTATCTATAAAAAAAAATTATTTTTAAAATTCGACATTTTTCATTTTCCCAGTATTTATGTAAATATTATAATTAATGAAGGGAGGGGTATAATCTTTGAGCATAAACATTCTTTATAATCTGCGTATGCAGGTAAAAATTTATATATGAGTGCGCAAACACATATATGTATGTATATAACATGGGTATATACATATACACATTTACAAACAATATTATGCACACACTACATACATGTATGTGCATTATTATACACAGCAACATGTTTGCAGCATATCATACAACGTACATACATATGTATGTACGTATGTATGTCTGCATGTACATTTTAGCTAAAGCAAAGCATGCAGAAAGTATTTAAGAAATTTAGGTTTCTTTCTTCTACATCATCCCTCAAATATATAATAGTAAACTAAACTGAAGAACAAGAAACTCATAAAACTCCAGTAATTGTTTAAGAGGTGGAAGTGCGGTGGTGGTAATGTCTTTCTTTTTACTTGCGGCGTAAAAAGAGAGGCTATATATTTTGAAGCCAATAAACTTAACGTAGTTTTGCTTTCCCAAACTTCTTCCACATCCCTACAATTAGAGCAAGTTATGCACAAGGGTTGTTGTTATTGTCACTACGATTAGAGTAACAAAGCAATAGAACAAATTTCTAAACATATCTACATATTCATATGTATAAAACAAAGTGTTAAGGTTTACTGACCATTTATTCTTTGCGTGTTGGATTTGTACATTGTTTTTTTCAGTTGTTATTGTCAGTGTTAAATTATTTACAAATGCACTTCCAACCCTTGTTTCTTCAGAGAGTACATTTTTCATCTTTCTAAAACGCAACCCAATTTTACCATTGTCTATATATATTTATATATATATATATATATATATATATATATATATATATATATATATATGGATATGTACATGCAAATCTATACTTATGACATGAAAAGAAAACAAAACGCAATACAAGCAAACAAGGTGACGTTACCTGTTTTAGACGTTGCTGCTCTGCTACCGATGATGCAGCTGAACTATCAGCTGCTTTTTGTTTTCGTTGATTGTGATTACAGTATTCTAGTGCCACTTGGGGATCTTTATCTGCTTTGTTATATTTTGATGTCGTTTTAGTAGCTGTGTTTCTAACCTCCACCAATAATGGACCTCCTACAGTATTAGCAGTAGTAGCTGGTATTGTTGTTGGTGCTGTCGTTCCAACTTTTATTTTATAATTGTCCTTCCGATATGTTGTACTTTCTAATTTTAATTTTGATGCATGTATCAAATTCCTAGAAATTTCGTTTTCAATGTTAACTGCATTTTTGTTCCTTGATTTTGCATTGCCCATTTAATATTCGTATTTAGGAGAAACAATATATTATTCCTTTTTTATATACATTGGATTTTCTTTTCTATTTTCACCTCACAAGCAACATTCATTTAATTTTTACGAATACAATTTTATCGTGTTTCACATTATGATTTTTATGTAATAAGTATTATTCTATAAAATATTTATTTAAAGCTATTTCCACATTTAGAAAAATTATTCAATCTGCTTCATTTTGATTTTTATTTCTAAAATGGTTTTTCACACTTCCACAGAAATTTCCAAAATAAATCTGAGACAGTGAAGTTTACTTAAAACAGTACTGGCAACCTACAAATAAATAGTGGTGGTAAGGCTGCCAGATGGATAAAGTATATAGTTTGGGAGATTTCCTATATATGTGTGTATACTACTAACATTTGACCGTTATAGCTTGACATCAAGCTGAATCCATCTAATTCTCACTGAAGGCCGGGGCACATAGAATCCGTCATACGTTGTGGGCCAGCTTTTTGAACTGACAGCAAAGGATTGACGGATATGGTTGGCACAATAAGTACTTTGTTAACGGATTGAAAATCAGTTGTTTTTATACATATATGTTGTTTTAAGAGCACACACAAAGCTCGCACGTGTATTGAAAAAATAGAGAGAGTGAGAGAGATTGTCAAAGTACTCAACGTACGTGAAGAGTTAAAAGTTGCAAAACTTTGTCCTTTGCGTTGACGGAGAAGTATTGTATGTGATCAAGCTCATAAGAGAACGTGTATTTCAACTTAGCTGTCAGTTGAAAAAGTTGACGCAGAACGTATGACGGATTCTATGCGCCCGGCCTTTATTATATGCAAGGCACATATGAGTTATTGCAAAATATACGATCACTTCTCCACCTCTTGATATATATTGCTTAGGTAATGTCAGAGCTTCCGTATGTTAGAGCTTCAACACATCTTAATAATTCCCACAGCGTGGCAACTACTTTTATTGTACTACAACCAACTTCATCATAAATATTCCAAGAAAAAAGACCGCTAGCGCCGCTGATTTTTCCTAAATCCGCTAAAGAATTCGATAGTTTGTCAATTAAAAACTACTTAATGAATTAACTTAAACAAATATATCTAATAAAAACGTAATATAAAGTAGCCTACATTAAAAATGGACATGACCTTGGATGATATAATTAGAAATAAAGGAATAACGTTAGCACCCTCAAAAAAGTTGTAAGTTTAAGAGTAGTGATGGTTAAAAAATGGCGATTAAAGGAAATGTTCTTTAAGATATAGCCGAATAATATTCCGCAAAATTTCTTTCTTTCAGTGGCGTCAATAAACCAACCACACAACACACCAGAAAAACTTTAAAAAAGCCAGTGTTTAAGGAAGTGAGACACATTGCTGACGCCCGATTAAAAATTATACAAAATAATCGTAACAAAATTCGGGATGCTCGTGATAAATTAGTAGAAATCACTCGAAATAATGGTGATATACGCAAGAAATTAATGCAAAAAGAGGAATTGTCAAGTTACAGGTATAAAAATGGTGGTGGTATCAACGGTTCTGGAGGAAGAAGAAATATGACTATAAGTAAAATTCCACCTGGAGGCTTAAAATCAAAAAGCTCTAATTACAAAACTTCATACGCATTGACATCAAGAAGAAGGGAAAATCACTTTGAAATACCTCGCGGATATGTTGACTACGACAATATGGAAAAAATGGAAGAAGGTGAGTATTTCAGTCGCAAAGTAGAAATAAGTTCCATCCACATGTTGCCAATTATAGTTGAGATCTAGCTGAATTCCCAATTCAAGTGCTATAATTTGGTAATATATATTTTGATTATGTAGTTCAGAAAATGTAATAAAGATTTAAAAACAATTCCGTAAATAAAAATTTCAGAAGAATATGCTGCCGCATCACGCTTAAGTCGCACTGTGCAAAACGACATGCTCTATGAAATGCCACCACCAGCACCAAGACGTTTAAATTCCTGGGGATCGGTATCTAATGAACAATTTGATCCTTTCGATGTATATGAGGTTCCCTATTCCACTCGTCATGAACGTCGAATTTCCCCTGATTTGACAGCACATCCTCCTAAGGGCATTATACGCACTACCTCATTAAGAGAACATAGTCCAGATTCATTTTCAAGACGTTATCAACCAGAACAAACCTCACATCTGTCATATGAAATGCGATCCCGTTTAGAACACGCTCCAGATCCTCATGCATCGATGGGTATATTTTCAAATCCAGTTAAATCATCATCGTCATCTTTGGGAATAATTCCATCTTCATCATCTGGATATCGCATAGTCGTGAGCAACTTACATACTAGTGTTACGCAGTCAGATATTAAAGAGTTATTTGAAGATATTGGTGAACTATATGATTCACGAATTGTTCGTCCAGGTGTGGCTGAAGTAATTTATAAGTCATTAGTTGATGCCGAAAAAGCTGTAGATACTTATCACAATCGCCAGTTGGATGGACAGCCCATGAAATGTTTATTAGTTAATCCAAGAGCATCTAATAAGCCGACTGCACCTGCTATACGCTCGTCAAGGTGAGACACAGGTTGTATGCTCATAAAATTTAACATGTTCTTAATTTAGTCTACGTTCTCCTTATTTTATCGTTGCAGTTTACATTCATCTAATAAAACTCCCTTAGAAATTGACATTGATGCTCTGCATAAAGTACTATTCCGCCGCCATTAGTGTTAAAACTGAGAAATTCCAACAAGAATTAATAAAACCAAAATAATCATTTATTCAATAAAACGATAAAACGCAAGATTTAAGTTAAATAAAATTTCCATTTAGCCATGAGGCGAGCAATATCCAAATTTCCATTTAGCCATGAGGCGAGCAATTTCCCTAATACGTATATATGTATCTTTCAAAACCGAACATTCTGAAATTCTAAATTCAAAAGCTAACAACAACCACAAATGAACTTTAAGGTAAAAATTTATTTTTTATAACTTGTATGTATTTTTTATTATTATTTTTTATATTATTCATTGATTTATTTTTTAATACTCTTGCCCAAAGGACGCTTTTTCTTTAAAGGAAGTAATAGCGTTAGATCGAAAAACAAATTCTGACACAGATTTAAATAAAAAACAAATATATGGATATAAAATTTAATATTTTACACGAATATAAATAATTATATATGTAGTTGCTTGGGGAAATAACTTTACTTTCTCTTTGCCTAGGTAGTAACTTGCGATGTTATATAATTTTTTATTTGAGAGCTAATTTGAAATATCTCTATCCTTTGGACAAGGTTAGAAGGCATGGAAAAAATAGAAATGATAACGTACATATATATAAATGTCTCTTTTGCCAATGTGCTCTTAACTTTTAAAACATGTTGTTAACTGTTCCTTATTAATATATCTAATGTTCGTCAGTAGGCATTTTCGGTATTAATTTCACATATTATTCTATGTTCGCTAGGCTTTTTAAGTCTGGAAAAAAGTTAGAGCCCAGTGCCGCTATTCTTCCGTTAGTCAAGGCATAACACTGACAGAAAACAGCGCTGTTTCTTTCATCTTACAATGCCCTGTTAGAACAGTCACCAGATAACGCAGTCGAACCTTCTCAAACTTGCGGAAGTCGCCTGTTATGCATGAGGTCATGAGGCAATTGAAAACGCTTTCACACCTTAGTTGAGCAAGTTTATACGATTCCAAAAACTTGGTACACGATAACGAAATAGCAACCAAGTGTTGTTCTTTATTTCTCTTACAACTACAATTAAGAGTCGGAAAAAAGCCAACCAATTGTAGAACGAAATAAAAACGTAAGAAAATTAGAAAGGCAAGGTGATCAGTGAGTTCTTGTTATGACTTTGGTGTTGGTTTTTGAGCTTCTCATTTATTAATGTGGAAATGTTGGGTAAAGGTTCCCTGATGATCTACATTAGCCCTAGTAAAATGCGCATAGGAACTAGCTAAAACCCCTCAATTGATCACTTTGAATTTTAATATAACTTTTGGGAAAAAAGAATCAGCACGAAAATAAAAATACTCGGTTATTCTGAGTCGGGATATTCTGGACACCCTAATATCCCGACACTCACCCACAGATATGGATGTAAAGAGATAGCCGCTTTATTCCCGGTAAAGATATTGCTATTCAATATCTTTCCCAAAGATAGACTACTAGATTTTATCTGAACATTGTTTTATGAGGAGAAGAGCCCAATGGATATCATTATTAAAGATAATAAACATGTAACAGTTAGTGTAAAAATTAAAAACCACAAGACATTTTCAATATAACTACTTTTTATAAACGAATAATAATAATGTTCCTTAAATTATTTTAATTCGAACCATTGTTTTATATGCGTTACATAATCACATCTTCCCTTTTATGTGTTTTCGCAATGAGAAAAATTTTGTAGTCAAAATATACGTGTTTTGGCGTTTCACAAAATCACATTACAACTTTATTTTAGAGTGGGCTAAATGCTATGGGTTTTCTACATCTGGGGCGTAAAGTATGCTGAGCAACTTTGTAGAAAATGTTAAAGCAAATAAATTTGTGGAACGTATTAGCATTCATTAATTTTTTTACACATAATATTTAGGAAAAAAAATGTGTGTGATGGAAAGCAAATTAGAAAACAACATTATCATTAGAATTTACTTGACTTTATTTTGTCTTAATTTATAAAAATACATCTGATTTCAAAGGGAAACTTTTAAAATACCATTAACTTTACAATTATGATAAAATACAATACGAAATCATTATTAATCAATCAATAGAAGTTTTGAAGAAGAACAAAAAAGAGATGAAAGTTGAAGAGTGGTAAAAAATATTGAAATATGTATTTCAAAACAAAACATAAACATAAAAAATTTATTATTTAAAAATTTAATGTCTTAAATACACTTAGTAGCTAATCAGGACTTTTATTGCAACATTTTGCTCTTAAGCTTAAAAAAGTTTATTATTGAAAACGACAAAACTATTATGCTTTTATTTTTACCAGGAAAAGTTGCATTTTTAAAATTGGTTCTGTTTGTTTTTAGATATATTTTTTTTTGTTATCAAATACTAAAATTGAATAAAACATGAAATTAATTTGTGGGAACTTTTGAAATTTTGTGTGGCAAATTAGAAATTGCGAATACCAGTACCATAATTAGCACCACCGGCACGATTTAAAGCATCACGGAAAAGTTCTATATCCAATTCAGCGTCAGCACCTGCCTGCAGTTCAACAGCAAAGTTCTAAAAATTTAAGATAGAATTTATTACGCTAAAGTTTTTTTTTCTTAATTTGAAATAATGCGACGAAGATTTACATTTAAAACGTCCTTAATTATAGCCTTGTCCGTGGACATTTTTGCTCTTTGTATTACACCCACATCCTGACCAATCCATGTCAAAAATATAAACTTTTTTCTCTTAGACATTTCATCGCCCATTTGTATGCGTATGTAGCCAAAGGCCCTTTCGTTGTCACCGAATTGCTGACGAAACTCTTCAAAACATTGGCCACGAGCCGAGCATATAATTTGAGCACCATCAAATTTGAAAACGGCCCTAGGAGTTAGAGTAAGAAGAGGCATAGATATTTATATATAATTATGTTTTCTAGATATGTTTTTAATATGTTTCCTTACCATTCTGTGTCCGTGAGATCAGATCGTACATCTTCATAGGCTTCACGTATGGCATCTTTGTCTAGTGAAGTCGCCATTGGCATCTGAAATTAGGGAAATAAAAATATTCGAGTTAAGTGAAATATATATAATAACGAAATATTGTTTATATTAAATTATTTCAACAAAAAAGGTGTTCATAAAAATATTTATATAATATGTATCTATTTAAATAAATCGAAACATCAATTTCAAACCCCTTCTTTAGTTTTAAAAATCGTAGAATTGTCCCAGAAAACAATTACGTTGTTTAGGTGAAGCGCATCCGAAAAGTAAAATTTTTCATAACTGACGTAGTATAAATAAGGAATAATTTGACTGTTGAAATTGTTTATGTTGCCCTTGAGAGCCGCCATGGTACACAAGAAAAAGTCAAATCGCACGGTCTGGGCGGCCAGATCACATCACCTCCACGTGAGATGGCCGTTCCTTATTCAATTAAAGTTCATTTGTATAACGAATTCGCAGATTTGATATAAAGACTGAATAACGAAATTTGACATATTATATTTTTATTCATCAAGCATCATTTATTATTCAAATGCATATATAATTTATTTTGTTTTTAATTAAACCCAAACTTTTATTGACTTTGATATTAAATATTATTATTTATCAGAAACAATTATGTTGCCAAAGCGTTGAAAAGATTTTCAAAGGAGTTTTCGAGTGTTTTCGCAGAGTCAATTTTTCAAATAATCAGAGTATAACATGTTAAATATTATTATAGCATAATTAGAAAAAACTTAAAATTGCCTAATTTTACCGAATTAAAAGTATAATTACAAGCAATTTTACTTTTATTACGAAATAATGTTTGTTTTTATAAATGGAAAACAAACAACAAATTCATTTAAAATAACTTTAAAACAACGCAACAAAATATTGAAAAAGAATCACACAAATATTTATTTTCCAATGGCTGAAATTAAAAACGAAAGTTTTTCTTACAATTTTAATAACACTTTGTTAACAATGGCTTAAACAAACAACATACTAAATGAAAAAGTCCAAAATGAAATTTAACAAACATGCAATTTTTGTTACAACAAAAGCAATTTTATATCTATTCACACCAAAAAAGAGCTTCGGACAAAATAATTTAATTAGTCATGAGTTATTATCGAAAATAAAACAACAATAACAATTAAGGAATTTAGATTTTTTTTAACAAATAACTCCTTTTATGGCCTGGCCACGAAATAATCTTATTATTATTTTGTTTTTATTGTAAATTTTATTTGTATTTTTTTAATTTTATTTATAGCCAAATTAGGAATTTTACGTTTTTTTAACACTTTTCGCTATATATTTTTTCTTATTTAATTTCAGTTGACTTAGCAGAAAAATAAAAAAATAAATAAAAAGAAGCACATTTTCAAAGATTCAATAAATTATTGTATAAAAAAAGTTTTACACTAACCACCCAACACCAATAAATAAAATTTTCTCGAAAATGTTTATTGAAACTTTACGACGGCGTAGTTTTGTTTAAATTTTATGAAGTTTTCAAGTACATCACGTATTTTTACAGTCAACTGACTGACTGTTGACGTTTAATATCAATAACATAATTTAGGTGTCAGCCATTCCAGGAAACATAAATTTATACATACATGTTCATATCATAAAACTTTCATTGAACAAAAATTAATAAATAATAAAACAAAACTTATTATTGGGTAACATTTATTGATTGTTTTTTGATTTCTCCTCGTCTTGTTTCTTTTTGGTATAGAAACAACAACAAAAAAATATATATTAAATAAGGAAGTGGATTACCGGTAGTGTTTTCTTTTTTTAAATTGTGTTATAATCTTATAGTTTATAAAACGAATGCTGATGAGGCCAAATTTCTGTTTGTTGTAAACTATCAATATTTATTAAAATATTACGCGAATAAAAAAATTTTTTTTTTGTCCTTTGATTTCAATAAACATATAAAGCAGAAAAATTTTTGTAATTGGCGTCGTACATCAATCATAATATATAGCTTCGTAGGCTTAGTGTTAACTGATTTAGCCGACAGCACGTTGAAACATAAGGTCATGACAAATGTTCAATTACAAATCTTTGCCAAATTTAACATAAGAAAATAATAAAACACAATGGTGAAAGATCCACTATGAAATCAAGAATGCTCGAAGTTGTTTAACTTGTTTTTCACGTACTATTTTCCCTTATATATTTACGTTTTCCTTAATTTGATTTCCTACAATTAAAATAATTAGCAAATTAAAGATCAAATAATAAGAAATCAATTTTAAAATACATAGAACTAATTGATATTAACCAAACATTATTTTGAAACTAATAATAATCTTTTAAAATTGTAATACACAAACTTTTTTGTTTTAGGATCAAAGGATACAATAATCGTTAACTAATTAAAGTCTAACAAATGTGTACATAAGAAATTGGATTTATAAACAGCTGTATGTCTGTTAAAGGGCTTGAAATTTTCATATTCAGAATACCGTCATATTTGCAAACGCTAAAATAACTCCCAACATAAATTCATCCGGTTATTAACAAGTGAGTAACTTTTTATTGTTTTGAATAAACCAACTTTATTATAATTCTATTCATGACAAGGTTACAACTTTAAGCCTTAAGCTTATAAATTTGTTCTGAAAACTCTTGTAAAAGGCTTATTAATAACAGTTTAATAATGAAAACTGATCCCTTGTGATAATATTGTTAACAAAAGCTTAGAAGTTTAATAATATAACATGCTTAAGGAAAAATTGTTTTTCAACCTTTTACTTATGTGAGCAAATAACAACATAATAATAACAATAAATCAAAACATAATTTTTATAAAAAACACAAAACTATAGTGTTACAAGCGTGTAGTAAGCATATTTACAAAAATGTTACATATATGTATAAGCAAATAACAAAGCTCATAGAAAATGTCTTATGATAAGTTTGTTGTCCAAAGTAGTTATATTCTGCTTTCAAATTGGAAAAGTAAATTTCGAAAGAAAAAAAAATTTTTTAAACAAAGATATTTTCCTTATGGGTTTAAACTGATTCGGACATGTAGATATTAAGATATCTCTAAAAACTTCGGCTCACCGATCGATTTCACAAATTAATTGGCTGATTTCATTTAAAAACCGTTCATGAACCAAAAATTTCTAAAAAAAAGTGATGTGTTTGAAAAGCCCCGAAATTATACATATATCTGATTTTTTAGCGTTCTCGATTCTTTATCCAGCAGTAATAATCATAAAATTAAAATACATATTAAAATAAAACAAAAATTAGGCATTGTGTTTAAAAGGAACTTACAGGGATGGCCTTTAGGGTCAACCGTTTTACATATTTACATTATTATTATTATAAAGGTAATTTCATTATTTGTTAAATGATATATACGTCCTTGGTGGTTGGGCAAAAATGGCTGACTAAATGACAACTGATTTGACAGATGTAGATAGCTTCGACAAGATAGCCGTTATCAACTGTCAAAGTTTGGAAGTTCCTGTTGGAAGTCCGAATTAAATACATATTTATGAGTTAAAATACAATATTTGAAAAAAAAATCATAAAAGGGATATTTCGTACTTGATCAGTTCTTTAAAAAACTGCATAATTTGATTCCTCTGTGTGAAATTTGGCAGAGAACTTTCCTACGATGCGTGGTTTAACTTAATAGAACAGAACTAATTTAAATAATTTGGATTTGCTTTTGCTTGCATGTATTTGATATAGTTTGCTTATATATGGTTGTGTAGATTTTAGATTTCTATTTGAGTTGTTATCTTTACTTATTTAAAAAATATTTATGCATACACGCATGTTTGTATGTACGGATATATATACCCTGTTTTTAGTAATAATCTTAAAAAATGCTCAGCATAGTTTGGAACTACCAATACTTTTATTTTTATTTAAGGGGTATTCACACCGAGTCTGTTAATCCGGTAATTTGTTAGTTGGTAATTTGTTGAAACACTTCACTGTGAACACACTTTTTGTTCTATCTCAGTAGTGCGGTAACTTTTGCTACAAAACAGATGATTTAAATTTATTAAAAAGCAAAAATGCCTCGAGAAAGTGCAAAAACAAAAATAGTAAAAAATTTAATTGAAAATTCTTTCTGTTGTTTTTTGTTACCGAGTAACAAGAAAATTACCAAGCTTGCCAGACTGGTACTTTGTTACTCGGCAGTTCGATAATTTGTTAATTTTACAAAAACAAAATACACGTAAAAAACTATCGAATAACGACTAACGAATTAACAAGGCCGGTGTGAATCACCCTTTAGTTTCTCTTTTTATAAATGTATTCCCAGAGAATTCCATTATGTTTATATATGGATTAGGAATGTTTTTATTTCATATACATGTGAAAGGATGCATTTGCCAGATGCTCTCTCATGTAATTAGTTATCTCCTTTAATTGGGGTTGTCGCGAATTTTGTCAAATATGTATAACAAATTTGTTTTTATATTCGTAAGGCCTAATTCATTTTTTAAAGTACACATTTTTAATAAATCGATTCAGAAAGGAAGTAGCGTTATTGGAAAGCTACATGCCTTCCCTGTTTGATCGCCAGTGTATGTGAATATATTTTTTACATAAATTTCTTTTTAATTCTAAAATCTTCATATATCACATCCGTATCCGGCATAAAAAATATTATTTTGATTTGAATTATAAATGACTTATTACAAACGTTTCATTACTGATTGCATCTTTTTTCTTTATTTTGCAAATATGCAAACAGTAAAACTAAAATGTGTATAAATAAAACAATAATGAATTTATGTAAAGTTATACATATTCACACATTAGCCAGAGTTTAAACTGTGGAATAATGGAGTATCACTATCATCTACTTCATAGCAGACGACGTCGCTGCCAACGTCAATGTTCGTTAGAGTATCATATCAGGGAAAACCAGCAGAAGAAGAGGCAGAAGAAGGAGTAAAAATAAAATCAAATGCAAAATCCATAAATAAATGCACATGTTGTAAACTACACAATGAGATGACTTTTATATTTAAATATTTGTAACTTGTTATTTGTTATTTTTTCTTTTCATTTTCAATATTTTTGCATTGAATGCTTTAAAAATAAATCTTCATCGTTATGTGCTGAAAATGAAGTGAATACAAACACACACGGACACGCATTCACTCACACGCATTTTATAAGGATGGATAGAGTTTTATTTCTCCAATTTTTCACATGTAACCGAGCGCTACGCTTAAAGATAAAGTTTTGTTTGAGTTTTGAATCGTTGGGTCTTTGAATGTGCGCATATGGAGGACCGACAGTTTTAGCTTTAGAAGATCATTAAACAAATCGTCTCGCCAACGAAAACGATCTTATTGATGACTGTGGGACATGCAATTTCAGCAGTTTTTCAAATGTATAAAATTTGTGTAGCTGTTGAGAAGGCGATGAAAAAATATGAAGGAAAGTAAAAGTTTTAAAAAAATTATTCTGTTAAATATTAAATGATCGCTTCGCTGGAATATGATATTAACATAATGGATACAAGTGAGATTTGTTTCTGAGATGTCCCATCACTGCCAAAGCAATTTCGATTCGTAGTATTTTCGCTAAACGCATGTAACTTTCTTTATATTTAAGAGAGCATTATACTTTAAAGTTTATTTTAAATTTTTGCCTTGTGATATGCGAAAAAAGCTTAAGCTTGATATTTTCAATAAGTAGATTTGGAAATTATCTGGTTCCTTGAAAAACAAAAGCTTTAAATAAATATTTTTTGTGATATTCCTTATAGTAGTAGGGCTAAGTATTTTTGCAGAAAGAATTATTATAATTAAAGCATATTTTGTGCAAATAATGCAAACAATTTAACTCTCAACTCCAAAAGAGAATAGAAGAAAAATTCGGGCCTGAAAACTGACAGTCTAAATATTCACTATTATAGTTTTTACTTAACCATTGATTTAATTAAAAGATTAATTAGAATCAGTATTGATATCAAAAAAATTTTAGAAGAATTCTTAAAAATTGTTGTGTGAATTGATATCGAATTTGAGTGTTTTCTGTAAGTATTTTCCATATTCTCATATCGCCACACCTAAAACTGACTACCCCAAAGAAGTATAGGGCCCTTTTCAGTCATCCTCCACTAACAACCATCTTCTCTATACTATTAATAATAAAAATATTATTTTTTTGTCTTGCTGCCAAAACTAAACAAAGCGCGCTGGCAACGATGCAATCGATACAAGCAGCGCACTGAAGAAAAAAATAAATTTAAAAAAATCCAGACGGACAATTTAACATTTTGTTGGCATTTTGTGAGTAAACGGGGAAATGTGACTCACAATGGAAATCAAGCTGCAAAAAATACTCGTAAAATACAAAAAATGTATATGAAAAAAACTCCACTTGTAGAATTTACTCACTACTACGAAATGTTTCAAAGAATTTCAAAAATTGTTTTCTTTTTATCGCTCAAATTTTTATTTCCTTTAAATTAAAAATAAAATAACAGAAAAATAAAAAACAGAAATAATGTCTCCGCAAAAAAGGTGAGTCAATCCTGTCCACTGTCAAGCAAACATTTAAAGGCTGGTCACTAAAACTTACTAATGAGCAGAAACACATTGAGAGACATGAACTAAAGAAAAATTAAACGAAAGCGCGTCATGTTTGCGTTGTGCCATTTGTTTACTCAAAGCAGGCAAATATAGACAAGCCATCAGACAGTCAAACACAGATGTTGGACATACAGATGGACTGGCAAACACTTTCCTCCATGTTCATATATACATACATAAATATGTATGTGTGATGAATATATGTGTTCCATGTCCATGTATTTACTAATTCACTGCCATCAACATATTCCATGGTATCATGCAAATATTACGTGTTCATTAGAGTTTCTATTCTTTTAATATAAAGATTTTGATGTGCTTTTCAAAAAAATTTAAAACTCTTGTTCAATATTTTTATATTAACGATAAAAAAAATGCAGCAAATAAATATATATTTCAAACCATATATTTGCATAAGTGATTGTGGAGGATAAAAAATTAAGAATTTAACCACAAAAATGTGTGGCATATTTCTATTTAAGATTTGCATTATATTGTGAAAGACTGAACAAGTCTAAAAATTTAGAAAAAATTTACCGAATATAGGCTCAAGTTATTATCAACTTTAATTTTATGGTGAATAGTTTTGCCGCCATCTTTATTCTTATCTTTTCGAAATAGTAATAATTTTCATCAACTTCTATTTCTCAAAGTTGTGTTTTATGAATGCACTTTTCACGAACCACATCCATCACCGCAAGGTGGATGCCTTGACGCAAACATGAGTTCGGAAGGGGAAATCATTTCATAATTATAACGGTCCCTGTTATAATTTTCTTTTAAAATTACATTATTTCCCGAGTTTAGAATAAGTTATTTTCGGAGTTTCATTTATTCCTCACAAAATAGAAATCTGAAATTGTTTTGTTTGACTTGTGCTCTAATAATTCAAAATGTTACCGAACATCAGAATATAGTTCGGAAATTTCTACAAAGGAAAAGGTCAAAAACGACAACCACAAAACAAGTTCATTCCTATTAAGTTTAGCACAATCCCTTTTTAGAAATAATAAAATTCGTTAATATTAACATTCCTGCCTTGAATAACGAAAAAAAAGAATTAGCCAAATTACAGGTTTGCTGTTTCGTATATACGGCATAAAAACTCCACTACGAGTTCCAATAAAACTGAACGGCGAACCCTAGTGGCCATGTGTGTACGTCTCTGCCTGCATGCATAAGTGAAATAGAAATGCTTGTAGTTATAATACAATTTAATATTAAAATTTTGAAGAAAAGGAGTTTTTGTTGAAAACGATAATGATAAGAACAAAAACACAATTTAAACAGAGAAATCATTGTTTTAATAAAACTGAATTTGTCCAACTTATATTCCCAGTATAAAATTTAATCGCATTAAAAACAAATTTCGATAAATAAACACGCATTAATGCGTACATACATACGTACTCACATATGTACATATTTATGCATAATGTATGGAACTCTTTTTTAGTAAATTTTCTAAAGAAAAGTCGTTTTTACTCGTTTAGAATTAAAAATTTAAATAAGTTCAATCAGTGAACTCTGAAATTTATGAGAAAAAACTCTTTTTATACGTAAAAGGAAAAAATTCGTTATCGTTAATAATCAAAATAAATCCATTCACTGGCCATCCATTCTTGTGTAGATTAAAGTTTTATATGAAAGAATATGTTTTAAAACAACAAATATATTTATAAATACTTGAGTTTGATTTATAATGTAAAATAAACACTTAACATTTTTATTATCGGTTAAAAGAACAATTTATGATGGGATTCACTGTTTGATAATGATATCATGCAACATTGGCTTCAACTATGCCGTGGTGGTGGTTCTTTCGGAAGGTCCAATTTTGGACCACTCATTTAAGCATAGCGACTGGTATCGTAAATCATAGCTGGCTTATTCCTGAAGATCTCAGATTTTATATATCTCCACAGAAAATAGTCCTAAGGTGTGGTAGAGCACGATCTGGGTGGTCAATTTGCCGGAGCAAAACGATTTCTCGAAAACACGCAAGTTTAATTCGCTTGGATTCAATTCTTGCACAAGTTGAATTTTGTATGTTTTAAGGCCGAGTCGCCACAGTCTTCACATAAACTCTGTTATTGCAATTTGAGAGTGGTATTGGCACTAGAGGTTTATGTCCGACTACACGTGCACAATTCGATGACGCTATTGTGGTGTGTGTTGGACCTTGATGAGGAGACTGAACAAAATGGCAAAGCAGTTTGATATGAGTCATGATCTGTCAAAAAAGCCTATTGGAAATCAAAACTCATGATGAATCTTCAGATACTTTGTTCGTTTTGACAAATTTTATTCGAAATTGTCTTCACAAATACAAATTTAAACGATACAAAAAGGCTTGTGATATGAGCAATTGTGTTCGAAAATAGTGGAATATATATAATATTCGGCATTCGATTTGATTCAAATTTAGCTGTTCGGTTTCATATAAGTGTTCGAACCACAAAATCGGTGATGATGAAAAAAAGATTTGTGGACAGACGCCATCTCCAATTGGATGTATGAAAAATGAAAATTTTGTTGTTTCTTTTCAACAACGCCAAGAATTTAGAAAACATATTTTTGTTGTGCTAAGAATTTAGGAAAAAATTATAATTTGCATATCTACATCAAGATACCTTTTGAACTGTAGCGTTTCATCAACATTGATGGATGATGAGGCACTGAAAAGAGGGCCACAAAAAATATGTGACGTATTTATATAGAGCAATTTACTATAGTAAATTTTTGTTTCTTTTTCAAAACTCAATTCAAATGCATTTTTTTTTAATCTCCCCTAATGTTATTTTACTTGTCCGTGATATCAAAACAGATGGTCTTAGCATTTTTACTTTTATTTAACCTCTTAATAATGACTCTTATAAACAAATTGTTTAGTGTGCAAATGTTTTATTAAAAACACAAAGTGAAAGTATTTTATAAAATTTATTTTTGCTTACATTTAATTCTTTTTTCTTGTTTAACTTTTAAATTAACAAAAGCCTTAATAAGCTTAATAAAATATTAATTTATTTACAAAAAAACCATTTGAAACGTTGACATTGAGAAGCACATGGGACATGTTATTTCTTTCAGTTTACTCAAAAGCCGGTATCGCATTTATTGTAACATTTGAAAATTAATTGTTTTCAGATTTAATTAATTTTTTATTTATAAATAAAGATTATTTATTTAATAACTTAACGGCTTTTATAATAAAAAATTATGATTACGAATTTTAAATTTGGACAACTTAACAACTGGGTTTTGATATTCTATTAAAAAAAACTATCAATAGAAAAAAAGATTTCCGTTTACTGGATAACAGACCATAGTGATCATTCGGGTAACGAAGTTACACAAGAATCCTTATAAAGGCCTTCGCTGTTCCCCTTATTGGCCCAGAAGCTTTCGGGTCAATGAATAGATTCCAAGAAAATGTTGGTCTTTCTAATTATCCATCATATTCTCTTAATAGCACATTTTAGTTATTTATATCGAACACACTTTATTATATTAAACTGAATAATTAATAGGCACATGATAAATAATCCAAATCCGCGTACTCATGTGATGCTTCAATACTATACTGCTGTAGGACCCCACCCTTAAATCCCCCTAATCGAGAGTGTAATTAATAAAATCCTTCACACCTCGCCACTTTTACAAATAAATGTTAAACGATTTAGAAAATTATTAATTTTTCTTTTTGTAAAACGAATGAATAAATTATTAAAAAGCCAAGTAATTCTTGTGAAACCATGAAAAATATCACTTGGAAATATTTTTATTCATTGACCACATTTTATTAATATATCTTTTTTTTTCATATTGATCAAGTGGTGAATATTATATTTTAGCCGGTTATTGTTGTTGCTATTAATTGTTTATTTCAAATGATGCACTTAAAAGTTAAATATATAAAAATTCAATAACAACAACAATAAAAGATGTTTTATTTAATTATTTAATAGTTCATTGCCACTTAAACAGAAGTTTTCATTTTCGTTTTAAATCTTGCATCTGTGGCTGCGTGTGTTTTGTCTGACTTTTTTTTTATTTAACTCAATGAGTGGAGGTTTTTTTCGCTTTCTTGTAGAGTTTTATGATTCATCAGTCTTTTTATGTTTCAATGCAAAGAAACAGTAAAATCAGTTATTTTTAATATTGAATTTAATTTTAAATTTTTTGCAAAGCAAAACACTCCCTCTTTCTGTTCATATTTAAAAAATGCAATCAACTTTTCGATATAAAAACAAAAACATTTGTAGTCCATAATTTTCCAAGTTATTGTTAATATCGTTTTGTGTAAAATGGAAAATTTTATATTCTTTAAGAAAGCGCGTTTAGTTGATTGAAAACACACATTTCTTAGTGTCAGTTAAGATCAAATTTCATTTAATTCCTTTCAATGTCCACTTAACACGCTAAACAAGGGCGAGTCCTGTCTGTCGTCCACGTCGTCTGCTCTTAAAGACCATTTTAAATTATGAATGGTATAGAGAACAAGTTTCTTTAACACCGGGTTGCAAAATTGTATTGCTTTCACCTTCACTGGTCGCAAATAATTACTCAGCAAAGAAGTCAAAACGCGTTTTCTTATACGAAGTTTTAAGGTGTGATTAATTTATTTGCTGATGTTAAAAGCATATTTTATAACCTCCTATTCTAAGTATTTTATTTGCTTCTTCTTGTGGTAGTTATTTATTTACAACAAAACTTTTATTGCTGGAAAGAATGTTGGCAATTTAAAATATTTCCTCATATCACTTGGCTTAATCTTTCGGATTAAAAGAAGCATTTTTTTGGCCAAAAAACGTGATTTTTCTATGTTATATATCGAATTTTGCAGAATAAAGCTCGAAAATCTAATTCCTAAAACAAAGATAAATATAAGGAAATTCTAAAACATGTTTATATCGAAAGTCGTAAAAGCTTAGTGACTTATGCTACATAAGACAGGTTACATATTTGTTTGTCACTTCAAATGACTAAGAACCGTGAGTTTTTTAATTAATTTGCAATGATTTTATAAAATAAGTTCTTCGAAATCGTTAATGTAAATTAGCGCATCAGAAGCATCTGTAATATATCTTAATGCACTTTTTGCACACTTTTTCAAGTTAGCAAAGTTAGATGGGAACATATGAAAAATGCGTTACACAGGTGCTGTTTGGAAATGCATCTCTGCGCTACATCTGAAGCGCTTCACGTTCTGAAATTCATTAGCTGGCAGCACTGCCTATGTGTTAGGTTTTAAAATGGATTATAGAAGTAAATATGTGATGAGCAAGATGACGTCAGGGACCCACCATAAAAATGGGTCTTGCAACGCATGACTTAGTATTTAGTTTATTAAATCTTAATAGAATTTGATGTCCAATATTAATTATAGGAGTTAATTTTTAAAGTTACCAAGATAAGAGAATTCTAAAACCTTAATTTTAAGGTTAAATTCGACTACGTGAAAAGATTGTGTAGGGTTTAATCCTGTGGGCATCACAATGGACCTTTAGGTTCTCCGAGTGTTTTCTCACTACCTTTGCTGGCTGCCCTTTTTAACCAAAAGTAACCTAAATATAATCTTTAGATTTGGATTATTGACTCTTATCAAATTATTAATGCAAATTTTAATAATATCCTCAATCAAAATTAGGATGACAGCTCAATTTTGATCACGCCCAACAGTTTAATTTTAGAGAACACATAAGCTTTGAATAGGAGAAGCGACAAACAAATAAACGCTAATGGCCAATTTTAAATTATTCGGATAACTAAACTAACCGGCTAACCGATAAACGGTTAAATGATTGAATACTCTTAAAAACCTAGTCTCAAAAACAACAATTTCGTTTCATCACTTACCCATTTATCTAGAAATGGGCCTCATCGCTGAAGATGATTTGTTGCGCCTTAAATTGTCTAATAAAGCAATTTTCATGTTTGCAAGTGTTGGGGAATGCGACGTCGCTGCCCTCGGGGATTTGGCAAAGCAGTATGCAAAAATGATAACTAATTTGACAGACGTTGCTTCAACAAGATGGTCGTTATCAACTGTCAAGTTTTGGTTGGAAGTGGTTGGAAGACTGTTCCTGGGACAAGTCTATATTTTCTGCTTAGAAATTTAAATTTTAAAAATTTCGTAACTTAATTTTTGTAATATGTAGTGGACTTGCCAATCTTGTGAAGATTTTGTGTAAGAAAATGGCACGATTTTAAATTATTTAGTTAAGAAAACATACACGTTTGTCAAGTATAAGAATAAACGATCATTACTTTCTAATTGTATTTGCCAATAGTGTGATAATAATGATAAAAGTCCGGTTTTATTGCACGAAACATTTTTTAAAATATATTTTGCAGCTGTCTTTCTTTTAAAGCGTTTCAAAATGACCGTAACTCTTTTTTATTTTTGTTTTATTTGGATGTCGTACAAAAACTGTTAAACATCCATCATTACTTCTGTTTTTGTGGGCTAAATATCCATAAGGAGAGTAAAAAAAACTTTAGTTGCCAACAACCCAAATTGTAGAAAAACAGTTGTTATATTGTTTCATTCATTTGATGTATTTATCTATGCGATTAAATTGGTAATCGCTTAAAAAAGATAAAAGAAAGTGTTGAAAATTTAAAAAAATACAAAAATACGATGATTTCGTTTCAAAGATGAAGAGCTAAATTGTTGAGTGTGTGTTTTTATTATTTTAAAACTTGAGTCTGGTCTCTGGGTACCCTACAACAGATTGATAAGTTGGGTGATATGATGCAAATATATAAAACCCCTAACGTTTTCACTAAGCTTAAAGCCAAGTGAAAACAAATTTTTTATTCTCTTTATTAAATGATGGAGTATCAAAACTTAAAAATAAATTATAATGCACATGACCGTTTCTTTCAAGTAAATAATATAATTTAAGGGCACTCAAATGTCGTTGTGTATCTTCTTTTTAAAAGTTTTATATTCATTTGCTGTTCAATGCAATAAAAGAAAACATTAATCAAGAGTATGTTTATTTTGAGCCATAAAACTTGAAATTAGTTGTTTTTTATGCAGACAGTTTGCAAGTAAAAACTATTTTTAAAAATAATTTTGTTTTTGTATTAAACTTAAACTGCTCTTTTTTCGCGAACGTGCGATTCTTGATAATTTTAAACAAATTACAATAAAATTACAACTACTACAAGTTAAAATTAATGCTAAGAAAATATATCGCTGAAAACCAAGTACAACATTGTACATGATTAGCATTTTAAAATAGTTAAAAATTCCAATGCTATTGCAAAAGCAAAAAACAAAAACATGTTGAAAATTTTCTGGTAGAAAGGTTAATGCCAAGAACGCTTATTAAAGCTTCAGAGGAAAAATGAAGAGGAAATATTTATCGTTAACTTCCAAGAATATTAATCAAAGACGTAGAAGGCAGAACCGTTACTGTGAATGGTGAACGCCATCGCGCCATGATTGGAAATTCTTTTTTTTTTTTTTACTCAAAATGGTAGAACTGGATTTTTCATGTGGTTTTAACAATGATCCGATTTCGGTGAATAGTTAATTTAACGTTTGGTGTTGGTCAATTATCCGTGTACATCATGCGATATAACTCCTTTAGACTATTTTTTGTGGGGCTATGTCTGTAGGGACAAATCCGCTACGGTTAACACAATTATAGTCAAAATGTATGAATTTATTTGTAAGGTACTGGCCGACTTGGGGGAGAGTATACCGAAGTTGTTGCCATTGTGTGAACCGTTTGAAGCGTAGCCACTTACATGAAATAATCTTTAAACATTTGCCCGAGTGAATCGTTCTATCGACTAAAATAAAGATTTCATATATTTCTATAAATTTTATTTATTGTTTTTATTTTATCAAATCCGATAACCCATTTCTTTTTTTTTTTCTAATTTTCGTTCTTGAAGAAACCAGAGCTTTTCAAGTTTTTCCAATTTTTATGACAAATAATCAGTGTGATTACGGTTGACGTTCCTCAACTTTAAATTCGACAATTTGTTATAGATTCAAAACAGGCAAATTATGTTTTCAACTATTACAAATTGTCGAATTTGACCCCCAAACGTGTAATAAAAGACGTTTTCAAATACTCTTAAATATTAGAAAATATATCTGCCAAAAAAAAAAAACTAACTAAAAACAATACCAGTTTAGGAATTTGAACATTTTCTATGGAAATTGTTTAAACATTTTTACGTCTTATTAGACTCTTGTCTAAGTCTTGTTACTGAAATTTCGATAGAAGGATTTTTTTTGCATAAACAATTTATATGATGTAGGCATGAAATATTAAATTATTAAACATTTCTTTTGCAAAAGTACAACTGTGCAATTATTTTCCGCTTTTAGCTATTAAGTGACATTATTACAACTTCATGTTAGCGTACAGTACAATATTAAAGGACGTATATTGCAGGGGGATTGAATCTGCCTTTGACTTATGTAGGCTTAATAAAAATTGCGAGAAAAAATCCTACTTTCAACTAACATGAAGTTATAATAATGGTCTAAATGTACATTTCATTTTCATCAACTTTATATATGTATATATATATATATATATATATATATATATATATATATATATTTCCCGAAATTGAAAAAAAAAATTTAACCCAATTTTGTTGCATGACATTTTTTATAGTTTCAAAACTTTAATCAATACAACGTACATACATACATACGTACATTAATTCATAATGTGTATGCATGCGTGTTCATTTGGAGCACTCGCTGTTAGATGGAAAAAAAGTGTACAAATGCATGTACAGACATTTAAATTGCATGATTTTATCAAATGGCATAATAATGCGTACATTTCATTAAGAATAATAATATTTTCTCTTGTTTTTATTGAAATTTATGACTAGAGAGCAGCATATAATTATTATGAATTTTTTTAAGTCTTTATCTCTCCCCTTTTTGTAAAGAGATAAATAATTGTGCTGCATCATTCTTAAAGATCAAGTTGGAAAATAAACAAACAAGACCTTTTTAATTAATTGTTTAAACGAGACAATTAAGAAAAATAACTATATTCATTGTATTCATCATATATTTTTCGTTTTTAATCAAATTGTGTCAATATGAAAGTGGTAGAACCACCACAAAAGAACGCATTCTTCTTTTTAAATAATTAATAATTCTTCTTTGCCCTCATTGTAAAAGTACATCATTTGTACTTTTCCATAATAATTCACTTCAGGTTTAATTTCTTTTAATGTTATTTTTTCTAAAACTAATAATTGATACGATTAAAAAAAGAATGTTCATATAAAGATAACACCATGTTAATGTATTAAACAAAGAGTTTTTTCCGTTTTTGTTTTATGAAATCACGGGATTGTTTTTATAGCCTGCAGAAAATTATTCATTTTGATTAAATGCTGTTTTATACTTTTTATCTTCAAAAACACTTGAACCCCCCTTTCTATTTCTATTTTTATCAACTTGGTATTGAAACTAAGTGAAATGTTTATCTTGTATGTGTGTAATAAATGCACATGTGTTTGTACTTGCATACATGCATACATGTTGTACGTAAATATATCTTATCACAGAATACAGCACTTTAGCTATTTTTCTTTTATATATTCGATGCATAAAGTTTTTATGAAAATTAATGTACAGCAATAGGAAGTTTGAATAAAATATATATTTGCCCCACAATATATTTCGTCGTTCAATTAACGAGAATCTCAAATACTTCTCGACTTAAAAAAATCTTATCTACTAAACATGGAAACAACTGAAAATGTTTGCATAGAAAGTGAAATTACCGATAGCGATTGAAACCGTCATGGATTAAACAGCAGAATACAGAACACTCCTACGTTGGCACCAGCGAAGTGAAAAAGTAAAAATACCAACAACAAAATTCTCTATCCTCTGATCTGTCTTCATCCGCCCTCTTAACACTATCCCCCTCCTTTCCAGTTTCAGCAGAATGCACTGCACATGTAGGGGTCGTCCCCTGAGTGCTGGTCCTACTCATAAAAAATTTATCGTGTCTTGGTCATCCATTTGCAACGCAATGTTTTCAGTTTCCGCTACATATTGCTTTCGGCAATAGAGTACTTTTATTCACACTTCTCAAAACTACGAATAAAATAACCACAAAACAAGAATAAATTTTGCAAAAAGTCTTGGTTCTGCAAGTATTTTTGTAGTGCTTTTAAGAAATGTGGCTCTCATCTTTTTTTTATGTTCAAAATACTTTTATTACTTGGAGCCTTAATTGATAGGGTTTTACGAGAAACAAAAAATGTTTTCCCAGGGTATTTGACAAAAACAGGGAAACGATCTTCCAACAGGAATTTAAAAGCTACTTTAATCAGACTGAATTATTATGAATATCTGTTATATATTTCGCAACCTTAACTGCTGGACTTGATAAGCTTGCACTTTAAGATGCTAATTTTGTAGATCACTTTGCGTCAATGAAATTTGTAGAAAAGCAAAACAAAAATTTTTAAATAATTTGGGTTCTAAATTTGTAAATCATTTTGGGTTAGTGAAATTTATTTGTATACAAGTTTCAAATATTTTTTTTTCTCTTTTAATCAATATAACTTTATTTTTCATAAAAACTTTGATAGACAAGGTAACGAATGAATTTAGAAGTTTTCCTACAAATTTCATTAGCGCAAAACGTTTTACAAATTTGTTCACCGAACAAACGTACAGAAGAAATTAATGCGTTGCTTTTTCCCTATGAAAATATTTAAAATTTATATGAAAATAAAAATCAAGTAAAAAAGAAACTGAAAGTATTTGATTTTTATTTGTGTACATATAAATTTCACTAACGCTAAGTGATTTGCAAAATTAGTGCCTACGATTTAGATTGAATTTGCGAGACATGAGTATCACATCAAATAGCATATACTAATTCTTAAATGTTTACTAGTGAAATTTAAAAAATTAGAAAGATTTATGGCAAAAATAATTACCAATTAAGTGTCTCATAATATTTTTCTAGTCACTATAACTTTTAATTCATTATAGAGATATATTCACTGACATGTTTCAGCATGCATTTTAAAATACTTAGAATTAAAAATCTATTTAAATATTTCTTAAATGCAACACAACTATATCAAATAGAACTAGTTGAAATACATTTTCCCTAAACTGAGGGGAAAAACTAAAATTAGAAACACTTTGCATTAATAGTTCGGACGTAATTTCTTTAATAAAAACTCATTTAAAATAAATTTTGTTAACCAAAGCGGATTTTTCCTCGCAGATACTTACTCTGCGGTTTATTTTTCATGTTTGAATGTTTGAGGCAGGGGGCACTTGAAATTTATATATGTATATTCCTGAGTTAGTTAATTAGAAAATTTGTACAAAGTACAACAAACCAACCACACGATATGGCTGAAAGAAACACACACACAAACAGACTAACATTTT
Organism: Linnaemya vulpina; assembly: GCA_963675445.1. Lineage (NCBI taxonomy): Eukaryota > Metazoa > Arthropoda > Insecta > Diptera > Tachinidae > Linnaemya > Linnaemya vulpina. The sequence goes on along the minus strand of OY776280.1, from coordinate 39,684,972 downwards.
ATCTAAATGAGTTTTTGATGTATTTGAAGAAGGTCTCATATGACATGTTTGCTTTTTAGTTTTGCTTGTTTCATGTTATTTTATTTAATGCATATTTATTTTATATTAAATAGTGTAATTAGCTGTGGGAATTTATTCAAGTACAGTTTTATAAATTCTCAAATACATAATTAAATTAATTTATTTGCTCACTCTAAAAATGCACCTTTTGCAAATTTTTTTCTCTCTTTTTTAATCTCAAAATACACTGGCCAAAAGCCAGAAACCGTATTATGAAAGCGAATAACTTGTTTTTTATGTTTTTTTTTTGTTTGCTTTTGATGAAAACTTATCAAGCCACTTTAATGCAGAAAAGAAAATTATTTAAAAACACCTTTCTAAAGAACAAAAAATTTTATGCCAATTTTTTGCAAATTTTTTCTTTTCTTTTTGCTTGTGTTCAACAAGAAATGACGGACGCTATTAACCCATTTTCTCATTTTTGATTTTGGTTAAATTTATACCAGGGTAACATTGTATTTTAAATAAAAGCATATGGAATTAATGCAAAACAGTTTGAATATGAAAGCCGAGATCATGATTAATCAGACGAAACATGTGCAATATGTTTGCTTTTATTTTTACAAGCAGCTGTTTTTGTTGGCTTTAGAAATAGTTTGCGCAAATTGTGATACAGATTTTGATAAAAAATCTTTCTATTTAAAAATATGTAAAACTTGTAGACGGTATTACGAAAATAATAACAAATGAAATAAAGTGACTCATTTAAATTAAGATGGTTTCACCGCCTCAATAGTAGATCCTTTTAAAGCACGTCGCAGGCTCTAACGCCGCCAATCAATTGAATCAATTGAAGCATAATTAGTGAAATAAATATAAAAGTGAATAAACTCTGAGCGATTTTAAGTTGCTTAGAAATTAAAAAGAATATACTGAGAAATGAATTTTAATCGATTAATTGACAAAAAATTCTTACTTATTCATTAAAGTTAATTCGTTATTTTAATTATTCGATTAAAGCACAAGAACAACTGTTCGATTATCCCAACAATGATTAATAAGGGGATTCAAACGACTAACCGTTGTTCGATTAATCGATAAATTTTGCGCATTTATCTCTTTGAATAATTTAAAACTGCTTATGTTCGATTAACAAAAAATTTAAATAATGTATGGCAATTATTGTAATATTTTTCACACTATTTCTTTTTTATTTAATATAAAAAAAACAAGCCGGTACGTGCACATCATATGAAATGTGGGATCAATATACATACATATATTTCAATTTGCCTTGTCCTTATTATTTAGCAAATACAAAGAAAAGAACACAGAAATTGGATATACTTTATTGCTTTTTCTTTCCAAAGTAAAAAAAATTTTCTTCTGAAAGACAAGATTATTTTGGAAGAATAGAAATTTTATATTATTATTTTGTCGACTAATTGTTCGAACGGTGTTTTTATTTCAAAAAGTCATGCTAAATATTCCAAAGCAATATCAGTTATATATTAAAGTTACACAGCAGAGCATAACAGCTGTTTTCGAGAGCCATAACATTTTCTATTTGTACCAACTTCATTATAAAAACTTTGGTAGTTTTTATATAAAAAGTTTTCATTTCATTTCCTTTAACATGAAGTGGTTTTTGTAGAAAAAAATAAAATTATTCGATTAACCGAATAATATTGAATTTTTTGATTACTATTAGATTAACTTTTTAACTCGATTAATATCGTAATAAAAAACCTCGACAATTGAATATACATATGTATCGTCACCTGAAATCTAAAACGCCTATCATGAACACTTAGTGCCAGTTTTGTGGAGTGATCCTGACACAATATATACAAACATTTTATATTATGGTATGAGACCGAAATTCAGTGTGGTAAAATAAATTTCTCACAAGCAGAAATGCTGAAACGGCAGAGAGAAATAAAAATCAAATTCCCCGCTTACTTTTTAGCAAGAAAACATGGCTGACTATTGGCATTATGTTATTTTCTGAAGTTTCCGATTTCTTTATCAAAAGGCAATAAATAAATCTTTTTGTAACTGATAATTGCCTTGTTTTATTAATATGCAATAAAAATGTTCAATTATTATATTTTTAATTACACACATCATAAAAAATGCCGAACATAATCATCAAAGTCATACCTGACCAATAAATAACAGGCAATGGAAGATTTTTTTCCACAATAAAAAAAGTAATTTGCTTTAATATCTTTTAAAACTGTTAAACGATAAATAGATCATATAGATGATGGTTACAATCAATGAAATCTCAAGTTTACACAAAAAGAAGAGAAAACAGTCGTAAAACGGCAAAACAAGATATTTTCTTGCTATTTTTCCCCCATTTTGCTTGACGCATACATTCCACTATGACTTCGTTGGTTATTGCAGCAGTATTTCATTCTGATATCGCATTTTATCAGTTTATATAATTTGTATATGTATGAAAAAGAATAAAAAAATTCATATAAAACAATGTTTTATTATTTCCATTTTAATTGACATTATTGTTGTTGGTTTTTCTCCCCTCCTTCTTCCTCCCGTTTAGATAGAATCTTTTCTAGGAATTTGAAATTACTGTGTCAAGAGAATCACACAAATTGAAGTGTCAAAACAAATGTTTGTTATATGTTCATTAATAAACTTTAATTTGAAGCTTTTTATTTGAGATTATTAATAATAGATTACAAACAGAGGTTTTGTTCTGCCAGACTTTTATCATTTCCCGGTAAATGCGGAATTATTTTCAAACTCCTCGGTATCCCGTAAAGAAACGTTTAGGGGCAGCAATTGCTTAATTGACTGCCTGGCTGTTTTTCTTGAAACAATTCTCCTTTAAAACTGCAATTGGACACATGCACTCGCACAATTGTTTTGTCAAAAACTAATACGACATCATATTGGAAAGAAAATAATAAAAAAAAAGTTTTAACTAACTTTTTCGGTACAAGCCGAATCAATAAAATCAGACTTCCTTCAAGAAAAACTGCCTTGTCTAAAACATGACAAAGTTTTGAGTCACACACACACACACACACACATATATATATATATATATATATATATATATATATATATATATATATATTGTTGTAAAGGAACATTTAAAAGTCAACTGCGTGTGCAAAAGTGAGAAAAAGTTTAAAAGAAAACAGAAGATTTTGTCAGTGCAACAGGACTCAAAGTTCAGGTGGAGAATTTTCAGGCGTGACGTTGTCGTGTGTTCTCTTTTGAAGTTGTTACTGACAGTTCAACCTCTTGTAACTGAAAGGGTATTTCTGACTTTCTGCTGTAACATTAAATAGGACATGCCATAATCATAACAGCTGATTATGGTTATGCATTATCGGTTATTATATCTTTCGAAATGATCAAGTAGTCGCAGTTCGATAAATGGCGAACGCTATCGAGCCACGCTGACAAAATTTGCTAAACTGCAACGACATTTGGCTCCAAAAAGACAGTGCAATTTGCCATACAGCACGCTTAACAAACGACTTATTGCAAAATCAATTTGGTGACAAATTTATTTTCAGAAGTGGTCCTGTTCATTGCCTTTCTTTTTCTTGCGATTTAATTCGTCTGAATTTCTTTTTATGGGGATGTGTTAAGTAATTGAATCATTGGAGTCAACATAAGGTTAGACTAATTGGAAAGAGTAGCAAGAAATTTTACTGATCGAATGGACTATGTAAGTCTTAGACGCATTAGCCGACAATTAAATTGTATTAAAACAAATTTCATTCCAGCAATATTTTCGTCTTGTAAAAAGTAATTTTTGGCAACACTGCTTTTGGGAGCTCAGCTGTTTTCGTGTAACTTGTTACTGTTACTGTCTTTTTTGATTTTGAGATCAGATTTCGCGACTTTCTGAGGCGGCTGTTTAGAACGATGTGGATGAATTTCGCACTAAATTTACGTTACTGGGTATCGAACCATCAACTCGCATACGTAGAGTTCGGACAGAAGAAAATATCGTAGCTTTATCTGCCAGTGTTGTTGATGATTCAGAATTTGTTATTTGTTAAAAATGAACGAGCTGCACTAGGATGACATTTGATGATGGTGTCACATGCCACACACCACGCGAAACATCTATCCAATTGAGAGGCGAGTTCGGCCGCCTAGATCGTGATGATTTAACGCCTTTAGACATTTTGTGGGGCCCTTCTCAAGCCCGCAATGGTAGACGCACTGGACTTTAATATTGAAAATTCATTCGTGAGATATCGGCCGATATGTTTGAGACATTACGCCCAAAATTGGAGCCATCTTTGATTGTTTAGATGGTTCTATCGACTCAAATAAAGATTTCATGCACTTCTTTCAATTTTATGGATGATTTTTGAAATCAAGTTCTGAAGCTCTTAAAAAATCACCCTTTATCAACATTTGAAGTTCTCATGCACCTAAAAAAAAACACTCCTTATATTTGATTATCTTCTCAGTCCATTAGAGCGACTAAACGAGTTTGACAAAAGCTCATCGATTCCAAACTTTCAAGGAACCGCTTCTCCGGTATTTTACATCTTATATATTTTAGATTTGCAGCCAACACACTTCGTTTGACCAAAAGACTTTCGCTCAAAATACTAGCAAGACTCAAAATAAAATAAAATTTTAAAGTTTCTTAAACCATTTCAATTTTACAGTTGTGTTAATGTGAGATGAAGTACTTGTACTTATTTGAAGACAGACATGTCTAACTTGACTTGTTATAAAAAAAATCAAGTTGAATATAAAAAGGAATAGCAGTAAGAAATAAGGACACAGAAAGCAAGAAAGTTTTAAGAAAAGAAATATAAAAAGAAGAACACTTACCCTTCTTGGTTTGGATTCAACCATTTGTTCAACTTCGATACCGTCTGACATCTTGTTACAGTTGCTTTTGTCGTTGTTGTTGTTATTGTTCTTAACTGAAGGCGATTTTAACTTTAGTTTTATACTGTTCTCAGTCACTCACTACTTGTGTTTTCCTTTAACTGACTGATTCCAGTGCTTGGTGAGACCGACGATGATGTTGCTGATGTTGAGATGCTGCACGTTCTGGTCGTACGTTTGTCGCTGATTCTTTATGGCTTTAAGAGCCCCGCTTTATTGTTGCAATGCCGGTTTTATTTTTTTCTTCTTAATTCTATTTAGCACACACGGCCGCAATGTGTGCTTTTTTCTTCAATGGAAAAGAAGTGGGGAAAACCGATGTTGGGGAACGTTATTTTTTCTCTACAGAATATTTTTACTCGTTTTTAAATAATTTTGTTGCCTTATTTGTATGCATGTATGTCCGATGTGTGTATGTTTTTTTATATTATATGAAATAAATGCACTAAAGTATTTGGAGAAGGCAGCAAAAGAACACTGAACTGCAAACCAGCCAAACCAATGAAATGAAACAAGCAAAAATTTAATAAAAGACAAAGAAAATAATTTCAATAGAATTAATCTTAAGAATTTTCAAATTTTGATGATAAAATTCAAAGATAAATTAAAAGCAAAAGAAGGAATTACAACGAGGAATTTAAAGAACAAAGTACAAGCCCACACACACAATCACACTGTTTATATCAATAATTGTGGAAAATTGTATATGTATTAAATCTTATCACTTGCAACAGGAAAAAACAACGGTTTTTCAATTCAAATTTAGTTTATGAAAATTCTTTTGATTTTATTTTACGCGTTCGATACGTCTTGTTGGTTCAAATGTTACTCTCGAATGAAACGTCAAACTTGTGATTTAACTGCAAACGAACTCCCAGCAACTGAATAACTAAAATGCTGCAATACAAACAAACAGACAAGACCTGACAACAACAGCAAAATAAACATACACACTTAAGTGAAATGAAGTCGCCGCGAAAATACAATAAACTCTGCACACAGACCCTCACTTATAAAAACTTTTCTAAAGCGCTGCAACCAACCCAACAAACAAACTCATTTACGTTTATTTCTATATAAAATTATGAATATATACAAGGAACAAAAGAGCCAACAAACTCTCACAAGAGAAAAAAGAGATATTTTTTAATCACTCAACTTGTGGACTGACTCACTTCATACCCACAATTTCAATTAATCATACTTTGCCTGTTTTTTATTGGTGTTGTTGAAAAAGCATTATTGTGCGTAACAGACTTTTCGTTGTAGATTTTAAAAATGTACATAACAGGCTGACAATTACAATTGATATGAGGCGTCTAAAGATGAATTAACTGCACAACTACTTTCTTGAATAAAAATCAATCTTACTGATAATGACGGAATACCCCATTCATATTCATTTAACTATAGGCCGTCTGCGATTGAATATAAACGATATACTCAATAATGACCATTTAAAAATATCGGAATGTTGTCAGGCAAATGGGTTTCATTTAACGGCGTGGATACAGGGGGTTTGAAAAAGGGATAGCTCCTAAAATCTAATATGTAAAACAATTTACGTCATAACACCGCTTTGATCTTATTAACTTTTCGATATTTTTAACGCTAGTAAAATTACAAATGTTTTTAAATCAGAAAGCTATTGCTTTCACTCCGTTTTGACAAACTCGTTCTGAAGGAAGCTTTCCTGGCGGGTTTCAAGAGCCCTCTACTATGTGTGTGAGTGAGTCTGTTAGCCGCTTATAATATTTGAGCTGCTGAACCGAAATTCTTAAAAGCGTTTATGATCTTAGATTACCTGTGAGTTTAAATCGATTCGAAACGGTAGGTTTTAAAATAACTCAGTAAACGGTCTTGCCGATCGATTTCAGAAACTAATCAGCTCTTAAAAACCACGTCGATCACCATAAACCGAGTCGAAATCGGTTAATCATTCGTTAGACATAGTGAACGAAGAAATTTGAAAAAACTGATAAATATTTATGCAAACTTTTAGTGATGGAACTTCAACTTTCATTAAATTTATAGTTGCGGGTTTTTTCGGTTGAATTCGTCGTGTTAATTACACAAACAAATATAATTGATTTTTAGCATTTGTAGCTTGACGGCAGTCGTTTGCATTGTAATTTGTTTTTGAAATAAACACGATGTGAAGAAAAAACTTTAAATACAGACTGTGTAAAACCCCTATTTTTCAGTTTGCAGCCCGGTATTTTGTCTGACATTGTAGTTTTGTTTTCATTTGAAGTTGTTGTGTTTTCAATGTCTACATGTGTTGTTATTGTATTTTCTCTTTCGTTTATTTGTATTAGTGTCTGGCTTTGATAAAAGTTCCTTTTAGTTGTTGCTGGCGTTCGTTCTTCCCCCCCAAAAATTTATAATATATTTTGGGTGTATTTCTAAATTTATATTGATGTGTGTGTGTGTATGTGTGTGTGTGTTTTGCTTGCATTCCCTTTTTGGTTTAGTTGTTTTATTTTTCTGAATGTCAGCATGTTAGTCTTTACTCTCCACATAGAGTTCAAATTCAATAGATATTAAAATTTTAGTAGTTTTGAGATTTAAATTAAGTAATTATTTGTTGCAGTTGTTAATTAAATATATGCAAATGTATCTAAACATGTACTTACATATGTGTGTACGAACGTCCGTTCATGTATATACGTATATGTATAGGTTTGCATAAGCAAGTGTAAGTTTAAAGTTATCACAGTTGTTGGTACGTAGAACTTATCGATTTTCATTGCAGGAATTCTCTTTATTTTTTGACATGAAATTAAAAAATTAAGGAAATGACTATTTCTTTATATCTACGGGTGTACATATATGTACATATGTATGTATGTATAGTCAGGCAACAAGAATCGATGCTACTTTATGTACATACATATATATTTATTACACATCCATGCTCTACCCAATTGCCCATTTTATCATCTGTACATTCTATACGAGTATGTTTAGAAAATTATCAAATAATACTATCCGGCCCAGATTGGTACAATAATTACAAAAACAATAATAATACAATAAGTATTTTAGAATTGGCATTGCAGCAGAGACTGCGGTGCTCCATAATATTTAAAAATGCAAAAATTACTTGAGATTTCAGGTAGAATAAGCTAAAATCAGCTTTCCCTAAATTAAATTATATTCTAAATTGATTTCATGAATTTCGGAGCTCTTATTTATATATGACGTTAGAACGTCAGAGTTGTAAAAGAATTCATTTAATTATTCTTTTCCGACCCAAATGATTCATTAAAAACCCTTATATATGAAGTTATTTTATACGAGCGGGGTAGCACTCGTTGCAAAATGTATATCAAATATGTTAATTGACTTCAGTCATATAAACGAACAAAATTTTAAATATTTATGTTTGTTTTTATTGTTGGAGAAGAAGCTTGAAAAAAGTAATTCATTAAGATTTGATGCCAATTGTTTGATCTTTAGTCTTAAGAAAATAAACTTTTTATTGGTATAAAAATGTTGCCGGGTGACACAGAATTAAGAAGAGAGATATGCTCCTCTGCGCCTTTGTGTGAAAGTTATTTTCCGTTCAGCTCATTTCATCAATCAATCATAATTAAGTGATTGTGCAATCACAAACGACTGAATGTGCAATCAGGATTGAGTGATTGTGAATCATGATTGATTGGTTCCAAGCGAGCGCTTCACCCAGCTCAATTGAGTTAGTTTAGTCATGAGGTACTCAACTCTAATAAGCCCAGATACGGTCTACTGAAATCCGAAATTCTAGTTGTTCTAATCTTATGATATGATTTATCAAAACTGTATTAAAAGGGTTGTCATTAAGTTGGCTGATCAGAGTATTTCTTGTTATTATTAAATTTGGGTTATACAAATAAAATTTTAGTGTTTTGCACTTTAACTACGAAAATAAAATAAAATACTAACAAAGAACTAGAACTGGTTTGATAAGAAACCTGAGTAAAAACGTTTTATTTATTCTGTTAACAAGATTATTCAGAGAAGAAATATAAAATCAACGTGAATATTTTCAACAAAGTGTTTGATAGCAAATCTAATATCTGCTTGGCCTTTTTCAACACAATTTGATAAACTTAAAAAAACATGTAAGTTTTTACTAATTTTCTTTAATTTTCTGAGTTGTTTAATTATTTTTATACTTGAAATAGAAGTAATTTTTTAGCGTGTAGTAAAATTTCATGTAGCCATTTAAAAAAAACTTTGCTGAATTTCAGTTTAGAGTTGGAATTATATACAAATTGGACGGAGGTTACGAAAAATGTAAGCCTGTAAAAGATACACTAACTGACAGCATTACTAAGTCAAAAATTCTAAGCAGTTTACGTTGAAATATTTAAAAAAAAATACAGAATTTTCGCACAATTTGCGGAAAAATGAACTTAAATTACTCTTAAATTATAAAAAAAAAAAATGTTCATGTTTATACTTCTTTCAAAGGTAAAAAAACGTTAAAAAATTATTCAAAAACTTTCAACTTTCAAAGAACTAAATAGTTTCTAAAACCTATTATATTGCTTGTTTTCAAGACATCTTAAGTCCTAATCCTAATGTATTCATCTTAATCCGATGAATACAAAAAATACAGTGAAAATACTAAACAATTTCAATATATTGGGATTTGAAAGTTTTAAGAAAAAGTAAAATATTGTCTGGGAACAAATTGCCGCATTCATGATCGATTGAAGTTTCAGTACAACTTCAATAGAAATTTCGATCGATATCGAGTGCCGTCATTTGCTCCAAATGTAGGAATCCGTTACCTCCCTAATAAGAAAGTTCACACAAATTTTTTATTTGCAAGAGCTTTCAAGGCTCTTATATATATATATATATATATATATATATATATATATGTATATATATATATATATATATATATATATATATATATGTATATATATATATATATATATATATATGTATATATATATATATATATATATATATATATATATATATATATATATATATGTATATATATATATATATATATATATATATATATGTATATATATATATATATATATATATATATATATATATATATACATATATACATATATTTTCTTTTTTTTATAATATTGGATTACAATTTTTACACTTTCTTAACGATGTTTTTGCTACAACTCCAAAAAATATCCCATTTTCGCGTAGCTCCTTGTGTTTATGCATGAAATCCCTTTAAGTTTTGCATTTTCGTGAAAAACCATTTTTCCATGTCTGCATCATTTATCAAACCACCAGTCCAAGATATAATTTGTTTGTAATTGTCTTTGTGTATTTCCATTATAATTTGAACATTTTCTATGCTCTTTCTCAAATGGTCAAGTACCATTTGGCCGCGCGTATGCGTACCGGTGAGTTCCACTGTGGCATGGTACAAACGTTGTTTTATTATGGCCAGCTTTTGAAAACAATAGGCTGCCACCAGTATGGCATCACATACAATCCATTTGACAAAACCCCTCGGCAAATATGCTGCACATTCGACGGTATTCATTAGCTGCATCGATTTCGTTTCCACTTTACCCAATTCATTAATGCGCCAATCCTGGAATTATTAATTAACTTACTTTGAAAATCTTATCAAGAGTTATAATTTCTAATAACCATTTCTAAATTCGCATCACTGTCTATACAAGTTTCCCAAGGTAAGACTGTAATGACATGCTCTTTGACATTTTCGAAAACGATGTGAGCTGCTTCGGGATCCATCATAAAATTGAATTCAGCACATTTGGTTATATTGCCTTTGCCTGAAAAAGTAGTTTTACATAAAATTAAACTCCGAGAAAGAAAACTTTGAATTCGTATATACTCGCCTTTATAATTGCCACCCATAATATAAATATTGCGGACTTTATTTAAAAAATCATCGCCATACATGTTGATGCAAGTGGCGAAATTTGTTAAAGGACCCACCAAAATAAAATCAATCAAATGGGGATACTAAAAGTTTAATTAAAAAATGACTTATAGACTTTTACATATTTCTATTGAGAAACCTCACCGTGCAAACCATCGAATACATGATGTTCACAGCATGTTGGGTTTTAGGTTGCGTGCCATTTACTTGTGGTAAATCAGATATATCACCAAAACCATCTTTACCAAAAAAATATCCTAAACGTTCCCAGGTACGGGGTAATATGGGTCCGTTACAGCCTTTATAAACAGGTATCTGGAACAGTTGTATAGCAAAAAGAAATATTCAGAGCAACTGCTAAAACGATTGATTTCGATCAGCTTGTAATTTTTGATAATAATTTAATTGTTATTAGCAATCTAGGTTAAATCAATTATTTAGAAATTATTTAGAAATAATTTAATGACTTGATCAGGTTTGATACGATTTTACAATATTTTAGAGCGGAACGAAAAAAATATCTAAACGAAAATAATTTTGGTATAGCCAATTTGTAACTGTGTGTGTATTTCACTTCGTACAAAATTAATTTACCTTTAATTTTGAGTGTATATATATAGAGTGTTTTTTTAGAGCGTTACAACTTTGGGTTGGCATCACTGCTTTATTTAACAGCTGATAGTTGCTTTTATTTAGTTTCCTTTGAAATTTCATTATGAATTTAATTTTCAATCAAAATAATTATTCTATTCATTTAAGTCATCCACTAAAAGCTTTATTTTCCGAGGAAGCCCATTCTTGGTTGAATGGGTGCGTAAATAACCCGATTTGTCGCATTTTTGCTTTTGTCGAAACGCCATTTTACATCCACAGAAAATTACTGTTGAGTGGCCCATATATCTTATAAAACGATGATGTCAAGGGTGAACGGTATAGGAACATGATACCAAATTACGTACCATTAATTTTGCTGATAAAAGTCTGTTTTATTGATAATAAAAATATATTTCCTTACATTATATGCACCCTTATCGTGTTTGGCATTTTTAGCCTTCAAATTCTACATATTGTAATAGATTAAAGGGAACTTTTGATTTTTGTCTATAATCTATTACAAATTGTCGAATATTAAAGGCGACTACGCCAAACACGATAAGGGTGATGATTTATACTTTTAACACTGTATAAAAACACTGATCATAAAAAAAAATGTTTATTAATTTTTAAGTCTTTTATGAAGACAAATAACAAAACCTTGATTGTAGAGCTTAAAGAACCCGAAGCTCTGTGATATATTTTCAACTCGAAATGTGTTTTGAAATATAGATTTTTCTTGTATTTCTATAACCGGGGACCGAAAATAGTGATTATTATATTATCTCAAAGAAAAAATCAATCCTAAGGAAATACCAACCAAATCATTTGAACCGTTTTCCAAGGGGTTTTCGGAAAACTGTATGCCTTTTAAATTTCTTATTTGATCAGAAATAATTTTTTGACTTTTTTTGTCAGAAATAATGCCGCTAATGATTTTTGTTTAAGTTTTTTTTTCCACAAATATGTCATATTCCAATTTTTATTTACATATCTTATCGGAAATATTTGTGAAATTTAAATTTAGTCTTCTATTTTTTGTGGATATATAATTTCATATATAATTGTTACTTATATATTTTGTTAATTTTTTATGGTTTTCGTTAACAATTTGAGATTGAAGGTAAAATTGCTTTGCATAAAAAATTTTTCCCATCCCGAAAACTGCAAAAGTTCACAATTATTTCGCAAAAATAATAATAATAATAATAATAAAAGTCAGCTTATGACAATTATTTCTGACAAACATATAATAAATTTGACAAATATTCCAGGAGAAAATAAATAAAAATCGTAGCATATTTAACTTCTTGGCCTCTTTTTATATAATAATATTCTCTAATACTTTTAAGCTTAAAGTCTCTCTGTTTTAAGTTAAAAAATGTGTGCATATACTTCATGTGTAAATTTGTAACTTTCGCATACTTAACGTGTACATATGCACCTTAACCCTGGATGGCTGCTGTTCGTCGAATCGACTAAGCTCATTTACTCTTAATCATTTATCTCTTTTATGTTTGCTCAAATTCTTATCGAAATTAAAGAAAAAAAATGTTGTTTGTGTTATAAAACACAACTAAAAATCTTTTTGCTTATTTTTAACTTTAAAAATTGTTCCGCTAGAATTATTTTTAAAAATTGGTTGTCAATTCAACGAAGAGTATCGTTAATACGAGTACATATATTACATATAAAAATTAAGACTACCATCCAGTGTTAAGTACGTTTAATTTTTTTTATTAATATACTAAATACATACATGCATATGGCACATATTAAAATTATAATTAAAAGAAGTTGAAACAAAACGATTTAAGTACTTTCGGTAGGGTTGGAAGAAGTTCTATTTCAAAAGCTCGTTGTTACGAAATTAGTTCTCTCATGTAACATTACAAAGCTTGATGTTCACAGTTCATATGTAAATTTGTTTTTATCTAAATTTGTAATTAACTTTTATATATTATTCGACCTTATTATGGTATTAAGTTACATTTGTTCGGGCTCAAGGTCAAGGTCTAGACCTAGAATTTAAAATTTAAATTTGAGTAACCAGTCGTCTTCCGAAATATTACAAAAATATTGCGTATTTATGTATATAAAAAATCGCCTATAATTCATGAATGTTTTTATCAACTTCTTTCATTGATTATATTTCCAATCACAAAAAAACACTTTTTGATTAATGCAAATATTATTTAGCCAACGCATTGACAATACTTACATCTAATCTATCTACACTGTCCAGCACTCTTAAAGCATTTTTGGCACAATTATCCACATCTGTATTACCATGCACACAAGTTATTGCCAATAATTTGTAAGTATCCGGTAGTTTCTCTTTGTCCACATCGATTTCAGCATTTTCTGAGAGTTTACGAAACAACTGCTCGCCCTTTATTAGCATTAAAAGGCCCCAGGCATCGTCAATGCCAATGTCACAGTCATAAATTACAAAACTATCCGTTGGCATTCTTGAGCAAAATTATTCAGTGTTTTAGTCTTGGTTATTTTATTTAAACGTTTTGGGGTTAAACAACTTCTTTTCGGTAGTTATATATTATATTGTTGTTGTTTTTGATAATATAGAACGAATTATGATATTCTGGAAATTGCTTTTGCTAAATGCTTAGAATTTTCTTAAAAATAAATCCTTCTCACCTGTAGAGCTCCGCCAAAATTAATTTTAAGTTCAAATAAGTTATTAAAAACAAAATAAATCAAAATCAAGACCCTCTTTTATAAACTAAATGCAACGACGTACCACTGTTGTTCTCGTAATAACAGTAGCCAACTGAATTATCTGCTGCCAAGCTGCTCCACTGCCTCCAACTACTCATTTAATTATTCAGCATAAAAAAATATGAACGAAAAAAAGCAATTTGTTTATAGAAGATAGATAACAGTAATGTGCACTAATTTAGCACAAATCTGTAACAATTACATATCCTTACCTGAAACACAAAAGCCCTATCTAACATAGAAAAACATGTCAAAATGTAAAATATTAAAAGTATTTACTGCGAATTTTCCATTGAAATGGTATAGACGAAATCTCTATTTTCAATCGAGCAAGTTTCATCTTCGTAGTTTAGATAACCCATTTTGCTCTTTAGGTTACAATACATACATATATTTAACATAAAAGTCTCTGGTACAACTGAAACAATTTGTTTATTAAATAAATAAAAAGCAAGTCCACTTGAATTGGGTAGATTTTTTGCCTCATGTTAAGTGTATGCATATCTGGCAACGCTCATTCCAAGTAATATGAATAATAATCTCTCAGATACAAATACCCTACAAGAACAGTGTCGGTCATATGACCGGTCATATGCCTGTCACTCCTGAAAACATTTCCATCAGCACGTAGAACAAAGTTTCTATCACTTTATTAAGGCCAATGTCAGAAAAATTATAGAAACTTTGTGTACGTGTGATCTTGTATTCCTCTCTAACTTGTGAATAATATTGCCTGTTAAATATATATTCTCTCTGCTTACTCTAATGTTCTATATAAATTGTTCACCATGCCTGATGGGTATGGTGTCACCAATGATGGGATTGCTAACAATCCTAACCTAACCAAATTCGATGAAATAAAACATGTTTAGTTTCATTATTTTATTGACATTAAATTTATTATTTCTAAACACAATTAAATACAACACAACACAAAATTTTATACAAACAAACTATATATATGTACATATATATCTATTATGTATTTTTTACTTACGTTTCCACTTTTACTCCATCAGTATCATTGTTTTGATGTGACCTGGTAAATATCAAAGATTTTAATACAAATGGGAAGCAAAGATCAGGACTTTTTAATACTCACAATTATCACTGAGTTGTATATATATATACACATGCATGTGCATTTAACCTACTACTACCACTTCAATAATATTATATTACATTGTACTAACATAATATTATCTTCAAAACTTACTAATAATGTATTGCTTTGATTGATAACTAATCGCCATTTGTCCCCGATTACCAATATGTTGTTGCATACAATATTAGATTATCACTTTAGAAGTTCTTCTTATCTTTGCTGCAGCCTTTGTTGCAGAAAACGGAAAACTAGAACAATTTGAAATGATATCAATAAGTAATAAGTAACAATATGTCTATAATATAATATAATATAGACTCTATATATGTATGATATTGTTGACTGCACTTATACCCAAGCGAAAAAGAATCTGTATATTATGGGCTTAAAATTTAAAGAAAATATCTAAAACGGCAACACAGCGGATGAGTACAAAAATGTAACTCTCAATTTTCTCATTTTGCAAGAAAAACCAACTATTAATTTTTTCTCTGAAAAAATACTTTGTTCCAGAGATGGATAAGTGTACAGTATTTAAGTTTTAACGGAACATAGCAAAGACCCATATATCCATTTAACAAAAGTGTATTGTTGGTGTCACATGCAAAAGCCATGTTCATTTGTCTTTTGTGTATACGCATGCAATAATGTATTCTAAAATATGTTCGAAAATCACGAACGATCTTAAAGTGCTGAAAACCATTAGCATTGTTCTAAAGCACGAATCAACAGCTGACTTGGTTTGTATACAGCTGACATATAATATATATTGAAGTGATATATTAGAAAAATATAGTAAACTGAAAGCTTACGAAGTCGTTTCCGTAAACAAAGTGAAAAATTGCATTTAAATAACGCAAAACCTAATCACGAAGAATGTAATCAAAACTAACAAGGCGTGGACAAAAATTCAGTGTTCGAATTGATATGTAAATTTTTAGTTGCTGTGCAAGTGAATTAATATTAGAATATATCTGCTTAAGTGTATTTAATCGTTTTAGTAGAATATTTAGAGAAAAATACCTAAAAAACTTTAAATGATTTGAAATTCTTAGGCAGTTTGAATACCGGTTTCAAATCGCTAGAATTTAACTATGTGGTAAAATGTGTGATATTAGTAAACTTTCCAGCCCTGTAGTATAAATTGCTTGCAAGTAGAACAATTTTTTTTCAGTATACTTCGTGTTCTGGATTTAGTTTATATTTGCTATTGTCTTCCTGCAGTCGTACGGGCCGAATACATTGCTTGTGGACGGTGTTGTAGTATACAATAAATGCTTATTACATTGATAAATTAAAGATATTTATGTTTAATTAATGCAAATTTTAATTTAATGAACGTCAATAAAGAAAAAAGTATCTGTTAGTACACATAAAAATCATAAGAAACTCAAAATATGTATAAAGAAATGTGATATTTAGTATAAGATATCCCACGACATATTTATATGTTTGTAAATGTATTTGTGATAAAATGTGTACAATATACATACAAACAACTAATGTACATGCGTATGCACATGCACACAAACTCTACATTTGCTTTAAAAGAAATATTTATAGTATCTACATTACCAATTGCAAAATAAGATATATTTAATATCAAGTACTAAAAAAAATAGTTTGTTTTCATATGTGGGTGAGTAAATGTGAAGTACATATCGAGCCTTTACTGCAATAGTATCGCAACTAAAATTTTCTTTTAATATGCGGAGGACATGGAACAATTATATTGAAAGGGATGCCTGTGTCTGAAATAAAATTTGTGCATTAAATATAAATTGTGCCAAGTGAGTCCTGGTAGCATAAAATATAAAAATGTACAAGCAAACGTATAATTGTTCGATTATTTCGATCGGATGTGTAAAATGCAATTTCAACTATAGATGACTGATGAAATTTCGATATGACGTTCTCACTTTGCAAAAGTAACGCCAGTCACTTCAAAATAGTTATGAAAATGAAAAATATTTAATTATAACAACTGAAGATAACAGTGAAACAAAAGTAAAAACTGCACGGAATAACAACGAAAATTTTATAGGTTCTATATATGATGAATAAATATGTATAATAAATAAAATAAAATTTAGAATGTAAATGTATAGCGGAACAAGTACTCAATTGTTCGACTGGAGTGAAACGTAACTGTAACAGAATGTAACAGCTGTTATGTATAACATGAAACCAGTTCATTAACAACAAATTCGTTACAGTTACGTTCTGTATGTCCCAGTTCATACACTTCAACCTTATTATCTCCTTTTTCACGGCAACAACAAAATTTAAGGAACAAAAACTGAAATGTGTGAACGGAGACTTACATTTATATTCCATTGGCTACCGGTACATTAAATTTAAGATCCACATTTCACTTCAAAAGCTTTCACGAAAATTAAAATAATTTAAAATGATTTATATGTGTACAAAGTTTATTTCAAAATCTTCTGTTTTGTTTTTGATTTAAACAAAAAAAAGTTATAGTTTGCTTACAACTAGACTAGAAAAGAAAAAAAAAACGCAGCTGGAATTATAATCGATTAAAATATTGAAAGACTTATAATCGATTAAAATATTGCCATAATGTCAGCTAGAAATTATGTGATATTGGACTGTGATGGTGGAAGTGATGATGCCTGGGCGTTATTATTATTACTTAAAGCTGAAGCAGAAAATCATTTAAGTATTTTAGGAATTACGATCTGTGGCAGCGGTAACACGACACTACATAACGCCGCTTACAACATGTTAAGAATACTAAAGGCGTGTGGAAGAGATGAGGTATACATACAATATACTAGATTGTGTTTTTGTACAAATATATGTATATCATCACCTAAAAACTAAAGTGGCGTGAATGATTAAAAAATTCAAAAGGAATTTTTTCGTTGATTATGCTGTACTTTTATTAATGTACATCGTAATAGACTGTATTGAAATTTTTTGTCAGTCATTCGCCTTTGGATTTTAGATGACGATATGTAAGAGCATGGCTAACAACGTTTAACTCCTTTTTTCAGATACCAATATTTTTGGGTGCTGCAGAACCTCTACTTACATCTTGCGATGATGTCAAGCGTCCCTTATTCCATGGCAAAGATGGTTTCGGCGATGTGTTGTCTCAGGATGAAGAAATAGATGTTCAAGAGATGGTTGAGGGAGAACATGCTGTGGCAGCTATAAATCAATTTTGTTTGGAGGTGTGTATATTTCCATTCAATACATATTCCATTAAAGTATGACGAAGATACATATTCAACATTGTATTTGATTTTAGAATCCTAGACAAGTTACCATCATTTCTGTTGGCCCCTTAACAAATATAGCCCTATGCTATTCCATGTATGGGCAAGAGTTTTCCTATAATATTAAAGAGTTGTATGTAATGGGTGGAAATCATCAGGGTGAGTATTAAGTGTTTCAATAAATATTAGCCAAGTGAATTAATTTTTGTATTAATAATTTATCTGTTAGGTGTTGGCAACTACTCTCGAGCAGCCGAATTTAATTTTTATGCTGACCCTGAAGCCGCACATATTGTTTTAACAAAATCAAAGTGTCCCATTACCATACTACCTTGGGAACCTTGTATGAATGATAGATTTTTCATTTGCATAGTAAGTCTTATAAGTAACTTAAAAAGCTCAATTAAATAGCACTTCTACCTATTGTAGAAATGGCGCCTAGAGCAATTCGGTACGAAAGCTTGTCAAAATCCTGCCGTCGATATATTAAATCTTGTCGAAGCTGCACAGTATTTACCGCCCGGACAAAAAGGCTGGAATCCCTGTGATGCCATGCTTGTGGCAGCCTTCCTTTTTAATACGCAAGTTATTTTGAAACAAAGTCTGTGGCACTGTGTGGTAGACTTAAATGGACATACGCGCGGCCAGATGGTCTTGGATCATTTACAGGAGGTGGACAAAAATCCAAAAAATGTTCGTATAATTGAATTGATGGATGATGAATTCTTTAAAAAAGTTGCTGAATGGGGTTCTGGATTAAGGGAGTTGACTGTGAATTTAGCCGGAAGTCAAGTTGCCATCAAATCGGAAGTAAAACAAGAAAATGGTAGTTAGAAATGTATAGAAAGAACATAAAAATATTGGTCATATTATTTGATGCATTTTTAGTTGCTTATAAATAAAAAATAATTGTTATCTCTTAAATTATATGTTTATACAAGTAATTTATATATGTATGTATGCATGTTGAAAACTATAAATAAAATTTGTTTTTAGTCCAAGAACTTTGTCGAACGTCGTCTATATTTTGTGAGACCGCATAACTCGTCGCAAATAATATTCATCGATATATCTATGTATGTATATAGATTGAAGCCATGCCAACATGTTCTTAAATATCAACTCTTAATTTAAATATAACGCTCTTTTACGGAAAATATACATCTGGCAGTAGCATTTGAGAAAAGTGCAGCCAAATTTTAGTCTAAAAGTAGAAACTGTTAACAAAACGAAACCGGAATGAAGACTAAGGTAAACAAACTATACAAAAACATTTCGAAAATTGGTGTATATATCCAAACAAATAACCAATAATAAAAACCGTAATCAAAACAAATGCAAAATAATAACATAAAAGTGAAAACAATAAAAATGAGACTGAAAAGAAAAGCCACAAACGAATGTCAAATACCAATGTCTGATCAGAAAAGCAGACATAAATAAGCATGTATTTACATATGCTAAGAGCGGACAACAAAACACTCACTAGAAGTATAATTCAGAACGTTACGAGCCGTGCTAGAGACGAGACCGTTATAACGATACGCGCACTCATCACATACCCGACAATAAAACTAAAATAATCAAAATCATAACAAAATTGTGCAGTTAACGGTTGTTGTATGAAAAAGAGCGAACCAAATAAAAGAAAAGAATTTTAATTGAATAAAACTAAAAAGGAAAAGATAAAAAGAAACTAGGAAGTAGCAAGAGCCACAAAGGGTCTGCTGCTTTTACTTGTGTTTGCCAACAATTTGCCAATATATTTCATAGTTACTCATAAAGAAATAAACATACATGCATTCATGTGGCAGTTTAAAGGAGTACATGGTGCTTTTTGAGTGGTTAATGGAACAGTGTGAAAAAATAAACTCTAATAGAAAAAAGTGCAACAACAAAACAACGGTTACTATCGCATCAAAAGGCAAAGGAAGAAAGCTAAAAATTTCACCAACAAAATATAAAATTGCTTTGACTATTTTGTGTGTCGCATGCCAGTTGTGCTGCTACTTTTCTTTCAAGTAGTTGCGGGCATAGCACTCTTTATATTTTTATTGCATTATTTAAGTTACATATTTAATGCTATCGTACGCGATTTCTTTCAAACTTTATTAACAACCAAAGAATTTTTGCAACAATTACAAGAAACGTGCGGTGCTGTTGATTCAAGTGCAAAGTCGCCATTTGAGACCAGCGACAAAAGGAATTTAAGCAAAATTCCAATTAAAGTTGAAAAAATGCAACAAACATCAGATGATGCTAAATTTATTAAAAAGTGAGTGCAAGCATAATTAAATGTTTAAGAAAAATTCATTTTAATGTACATACGTATATTGGTATGTACATAAATAGATAGTGTTCTTAAAATATCTATAAAAAGCCGGTGTAGGAAAAGTGAAAAGTGTCATTTAAAGATCTTTAAACAAGTGTGTGAAAAAGTTTAAGAGTCAAATGAATTAAAAAATAAAAGTCAAAGAAAATTCTTCTGATAGTTTCTATGTATTATACCGTGTCTGTCGTCAGCTTTATCGATTTTCCCATTTTCCTTTTATATGAATATATTCTGTAGGTATACACTAACAACATATTTTCCGCGCAGTCAGCCACCCATTTCAACAATGCTGCCAGACTGCTATAATTATATATGTTTATTGTGGTACTGATGATATTAATAAGCAAATATACATACATAATGCTACTTGGCATTAATGTCTTTTACTATTTTCCATTTTACTGCACAATTTATCAGTCCACAGAATTTTCCCGCCTACAAAGCTCTACACGGCTGAAATCTAAAAATATTTGTCGTGTTAGATAATAAGAAAAGCACTGATTTGAGACCAAAAAATAATAGATCAGTTGGCTAATGAACGAAACATTAGGTTGAAAACTACTATGTTGAATTATAGGTGTATAATAATAATTTTTAGATATTGCCCACAAAATGGTTGCAAAAACAAGTCAAACAGTATAAGAAAAATTTTGATCAAAGTGCCAGTTTAACTACAAGTAATTTTTATATCTGAAACCTATACAATATCAAGGTAATAGCCTGCTAAATAACAACATATACGCGGTTCTAACGTAACGGGTGTGTATGTTAAATAATAAAATTGTTCCATATCAAATAAGTAGCATAAAATATTGTAAAAAAGACAGCAAAAATAAAAAAAAACTACCTAGTAAAAAAGCTGTCAGCATCGAAGCAATGTTCGCGTAATACTCTTCAGATGTGGGTATATATAAAACCATTTTTAATACCTCAAACAAAAGGCAACACCTGAATGTAAATCAAATACAAATAATATTCCTGTTGATGTGTATAACATCATATATAATGAATTACTATCGAACAAGTTATGCTAAGTAGTAAAAATGGAAATCCACAAGAAAATCCTGTGAAAATATTCCTATTAGTGGATCTGGCTTTTCAAAATCGAATCGATTTAAAATGGCTGACAGTATGTATAATCACCAAATGCTATATCATCATAAAATTCCTATTTTCAAAATCAGCAATCTGGCAGCACTCGCTCTCAATTAATAATTGTACAATGCAATACACAACAAAAACAAATACAAAACAAGTGCTTACTCATACACTAACAATTACACTCCCTCAAACGCATAACGTAACGGTATTTAGTGGTGTAGTCGTTTTATCCATGTGATTAATAAAAGAAAATTCTTAAAAATAACAAATTTTGCAACAAAAATTTTATATATCATATTGATGGAAGATTAAGAAAACACCAACAAAATATTATAAAAAAGCAAAAGATATATAAATAAAAAGAAAATTCCTGCATACATACATAAATATGTATGTGTGAATCTGTGTCTGCATTTATATGTGTGTGTATGTGTAAAAATGTGTGCATAAAAATTTAGAAAAAGTTTGTAGTCTTTATTTTTCCTTGTTGCCATTATAACCTCTTTGCATTTCAACACAATTTGTCATCTTAAAAATTTTCTTTTTGTTTTTTTGTTAAATAAATTTGCTACCTCCTGTGAAAAAAATGCAAAAAATAAAAACAAATGCTAAAAACATTAAAAAATTTGAGCAAATCAGACGTTGGAAGGGTGGCAGTATTGAACCTCATCCTACTGATAAAGCCTTAATTGTTAACTATCAACTAGAGGCTACAGTGTTTGGTGATCCCAATAATCCCATGTTGGAAGAAAAAAAGGTGAGTTTTCTATTTTAACTTATGTATGTATGTATGTGTGTATAAGTATATTGTAGCTGTTAAGTGTTGTTCTTCACTTTGTTTGCAAAAAAACGAAATATCAGAAGGTGCTATAAATCCGTCTCTACTTTTCCTACTCCTATTGAAACTTCATTTTGATTTCTACTACATACGAACATATTTACATATACAAACATGTATGTTTAGGTATACTTTAAAGGAGCCTTTCACACTTGTGTATAGTACTTTTGTTAGAGGGGAGGGGATTGAAAACTTATTAAGGGCTTTACAAATTTTAAAGAAAATATTTTAATTGCATTGATAAGGACGGGGGTTTTAAAATAGGGAAAATCCAATTATGTATATGTATGTGTGAAGAGCACCAACGTCGTCGGTAAATACTTATACTGGAGCAGAAATAAGATAAGTTATTTTTGGACACTTTTCAATAAAGGCGGTAGAGCATTTTACCAACGTGTACTGTTTTTCTTACAGAAAGATTTTCTTGCGTCGCTACGCATTAACCATTGTTTGGCTACTGCGATGACAAGTTCTTGTGTACAACAAGTTCTCGTTTTGTTTGTATATGTGAGCGTTATTTGTAATTTTGTTTGTGTGTAGCATTTTAAAGTTTTTATTATTCAATTTCTTGACATGAACCATGACTTTATACAGAAACAACTTTGCTTTGGTGTTGTATTCGGTCTCGTAGTAGAGCCCACCTTATATAGAATTCCACCATGATTGCAATAAAGTCGAACTCGTATTCATAAAATTCAAAAACACTTTGAAATGTCCTGTTTCAAAATGTTCTTAAAATTTATTTGAAATAAATTCTATTTATTATATATATATATATTGTAGTACAATTTTTCTTTATTATTGAAGTTAAATATTCTAAATTAAATATGAAATGTAACAAAAATATGATTTGATTGGCTAATAATTCGAATCACCACATAATTGAAGTATATAAAAAAGTCCTCGGATTCTCTGTTTACTAAATTATATAACATATTTTCTTTTATTTAAAAATATTCAATACTCGTTGTGGAAAAATAAAAATGAAAAAACATATCAAATTGATACAATTTTCATTTTAAACATTTTCTGTCTTTTACTTATTTTACTTTTGCTCCACCCTTAAACTGTTGTTGTTTCTTTATGGTTTAACATATATTATAATATTTAGTCAAAATGACTAATGGCCTATATGTGAAATGAAAATGTTGATGTTTAATATTTTCTTGTTTTTTATTTTAATTTTTGTTCAGTTTTAATGAATTCCGCAGACACATGTTTGGTTAGTGGCATTTGTTGTTATTTCTTAAACGTTTTTGCATTCTTTAGTTCGTCCCTTAGTGAAGTGTGAATTCTTCGTTAAAGTAATCAATTATGAAACGAAAATAACGTGGGCGTGTATGTAGATTCTATAAGCAATTTTAAATTTCTTAAAATAGGAAAACATATACATCTCTTGGCAGAGATCAAGATACATCACGGTCATCTGACTTTGCCCAAATTGTATATAAAAGCAGCAAAACATGCACTCTACGCTTAAAGTTCATGTAAAATAAACACCAAAATTTACATATACATAGTTATGCGGATACTTTGATAATAATAATGCATATTTTAATTTGTATTAGGTGACACCATAAATTACGAGTTGGAAAACTTGGCCAAACTCAACCCAATTGACCAAATTTATTATAGCAAAGATCAGCCCTATTCTTTCGCCTTGTACCGGAAAATTATATTTCACTTGCTAGATTTACAAATATGCTAACAAAAGATTTAATTCTTCTGAAATTAATTGCTATTGCCAATCAGCGTCATTTTCATTATTGAAAATCTTTAGTACAAAACAAATCTCAAAAGCAATTAAGAGTTTTTAAATAATTTATTTTTAGATGCAAATAATTATAAAAATAATGATGAAATATTATTTTTAAAGAACGAAACAATCTACCAAAAATAAATTTCAAATATAATAAATAGTATATAATGACTTTGTACACGAATAGGAATAACTGCAACGTAAAAGCACACGTATTTACTTAATAATAATTATTATTATTGCAACTATTTGCCAATTAATTAACGCTTTAATTTCAAATAAACACTTTTGACTTTAACAAGAAATTGAAAAAAAAACTATAATTTTTGAAAGTGAATTTTGTTTAGGTTCATATTTTGCCTTTATTTCGCTGGTTGTTTTTTCGGCCGAAACTTTGCATTGAATTTAGAGTTGTTTAGTTTTTTTTTTTTAATGACCATAAAGAGAACATGGACATCAATTCTACACTTGGGTGTTAATTTATGTTAAAAATAAATATTTATTTAGCGCTTGGATTGTGGAAAGATTTCATTTGTATGTTGATAAATAAAGTGTGATTGAATTTGTAGTTTCAAACGGTTATTGATCTTGGGTGTCTTGAAATTCTGATATTTGCCAGTGGTTGCTAAATGAAACAAATAACGGGTTTCCTCCTCAGCTAAATTTTGAAGCGAAACGACATTGAATGTGTATTTATATGAGAGTGTTTTTGTGTATGTTTGCGCTATGCAAACTGCTAATGGTTAACATAAATGTTGAGATAGTATGATAATTTCCTATCGCTATGAAGGTACACATAAAGATGTGTATGTGAGTGTTATATGTATGTAATTAGTTTGCTTATCAGCTTTTAAATTTTAAATTAAAACGAAAATTAAACTTGAAACCTGTACTTGAAACAACAAAATACTAGAGTTTACATATCGACTTCGACCCTATAATCTTTTAACAAGGAAGTAATAAATGTTAATGGTGTCATATATTATGGCATCAATTATGGTAGTTAGATTCACATACTACATGAATGGATCGGCCGATGGCCACCCAGCGAAAAGTTTATCACCAGCAAGTCTAACTAAATTGTGTACAAAGATTTAAGAAGTCTGATACTAATTTGCAAATTTTATCACTCACAAATCCATTTTGGAAAGTTTGGATTATTTGTGGAAATAAATGCCGAATACGTTTTGATACTTTTTAAAAATTCTTGATTATAAGGGCTGAAATCGTGCCCTCTCTCGTCAGTTTATTCTTAATCTAAAAATAATTTTTATGCTCCCGCTGTATTCAAAGGTTCCCGTTTGTGAGAGGCCAAAAAGTGTACAACTTTTCGGTGGTCTGTAACTTTCCGCCAGAGAAATCGGAAATTAAAAAAAAAAACTTTAAAATTCAAAAAATCGTGTTCTCATCAGACTTGAACGTTTTCAGGTTCTACTTGTATCCCTGATTAATTCTGTGAGCCCGTCACTGTGCCTGTATGTCTGTGTAAGTATGTGACCCGCTTTTAATTTTTGAACGGCTTGACCGAATGGAACCAAACTGATGGTTTTCTAACCTATTGGGCCCAATACATTTTGAGAAATATTAGAAAAAGTAAAAATATATATTTTAAAGTTTTTTTACAAATAAATTTGAAACGGCATATCCGATCAATTCTGCAAGCTAATATTGAGATTAAAAAACTACACGTAAATCGTCGCAAATCAGATCAAAATCGTCAATCCGTTCGTGAGATCTCGTCAATGAACACAATTCGAAAAAAATTATATTTAAAAAAAAACCAAAATTATATATCTGATCATGTAGTGCTCTCGATTATATTATAGGACCCGGAAAAACTACATCAATCGTGCTTAATCACGATAGAATCGGTTGACTTACAAAAAGTTATGATAGTTTGGAAATAAAATTTTTTAAATTTATTTATTTTTTAAATAAATAAAAAATGGTCAACTGTTTTCCAAATAGTTTTATGTTAAACTATGTTGACTTAATTGAAAAGGGCACGTTCTAGGACATACTTTCTCACAAAGAACACTTTTTAGAAAATAAACTCATTTCGAAGGGGATTATCTCAATTTCTTTTCTAGAAAATAATGCAACATTTTTCACACTTTTTAACATTACGAAAAATAATTTCTGTTATAAAACTTTTTCAAACCGCCACTTTTTAGAAAATAAGTGAAAAAATGTTATATGTTTTCTAGAAAAGAATACGCCATTAGATTTTCGCGGCATTTACTTTTTTGCTACTAGCAAACCCCAACATGTCTACTGCTGTAGTCTGGAAGGATTTTTACTTCAAGTTACTCAGATGAATGTGGGTTGTTGTTTCAAAGGACAAACAAAAAAGTAAAGAGCAAAAATTTGACAGGTAAACACCGGAAGTCGGAAACATTGAATAGTAGTAAATTTACAAGAAATAAAAAAAACAAAATAGCAGTTTGACATGAAAATGAAAACGTTCTAAACATTTCATGAAACGTCAACGGAAAATTAACTGAAATAATGAAATAATAACAATGGAAAGCTAAGGAAAAAACAATAGTTATAAATTCTTTAAAAGGCAACAAACCAAAAGCGGAAGTGGCAAAACGTAGATGATGTTTTCTTAATAATGAACTAAAATATTGCTAAAAATCATATAAATTTCGTAGAATTATTAGCAAAGTTGTTTTGTTTTGGTGCACCAAATTTGGTAACGTTTCGTTAGTCTTACTCTTTTTGCTTATTTGTTAATAAAAAGTTTAAAATAAATAATCGCAGTATTAATAAAAAAAAACATAGACATGTACGATAGATATCAAAATGAGATTGTATAATAATATAATAAATATTGCAACAATTACGCATTTTCCATGCAACACTGAACTACTGCTGACTTTTGCTTATTACTGGCATGACTCATTTATGGAGGCACTTACTCAGACACCACACTCTTTGCTTACTTCTTCTATTGAGTAAATGCTATATTAAATTAAAAAGAATGAAAAAAAACCATATGAGTAACAATAAGACGGTCAACAAATTTTGTACGATTTGTTAACAAAAGTTTGAAATTTGTTCAAACACTTCATTTATAAAACACCCTACACTTCTTTGACTTTTAACTGATAATGGCAGCGCTTGCCGAAAGGTAGTCTATCCATTCTTTTATTTGAAATGGCGGCGTTTCTTTTGTTGTCATTTTCATAAATTTGATATTAAATTGCTAATATACTGCTCCTATTGGTCCAGGGTCAATGGCGTTCAAGTAGAATCTTAGTGATTCGTTTTTGACAGACCCATAACGTATCGGGTTATTGGAGCAATTAACTATAAAACGGGAAAATGAAGTTGGAAAAAATGTAAGCTGAAAACTAAAAGTCGACCACAACCAGAAACCTTTTATTGATAAACGCTCATCTGTTTTTATTTCAAGGACGTGGAATTTGTGACTTTTCCCACAAAAGAGAAAATGTGGATATAAGCACATCCACATCCACACACACACACACACATAATATCGAGTACATTGAAAAACTTGGCTTAAATATTTTACGTAGGGTATCATCATAATACTTGGCCGCATTTGTAAGCAAAGAAACAATTGAGTTGGAAAACCTTGTGCGAGTATTACATACGGCAACGAGTATATTGAGCAAAAAATTGAATACATTCACATGTATGTATGTGCATGTGTGTGAATAAGCACTCGTATGCGAAATGGACAAACACATGCACACTCACTATATGCATGGAAAAGTGAAAAACAAACCATATGTCTGCCTCATAACTTTATAATTAATGTGCCGAAATTAATTAAGAAATACACGTCAAATCCATCCATATTTATTCGTTTGAACAATGACCAACCAACATAACGTTCGTATAGTGAAAAACTCAGCAGAAAAAATAAAATAAAATGAAACTAAAACTGAAACTCAATAAAAACTGCAAATAATCATTAAAGTTTATTTGGGTTTTCTTTTAGAAAAAGTTTAGTCAGGGTTGTCGATTTCTTTTTGTTTTTGTTTTTTTTTTTTCTTCGTAGTTTACTTCGGTTTATTTGTTATTAATTAACAACATTAATTGTTTCATTTCTTCTTTAATGTTCTTATTTCCTCAACTTTCGTTGTAATCGTTGTGGTTTAGTATTTCCTATTCAAGCTAAATTTTTCTTGTGGAATTTTCGGCTGAAGAGATTTCTCCTAAAAATTAAGTGGCTGACAGGTAAGTTCCCTGTTCGTTTTGTGGGAAAAACGTCTGAAATCTTTCTGAATATGTGTGAAAAAGTTGTTTACGATCTTTGAAGAAAATTGCTGCTGTTCTTCTGAAGGAATGTTCTGACTATCTGAATATATTCTAACTTTTTCGAATCAAATTTGTTGTAATTCTCATTTGGTTTTCGAAAGTTTGTGCATATGCTGGGTAGTTTTGCTACTTTCGGAATTAGTGCTTTTCTCGGCTTGCTATTTGACAGATTATTTATTGACATCTTAACTATAATGAGTGAAGCTTGTTTGGAAGTTAAGCCTTTTCACAGGTTTCGTTGAGTTTTCTTCAATTCTTCTAACTTTTTTCGTCTTTAAAATATTTGTTACAAACGGATATCACATTGCGAACATTTTTATAATTATTTTTCCGCTTCTTTTCCTACTTTTTTTTAATATTTCCCAATATGCCAAATTTGTATTTCTAATAGAAAATTTCGGAAGCAATTGTTAGTAATTTCACATTTTGTATAAGAAAAATACACTTAATATGCGTCAAATATATATTTCATTTAATATTTCTCTATGAAAATGATCAAAGCAGATATAATAAAATATGTTGGTGGCTTAAAACCTGTACTAGCTATTGGGCAATTACCTGTATGGCCTATTTAAATGCCGACTTTACAGTTCTTTTGTTATTTTAATTGCTTTTATGTCACTTTATTTTTACAAAATTTCATTCATATAATAAATAATTTATCGTATTTGTTTTTACATTTTCTTTGGTAATAATAGTAATTTCGAATTTTTGTTTTTAACGCCAAGTTACCATGATGACGAAATTTTTAGTTAAAATGTTTGTTGGCGTTCAGTACAAACATCATAACATATAAAATTTTGTTAACAATTTACCACCTATTTTGGCCACACACTCTTTCACAGCCAACAATATTTTGAAGCTAAGTTGTGCACACAAAGAGGAGGGAAATGATTTGATTATTATTTTTTTATATGTTGCAGCCTAGATAACGTTGCATGCAAGCGCATTTATATGTTCCAAACGGTAAGCGAGAGTCTTCTCTACCTAATGCACAGTGGGCAATAGAAGCATATAAATTCGCATAAATCTGAAAAAATCGTCAGTTTTAATGGGCAACAGAAATACTTGTGAAATTTTATTGCGATTTTGAAGATTCTAATCTGTATATTCCAGGATAGGAAGGATTTATGCTCCCAAATACAGTATTAATGCAGTAATTCTTTATCTTATTCGTTCCCTTGCTAACCAAAAAAAAATTATCGTTTTTTCTTTAAAGGATATTATAAGTGAACTTTTCGTCGGTTCAATTTTACTAAATTTTAGGAAGCAAAAATTATTCAAACTGGTAACAGAATGACTGAAAATGTTAAGAACGATTATTTTTACAATATCAAAAATAGCTTCGTTTGAAAGAAAAAAATTGGAAAACGGTTGCACTTAAACGCCATCCCTGCAACTTCCTGGTTTAGATTAGTTTTACGAGTGCTATAAAAAATGGAGATGACTAAGTGATCAGATATATAATTCTTGAGCTTTCAAAATAAGCTCACGTTATCTCATATACGAATCAACCGATTTTGTGGCGATCGACGTGGTTTTTAATGTCAAAAACTGATAATATTGCGTAGGTAAAAACGTTAAATAGTTATTTGAAAAATCTACAGGTTTAAAGTGATTCCAACTCAATAAATTTGAAAAAACTCTGTGGTTCGCTTCTGTTAAGCTGTTCAAGAGACGCCTACTTACACACACACACACAAATATACACACATAGTGAACCCATTGTGGAAGTAGCCAGGAAAGTTTCTGGGAACTCAGATTTTTGGAAAGCGGGATAAAGTCAATAACATCCCTATATATAAAATATAAATTTTAATTCTCTTATACTCCACAGTGGGAACTTTCACAAAGTATATGTTGATAAATACATTAAATCGGTGTTGAAGTTACCATAACCTAAGAGTTATGTCAAGGTATTTTATTTCCATCAACTAGAACTAAGTTTCATACCACTGTGCATTGAATTTTATTTCAACATTTTGTTTAGTTTTCCATGGATTTTTATGGTTTGAAAATCTTTTTTCTATTTTTTTTTAATTTTGGAGGGGTTGAAAAATCACTGACTCTCGTATTTGCTGTTTTATATTATTTAAGTTGCTTTTGTTGCTGCACAATAAAACAAACAATTGAAATGTAACTATTTTATTTTATTGTGTGCATTGTTTTTATTTCTTCATGGAGAAAAATCAATAAGTGCTAAAAAGTATAAAAAATGATGATAATGGAAATGGAAAAAGGTACTGACTGCAGCATATTGAGTTCAATCATGCGTTCATATGCAATATATTTTATGTTATTGGATGCTTCAGAATAAGCATTTGAATATTTTTATTTATTTTAGACGTCAAGCTTTCAAAATGCTGAAGGGCGTTTAAAAACATTGAAATTATAGAACGAAATGAATAGCCTTTTCTTATGGGGCCCATACTCGTAGTCATAAATGTATCAAAATTTAAACTGTTAACTTTATTTCGACAGTAAGTATGGGCTGTATGTCTTTGATAAAGTGTACTTTAAAAGTCCAATTCATAAAAAAAATATGTTATGTGTATAAATTGTTTATTTGACAAATTTCGTATATGAATTTGTCAAATAAGAAGGTTCTAAACACAAATTAATTTTTATAAATTAGACCTTAAATATTTTCGAAGAAAAACTCTCCACAATATAAAAAATTCTCAAAAAAATTGTTATTTTTTTTTTTTTGTATTAGGATGGTTGCGAAGAATGATAAATAAAAGAAGATAAACATTTTTTAAATGTTCCCTTTAAGAAATTAACTTCTGTACAGCTGAAAAAAATTCTTCATATTTACTATTTTACATACAAATACTCGCCACTGCTGTTTTTTAATTTTCTTAGTTGTTTATATTTTTCTGTTATACAGTGTTATTAATGCGGAACCTTAGAATAGCAAAGCGTTCATTTCTAACGTACTGAAAAGCAAATGTTTAATACAGCAAAATGCATTAAGTTTTAAAAACTTTTTTTTTCGTTTGCTTTCAGCAAAACACACAATGTGAAGTTTTTAAAAGCCTTCAATATTTTTTTCCCTTGGCTTGTTCTTAAACTAACAAAAACAGTGGAAATATTTAAAAAGTATATTGATTAAATTAAGGAAATTTAAAAATGGTTTGCCATAAATAAAGTTTGAATCGACACAAGGTTTGCAAACATAAGCACGTTCTTAATGGGATAGTTATTGTTTATATACTATTTTATTAATGAAAAAAAAAACTGCAGAATAAATAATTTAATAAATTATGTGTCGTCAAGAAAATGATTTACATATTGCAAGCCAGTACGTGCGCAAACTAATTGTTAATCACTTTGCAATGCATCGCAAATAAAGTTGGAGTTGGAGTGGATATTTTTTAGTAATCATTATTTTCAATAAGGCAAATAGATAATATATAATAACTTTAACTTAAATTAAAAAATCTCATTTAGTTTTGATTGAAGGCAGAATGATAAAAATATAAAATGTTTTGAAGAAGTTAACCGAAAGGTTTACAAAAATATTGGAAATACAAGTTAAAAGATTTATACATAAAATAACCAACTAAAGCTGAAAAATAATTTAATTGTTTTTATATATTTCAAACTCAGAATATGTGGAAATTAAAACGGAGAAATTTCAGCGTTATTAAAATAAACCTAAAAGAAAATTAAAAAAAAAGAAGTTGATCAAATGTAGGGTTAAGGAAATATTTTTGTGTAGCAGGAATAGAAAAATAAAATATTGAATTCAGTTTTGATAGGATAAATTGTTGGAAAAGTGCTTGTAATTCAGAGAGACATAATAAACAGTCCAGAGCACATCATCAGCTTTAACTATTCAACTTACCCAGCAGAGTAGAACAGCTGTTTTCAAAAGTCGCTACACTGTCATCATCAGTACTCACGCGTATTATCGTTTATTACCGCTTGTATTTGTATAAATTTTATTATGACGGAGTATACGAGAGCTGTATCAAAACCTAGATAAAATATTTTGACTTGACTTTGGACTTCCCTTCTGCTTTGGATTGAATTGAAAACATTATGAATAAATAGCCTATCAAAATAGAATTAAATACTTTAGCAAATAGTTCGTTACAAAATACAATTAAACATAAAATTATTTCGGTGAAAGTAAATTGAAATCTAGTTTTACTCTATTCTTCTCAAGTGCGTAGAAACCAACAGTTAATTGGTAAAATATGCTTTGAAATCTCATTGACCTTGAACTTTTAGCCGTTATATTGTTCCGTGGCCACTTAAACCTTAAATATTAACGTGTTTTTTGTATGTTTGCGGTTTTTAATAACTTAATAGCTGATGTTTTATGTACTATTTAAGGTCTCTATAGTCATAAAGCTTAAGGGAACTCGTTACGCAATTGGCGTAAAAAATTAATGATTTTGGAAATCATGATAATTATTATAATTAATATTTTTTATTAATTTGTATACAATTCGACCAATAAAGTACATATTTCCACTTCAAATGAAGTTAGCAAAAATGGAAAATGCTTGTCCCAACGCTATCGTGGCGTGCTTTGGAGTTGTTCGAGCTGAAACACCATTATTTTCAAACTATGAACAATATATGATCAGATATATAGTCTCGAAATTAAAAAAAAAATCACATATCAAATTTGTTCGTTCACGTAAATTTTTTTTGGAATGTGAAAGTATTTAAATAAAACAAATCTTAGCTATTTTATACTTCTTTAAATAATTTGTTGTCCTCTTCACGAAAGCTTTGGCTCTTGTCTGCTTCTATTTTCAATTATTTAACCCTTTTTTCTCGCTAAATCAAACATTTGCTCTCCCACATACTTGTGAGAACTTATTATCTATAGGATGCGGTCTTTTTCGGGGAAAGGGGGAAGCGCATTGGTGGTTGCTTGAAATGTGTATGAATAAAGTAATAAAATTCATTATGCTTAATTAATTTTGCAGAAAAAAATATAAATAAAATTCTCCTTATATTTCATTCATAAATGACACATTTACAATATGTTGGATGATATTCGTATTGTTGTTATTATTGTTGTTGTTGGGTTGGTTGCTTTAAATGCATGCAGTGTTATGTACGCGTGTGTGTTTGTGTGAGTTTTTTGTCAACTTAAAAATATGTAAATAAAACACATATTTCCTTTTATTAAACGGGTGAATAATCGCAGTCATATAAATATTTGTAGCCGCAATTGGAATAGACAAATTTTTTTTATGTTTATATGTTTCGAGTTTTCATGTCTGCTACCAGCTACACTTGTTACAAATCCATGCATTCATTGTTGGAACCATTTCGTTTCGATTTGCTATACGAATAGCAAACAACAAAAATAAAAAAAACTAAAAGGGGGAAGGAAACTCCAAACATACGAACATTATCAGTGTAATCAGAAAAGGATGCAAAAGCAAACAGATATCCGAACTTGCACCAGCAAGAAGTTTTTAATTTGGTCAATGTCCTTAGAATAATATATGCATCAGCCGTTGGGACCCTGTGCCTATAGACATAAACCTTAACACTAGTAAACCATTTACTGAATTAGACTCCACTTGGCCATTTTTTTGCCCCGCTGTGTGGCATATGTTACCGCCTTGTTGAAACTACATTTCAGCCAAGTTTAGCTCTATCATTTTAAGTAAAAAAAATTTTAATTTCTAGTCGTCAGTGACACCACCGGCCTGTAATCCACACCAAAGAGTGCATTTTTCAGGGTGTTTCTGGCTGCTCTTTATAGCAAATACGACAATATTGCTTGTTCACGTATCCCCTCAATTAGAAATATGCCTCGTTGCTGAGAAAAATTTTTCGTACAATGCCCCCTGTCTTAACTGATCATGAATTTTGCTAATAAAATTCAATCATCTGCAAGCGTTGCTCGCTTGTAAGCGGGCGGATTCAAGGCTAAATTATAGTAGCTGAGCTACCAAAAAGGGTGGGTGCTAAAAAATTACTCTTTATAAAAACTTAGAACGACTCCCCAGTCAAAAAACTTATATTCTTCTATATGTTGACCATTTTCTGATATGATTTTCGATATATGACTTTCGTTCGTCCTGCGAAAGGTCTCAGCTTAGTCTTCCCAAATCTCTTGAAAAACTGAAAATCTAGGAATAGTCAACAAAGTTGTTTAACATTAAATCAGCAGAGGTGTACGCAATTCGGTTTTGTTTGGCTACAAATCTCTTTGTAATTCTATATCAAAGTTCGTTACCGAAAATCAATCTTATTTTTGTTCTACGTGGGAATGAATGAATCACCTTATCCCATGTTTGACTACTGACCTCAAACATAAAATACATACACAAGAAAAATATTTTTTCTAGAGCCGTGTAGTGTTTTCATTTAAAATTTTTGTTATCAATTAATAATAAATAACAGCTTTTGATAATAGATTATCAATTGATAAAAAATACAATAATTTCTACAAAATGATATCTTTGATTTGTTTCATCAGCCATAATGTAAATAAGGTGTTTGTCATCGCTAATATACGAGGTGTGTTTCAAAATTTAGTTAACCGAACTTAGCAGTTAATGCATTTTGGATGTTTAGAAAGTTATGAAATCTGTTTGCTATTCATAAAAAATACTGGTCTCCAGACTATCGATACATTTTTACATACATTTTAGTTGTAATTAACGATTTATTGTGATTTTATTTTTATTGAACATTTTTATTTTGCTATATTAATATTTTTATAGGCTAATTGTTCTAACTTAGTTAAAATCTCAGAAAGACATGATGATAAATATTCCTAGGCACAAAGGAAGTCAACATCAGTTTTATTCAACTTACACAGCAGAGCAGAACGGCTGTTTTCGAAAGTCGCTACACTTTCATCTTCAGTGCTCATGTGTATATTGTGTTTATCACCACTGCTTAGGTGGCTTAGTTGAATGTGATAACAGTTTCAAATTACGATATACAGTCACCCACATAATTAATTTAGACAAGCAATTACATTAAATAAAAATTATAAAATTGTTAGCAGTAAGAAATGAACTAGATAGATTTTTGTAATGATTTTCAAGCAAATGCAATTAATATGTTTATACAACTATTTTTGCTAAAAACTTAGAAAATCATTTATGTTGTATATATCTACACAAAGATACCTATTAAACCATATATATTTCATCAATATTGGCGGTCGATAAGATACTTGAAAGTGTACCGCACAAAATGGGCGCTGTCTCTCCTTTCGCACAGTGGCGCTACTTTGTCTTTTCAGATGAAAAGAAAGTGCATCTAGATTCTATATGCTATAATGTATAATAATTGACTTGATGACCTGCGTAATGAGGAGTATTATTTGGAAGTCCTGCACACCGCTTGGAGCGTGTGCTAGTGTGGAGATTAATATCCTACTATGGCAAGAATTTACGCCCTTGAATGGTATGCGTTACTTTTCGAACTTGAGGACTGCTGAAGTTCTTTGGAGTGCATTTACTTTTTTGCAAAATATACGATATTCGAAAACCAGCAGAACCAACATCTTTAGAAACGTTTATAAAAATATACAATGGGACGGTTTGAGCATTTTTCATTAGTTTCGACCTAAAAAAATATTCAAACATTTAAAAAATTTAATAGGTAATGAAAACTTACTACATATTCAATCAAGTCCCTAGAGAAAACGTGGTGAACAAAACAACATAACAAAATTGAAAAACTTTTCACCAGCACATGTTGCTTCCCATAGAACTACATATCGGAAGAAGAGAACTCAGAAATTTTAAGAGTCCATGTTATTTTTAGTTGACCGATAACATAATTAATAATTCTCATTAATTTGCTGGAAAATGGCTACATAGTATGGACAAGATCAAGCTTGGATCAAATCATATGAGTTCAAATTCAAGGTGTTATAATCAGTCTTACCGTTCTGCTACTAAAATGTCAATATGTTTCCAAGTTTTCTAAATATTTGCTTAAGAAATATATTTATTAATTTATTCTAATTATAATATTTGCGATAAGAATATACATAAATATTTGAAAATTATGACACAAGCAAAATGTGATCGGTTCCTTCCCAGACGTTGCTGGAGTAAATATTATTTTGTATGCTACGAGCATCAGTTATTTGACTTACGAGCAGTTTTAAGCGTATTTAATAACCAGTATTTTAGCTCTGCTCAAAAGAAACACAAAAATACAAAGTAGACACCAGTTTTCATTTTTGTCAGCCAGTCGTTGCTGCACAGTGCTTTTTGTTGCCATGAAACGATGCAACAAAGCAACTTCAAAAGTGGTGTTATATAATTGGTTTATAATCTAGAATTTTGTCTTATGTAAAATACGTAAGATCCAAATCAATTCGCACAATATATCGTCGTGTATGATCGGTTGTTCTTTTTTTGACAAAAAACAAATTCAGAAATTTTTAAATTATTAAGAATATAAAATTCAAACCATAAAAGTTTGACTTAATGTATAATGGAACAAAAAACTCAGAAAAATGTGACATTAAGAAAATAATCAAACGGTAACACGGGTATTAAAACAAAAACGTGTTAACATCAGGTTGATACAGTTCTCGGATTGTTTTTCACAATAAAATTTGTGTAAATAGAAAACTGTTATCACATTCAACTAAGCCAACTAAACAGTGGTGATAAACACAATATACACATGAGCACTGAAGATGAAAGTGTTGCGACTTTCGAAAACAGCTGTTCTGCTCTGCTGTGTAAGTTGAACAAAAACTGATGTTGACTTTCCTTTGTGCCTAGGAATATTTATCATCATGTCTTTCTGAGATTTTAACTAAGTTAGAACAATTAGCCTATATAAATATTAATATAACATTTATTATTATTATTAATTAATGTCCAAAAATACAATATCAAGTGCTAAAACATTTATACGGCGTTATATTCTTCCACGAAATGCTGCTAAAACTGCAAAAAATGGTGCGTATGTAATAGGATTAAACAAAAACTGTAGCTGTTAGATACTCAAATCTTCCACTTTAATTAAAAATAATTTGATTATCATGCGTTCGTATATAATCGATTTTTGTTAAAAGTGAAATTCAAAAGTTATGTCACTTGTGTTCTTTCAGCCCTCAGGGCTCATTTTAAGACAAAAATTCAGTGTCTGAACTCTGAAACATTTTATGATACTGAAATGAGAATCTCATTTTCCATCACTGCTTGAAATGCAGTTGCAATCCCCTCATGGTACAATTCTAAACTGGTCCAAGAAACGACCACAATGGTGCAGTATCTGTTATCGTCCCAGAACTGTGCATTTTACTGAGTTTCGTATCAGAACACATCGCTGATTAAGAGAAGAGCGTTAGCTAAACCTCATGCTGTCTTCGTAAATGGCATTGAATTCCCCCAAACCGAACGTTATATCGCCACTAGCGATGTCAAAGGCCGAAGCAAATAGAATGCCTTATGTTGTATACGTCACATTCAGTACAATAGTGGGTTAACTTTTGACGTACGTTAAATACTTGGGCCGACACCAGCACAGTTTTTCATGGTTTTGACCAATTGTTTTGTGTGCTGCTCTTAGCAAATATAAAATGGTATACAAAATATCGGGTTTTTCAATAAGAACGCTACAAAAGTTTTTTTTTTAATAAAACGAAAACGGTTTTGGATATTAATGAAATTATTTATTTTTGAGAAAGTACGTTTGATGCCATTATGTATGGAACTTGATTTCTTTTGCATGGCCACCACGGGCACGCTTGCAGAAGTCCAGACGGTGAAGCCAATTTTCGACGGTTTTCAAGCATAAATTGGCCGATACTGCTGCATCTTCACGTTCGATATTCGTACGAAGTTCATCAATCATCGCTGGCTTGTTGGCATAGAGCATAGACTTGACGCAGCTCTACAGGAAATAGTCTAACGGCGTCAAATCGCACGACCGAGGCAGCCAATCGGCTGAACCATTTCGTGGGATAACACGTTCTCCAAACTTGGTTTCCAATAAACTGATTGTGACAGTCGCTGTGTGGCTTGTGGTGCCGTCCTGTTGGAACCAAATGTCCTCCAAGTCCAAATCATCCAATTGGGGCCAAAAATATTCGATTATCATTCAACGGTAGCGATTCCCATTCACAGTAAAGTGCCGGTCTTGATCATTACGGAAGAAGTACGGCCCAATGACGCCGCCGGCCCATAAACCACACCAAACCGTAATTTTTTCGGGATGCATAGATGACTCATGGAGTACGTCTGGATTGCTGACCAATAAAGCATATTTTGTTTATTGACGAAGCCATTCAGCCAGAAATGGGCCTCATCGCTGAAGATGATTTTTCGATGAAAATCCGAATCAGTTGTTGCACAGCCCAATTCACGAACATACGACGCTTCTGGTGGTCAAGCGGCTTCAGTTCTTGCGTCAATTTTATCTTGTAAGGATGTAGGCCAAGATCTTTTCGCGAAATTCGCCCAGACGCTTGAGAACGATGTCAGAGAGATAAATTTGGGCTTTCTTCAACTGAAGCCTCAGCGGCAGCAATATTCTCCTCGACACTACGGGCACTTCTTTGTCTCACTGGCACGGGAACATTTTTTTCCGTGACTGTGGATTCAAATTTTTCCACTAGACGCTCAATTGTTGATCTGCTAGGACGATTATGACGACCATAAATTGGACGTAGGGCTCTTAACGTTGAGGCCACTGACTCCGAATCTCGGTAGTAAATTTTTTATAATTTCGACTCGTTGTTGGCTCGTATATTTTTCCATAGCAAATGGCAAATAAATGGAATATATAGAACAGTGATTATGAAGTGATTTAATACCCTTCTACAAAGTACTCATTGCGTTAGCCTTCCCTGTGAGTAAGTTAACGTTAGTTAAAAAATCGTCGGATAACGTATGACAGATTCTACGAGCCCCGTTTAAAGCTTCAAGAAAACAATTCAGTTGTCCCAGTGATGAATTTTATAAGAATTTGAATAATACGTTGTAGTTTCGTATTGCACGAATCACTGTGCATTGCTGCCGTATGACAAATATTTCATATTATAAATTTATTTATTATTATTATTATAACTTTTTTTTTTGCAAGTTAAACACATTGTTGTTGATCCTCTCCAATGTGTTTTTGTTGTGTGCTTCAAACTTGCTATTTGCTGGATACATTTTATATGTACTTACATATTATTTTTTGGAAAACTTGTATGAAAAAGTGTTTTTAAGTCAGTATCTCATAAACTTTTAACTTGAGAACATACACACTTGCGAAAATAACGAAATGAAAATGAAAATGAATATAAACTAAAATAGAATAAAATGTGCTATAATTGTTGTATGTTAATTGCAAATATAAACAACGTCTTATGTTACGGTAGTCTTATGAATTAAAGTGATTACGGCTAGACACACACACACACTCACAAACATTAAGATGTTACGCTAATGCTTGTCGTTTTGTTTATGTTTTTAGTGGCTGATTTTCTTAAACGATGGCAATTGTGCTACGGCAAAGTGCATATAAAATAGTTGGAATTGAAATACAATAAATAACTTTCTGGCATATAGAAATACACAAGTGATCTTATAAAATAAAATACCTGTGGAATCATACTTTCTCCTGGCGAGCTCTGATATCCACACATAATTGTATTTGCACTCATACTCATTTATGTATATATATGTATGTATGTGTGCGTATAATAATACTTTTGATGTGGTTGCTTCCCTTCTTATCCATCGCTAACAGCAGGTGTAACAAAATTTAGTTGTTGTAGACAATATGTATGTACATATTTACCTTTATGTAGGTATTTAAGTGTTTAATGTAAAATTTTATGTGTAAATACTTATGCACATATAGATATTAACATTACCAACAACAACAAAGTAAACACAATTACTGCTGTTAAATTTGAACAGTTGTAAAATATAAAGAAGCTCATAGAAAAAACAATTATAAGATTTATCAAAATTATTAGAAATATGATGTCATTTTCATAAACTAGTTAAAATGAAATCCATGAATTCGAAATGAATTTTAATGCCCCAGTGTGTGGTGATGTTTGTGTCCAATTTCGTTTGATTAATTTGTTGTTTTTGTATGCTTATTAATAATTTAAAAAATATGTATATATAAAAAAAGCTGAAACAAAAAACCAAAAACAATTGCACTTGTTTGATAACCTTTTCAAGCCAAACAGTGTTTATTGTCTTGATATGCGGCTTAAATTCGAACACAAAATACATAATTATCGAATGATTGTGTTAAAAGTTGTTGCATAAATTAATAACAAAAATAATAGGAAAAACGTTTTATGCAATCTCAGCATTAGTTTCGTTTTGTGCTTAAATTCATTATTCCTAAATTTAGTTGCTATAATGGGCAAATTACCTGTAGCGGTAAGTGGATTTTGGTTTTATATTTCTTCTTATTTTTAATTGTTTATAATTTAGATTTATGTATGTATGTATGCATGTATGTATATTTGAATTGCTCAATGAATTGATAAAACGTTTGTGGTT
Source organism: Linnaemya vulpina (assembly GCA_963675445.1). NCBI lineage: Eukaryota > Metazoa > Arthropoda > Insecta > Diptera > Tachinidae > Linnaemya > Linnaemya vulpina. The sequence continues at coordinate 39,643,698 of OY776280.1, read as the reverse complement.
TTATTACGCTACTTAATCAAGTGTGAAAATCTGTTTCGATACCAGATATTTTCAATCAAATTATGTATTCATATTCATTCTTATCGGTTATTGAAAGCTGAACGGTTATACAGTTCAATTTTTCTCCAAATTATGAGTTGTTTGTTTGTTTGTTTTAATAATAATAATCATAAAAGTGAACCCTGGAAAGAACACATTGAAATAAAAAAATTCTAACTGCAATTAAAAATGAAATTGAAATTTTCCTACCACTTGTGTGCCAAGTTGGAATGTTAACCATGTTTTACATGGTTAACATTCGATTAATAACGCCAATAAGTATTCGCGGTAAATATATAATCGTATAATAATATTCGTTTAATTTAAATGTTTTCTAGTTCGAAAACAAAAATTTTTAGAACAAAACTTTTAATATAAAGAGTTGATTAAAAAAGTAGCAGAACAATTCAAGAAAAGGTTCTAAAGAGGAACATTTTTAATAAAAAAAAACGAACTCCAAATAGTCCATCAAAAAGGATTAAAAAGCTGAAATTTTTATGTTACAAACAATTTCGTTCGTTTGTTGTGATGAAACTTGATTTAGAAAAGTTTCTTTCAGATGTTGTTGAAGTTGGAAGTGAAGCGTTATAAACAATAATTAAATTTCTGTGTTATATTTCTTGCATATTCTATATGTTGTGAACATGGCAAGTTGATATATTGTTTTCACATTTCACATGATGTGCGCGTACAAGACCGTCTTGTTGTGTCATATAAAAGAATAGAAAAGTACTGAGAACAAACAAGCTTTCGTTTAATCGACATAAATCATTTGAATTATTTCTCAAACGAAAATAAGTAATTGTAAATAATTCTAACATTAATTCCGCGAAATTAATTAATCGATTATTAACCGAGTAACTGTTAATAGTTTGGATGCTCTCTTGTTTTCAAAGTTATAAATTTTGCTGATAACAAGATGAGAGTCAAATAATTTTGTGTCAATTGACATCTTTTTGTAAATTCATATTTGATATATGAAAGGAGCATATATATAAATTCTTATATCAAAATTAAATTAATAAAAAATTATTACGTGGAATGCTCACATGTAAGCTAAAATAGACTATAACAATCATATTCATAAATAAAGTTTACTTTAAAAGTTAACTTTTCTTATTTATTGACTTTTGTGTAATTTTGCTGTTACTTTCTGAATAAATTTCACTTCGATATGTGATTTATACAATTACTTTCCATATTTAAAGTTAAATTCAAAATGGTAGTTACACTTCATAAACGGCTTACGAATTTAAATACGACAAGAATTAAAATAGGGAAGGCTATAGCAATAATAATTTTTGTATACGATTAATACCATCATACTACGTTGTAAATTTTAAAGTTATTACCAAAACACTTCAAAACATCGAAATATTACTTGATTGTAATAGTGACATGCGATTTATTTCATTTAATTGCTGAACACTGGCAAAAACAATATTAAAAACTAATTAAGATAATTTATATTATTACATCACAAGCTAAAATAGTTATAAAATGTTTAACAAACATGAATTTAAAGGGAGGTCAGTAATAGTTTTCATTTGATTAAATATGTTAATACGTACACACACACATTCATACAAAAATATGCGTTAGCAGGAAGATATTTTCTGTAAAGATAATTTTTTGCCTTGGACTAACACCCAGCGAAAGACCCCTGTGGGCAATGTGGCGAAAATAGGAGGAAGGGACAGAGGACAGATTCGAAGATTTTATAGCTGTTTTTACTTCTAACTCCGCTAGTAATTTTTTTACTAAAGCCATTTTAGTGCATAACGGTGTTAATCGGTAATATTCAGCGATCAGTTTTATGCCATCTTGCTCTAATGTCGGACACAAAAAAATTGACACCATATTCATGACTGAGAGCACGGTCCAACTAGAGCTTCTGAGACTGTGTTCACCACTTCTCAAATAATAATAAAAAATAATAATTTTAATATAAATAATGATTTTAAAATATTCAGCCGTTGGATTGCAACTATTTAGGCTTTCAAGTCGGCTTCTTGCTTCACACAATTTAAAGAGTGACGCATAATCTACAATTAAGAGAACAACAACAACAACAAATAAATTTGTATGTAGCAAGGCAACGAACAAATATCGCTACCGCCAACAACAATAACAACATATTTTATTCTTAAAGTGTGGGCAGCAGCATGTGTTCTCTTGTTGTTGTTGCTTTTTGTAATTTTATATTAAAGACTTCTTTATTCACGTATTAAACTTGAATGATGCCAAAAATTTTTATAAATTCATTAAAAATTTTAGCACAATTATTCATATAAATTGACATTTGGGAGGTTCATAAAATGTTGTATAAAAAAAAACAGCGATAAGGTAAAAATATTAGGATATATTGGAAAAATCGCACGATATAGACGGTCAATTGACTGGCTCCAAATTTGAAATAAACGGTGCATTGTTTCGCTTGCTTTGTGGTATGTGGCATCGTCTTGTTGCAACCACATTTCAGGCAAAAATAAAATAGAATTTGTAATTGTCGCACGGTAGCGCACGTCATTCACAGTAACCTTCCTGCCTTGCCTTCGTCGTCTTTAAAAAAGTATGGTGCAGTGATGCCACCGATCCATAATACACACCAATTTGCCGGGATGCTTCTGCCTGCTCTTCTTACCACAATTTTTATGACAATTTTGTTTGGTCACGCATCTATTCGTGAATGTGCTTCATAGTTTAACGTAATTTTGCGCACGATGCACGGATTTTGATAACAAAATTCAATAATCTGCAAGTTTTGATCGCTTGTAAGCCAATTCATTGTTAAATTATATGTTTGGTAGTAAAATGGTTAACAAAATCAGCTGAGGTTCTAAAAACAGTGTTGCCGAAAAGAAAATTATAAAATTACCTGAATGAAATGAAATTGATGCCAATAAATTTAAGAGTTTAATCGTGGAATCGCTTCAACAAAGTAAAATATATATAAGAGAAACTAAATTGCAAATAGATTTTCCCAACGAAATAAGACCCTTTTTTCATACGAAGAGTTTTCAGGCCTATTTAACAATTTTCAAAAGTCAACGTACATATAAAATGTTTTAACAGTTTACAAATTGCCAAGTGCACGAAGAAGCTTAATTAACACTCGTAACAGCAAGAGCATCAGTGTTAAAACCTAAACGTAAATGCCAATGACAACTGGCTTGTTATTGTACGAGCCACTATTTAATACGAAAACTATGAAAGATTCACTGAAACATTCGGTTGGTGGACGGTTCGTTCACTCATTTATTTATGACTAGACATTTTTCTGTTAAAATATATGCAATGAAGAGGAAAACGGCCTTTGTTAAAAGCCACGATAAACAACTGACTATTCAGTTGACACATTTGGTCTGGGCCGGTCTGTCCATGCGTTTAGTTTTTTATTACTTACGCTATTTTAATGAATGAGTTAATGAACTTGAAGCGTTGATATGGGTTGGATGGCCCATGGTGAAGACATGGGTGGGTGCTGCTAATGAGCAAGAGGAATATTGTCTGCTCTCGTTGTTGTAATAAAATAATATTGCGTTGGTGTAACATGTTATTTTATATTTATTATGTTTTATTTTCTGCCAAGTTGGTGTATTGTTTTTTGTGTTAAACGTATTGCTTTTGTTTTAAAAACATTAAGAATATTGATTTTTTTCTTTTTACTTATGTTAACTTGGCTAGAAGCATTTATTTGCTAACCAAAAGACACAACTGCAGTTTACCTGCTATTAACCTTTAATAAAGGTTCTAGTAGTTGTTCTGTTAAGTCAAGTGCATGAATTCGTCTTATATAATTAAAACAAGTTGAATAGTGTTATAAAAACAAAGTTACGTTTGTATGCGTATGTAAAATATTAAGAGATTTTGCTAATAACTTTTTATTTTTCTTAAGTTTTAGAGGGTTTTGCTTCCAAGAAACAATTTCAAGGGTTCTGAATTTTGTTAAAATAAGTTTTGTTAAATAAGTATCGATTACTTACTGGCCGTTTGAAAAAAGCTGTAGGATATTGTAAAAGAAAGGAAAAAAGCTGCAAGAGTATTAAAGTTAGTGATGGTAAACTCAAAGTTGGGAAGCTTTATAACAATTTAAAAAAAAGTTGCATATTTAACTTGACATGATTGATTAATTCAGTTATGAACTTAATTAAAACGGATTTTAATTTTTCAAGTTTTAGAACAAATATTGTGCGTGTGGGCCTGTGCTCTCTCCAAACATTTTTCTTCGTAGCAGCTAGTTGTATCTAAAGGATTCAAATTCTTGTGTTTGAAAACAGTTATTTGCAAAAGACAAACAACGGCGTTATTAATTTATGTATATTGTTTTTCTAGATAATTTATTACTGAAAATGAAACATCTTTTAAATAAATAAATGACTACGACTCCGACAGCACAAGTACGTGCCATATTGAACACATGTCAGGCATAAAATTAATATTATTTTCAATATTTGTTTTTGTGGCTACAGGAAAACGACAACAACAATAATAATATTTTAAATTGTAAAGAAGATAAAAACGTAAAAACGTATAAATAAATAAAATGTATGAACAATGTCATACGAATATAATATTTGCATTTGAAATAGAAAAGGATACTAAAAAACATCAAGTCTAAAGGATTCAAGTGTATTCTAAACTTATTTCAATATAAGTTTTATGGATAAAGTTTTTTAATAATAAATATTTTTTCATACAAATTCATGCACGAGTGTATTTGTCTGACAATTGAGAATTTATTTCTCAAATTAAAAAGGATTTATGTAAAACAAAAGAAAGGTTTGCCATTTCACATCTTTTGTTTCTCTACCGTTTGTTGAATTTTGTTGGCTTAAATGTGTTAAGGGCTGATAGCAAAAATATTTTCATTACGTTGCAGTTCTTAGTTAAGGGGTCAGCAATATTTCAATTAAATAAATGTTATATTAATATTTATATAGGCTAAATTGTTCTAACTTAGTTAAAATCTCAGAAAGACACGGTGATAAATATTCCTAGGCACAAAGGGAGTCAACATCAGTTTTATTCAACTTACACAGCAGAGCAGAACAGCTGTTTTCGAAAGTCGCTACACTTTCATCTTCAGTGCTCATGTGTATATTGTGTTTATCACCACTGTTTAGGTGGCTTAGTTGAATGTGATAACAGTTTTCTATTTACACAAATTTAATTGTGAAAAACAATCCGAGAACTGTATCAACCTGATGTTAACACTTGTGTGTTATGATACCTGTGTTACCATTTGATTATTTTCTTCATGTCCCATTTTTCTGAATTTTTTGTTCCATTATACATTAAGTCAAACTTTTATGGTTTGAATTTTATACTTAAGTATATGTGAACGTTTTTTCCAATTTTCATTGGTAGCTCAAGCCAAAGCTTAAATTGTATGTGATTTTATTTTTATTGAACAGTTTTATTTTGCTATATTAATATTTATATAGGCTAAATTGTTCTAACTTAGTTAAAATCTCAGAAAGACATGATGATAAATAAATGTTATTTTAGGATGAGGAGTTTAAATTATATTTAATTTGCTGGGAACTTTATGGCACTAAAGAAAGATTTGAGTTGGATTAGCAAAAAAAAATTATGTGCTACAACATGAGTTTTAATAGAAACTCTTGAGAACTACTTTGATAACAGTTTCTCAAGCTTCGTACACATTTTGCCATTTTGTGGCAGCACAAGCAAAACAATCTAGATTGTACTATTGGCAACGTTATCCACTTTCAATATTTTTCTTGGTGTGGAACTATCTTACAAACTGTTTACTGATCTACACACCAAAAGTAAAGCCAAATACATGTTTAGCATTCGTTTCTAGTACATATTCGTAATGTATCCTGTAGTTAATATGGATGTATGCAAAAGCTTATACAAAATGAAGTTCCCTGCTCAACGGCGTTTGTACTCTGAGTAGGAAAAATGTTTACAAGTTCTTCAGAGAAGTTCGAGATTTGATAACCGATGGAAATATTGAGAAAGCGAATAAAATTATTTTATCGTAAATAACAAGGGAAGTTTTTGTTCCCATGAATTTTTTATTCCCCTCGATTGGTTGAATAATGTAAAAAAGAGCAATAAAATATACAAAAAGAATTAAAAGTCAAAGAAATTTTTTATTCCAAGAAGAGGAAAGCCAGCAACAGCAAATTGGTCTTCTGCCAGACATTTCCGAAATTCTGCCACCACGTCTTTCGAAAGCTTGACAAATCCGCAGGCAATCGCATCTGTATTCTGCATCTTGCTGAGCAGTATATCAGTTTGTGCCTTATTAACGGATCTTGCCCTTAAGATATATATTCTAAATAATATTCGAATTACAAGAAGAACCACTTCTATGCTCTATTTTATTCCTACGTGAAGAAAATTAAGCAAATAAATTAAAGAGAAAAGCAAAAAAAATAATTCACGATAAGGAGAAATCATTCGCTGAGAATTTTTCATTTAGCAAATTAAGGGAAAAAATATTCACCATAGAGGTGATTTTTTGACTAAAATCAAAACTCGCCTTATATAATAATTTTTAACAGACCTGGTTTGTACATTCTTATAAGAATTTCTCCTTTACGTAATCTTACTCCTCAATGGTTTACAAAGAAAGCTGTTTTATGCCCTTTTCATAAGCTAAACATTTTCAATTAACTTCATAAATCCTGCCTTCAGTACTACAAGAAAAAATATATACACGTGAAAATTATTTAGTACATTAGAAAAACAATAAAATTGAATTTTCCTTAAATTCCTCAAAAATAAACCGTGTTGTTCATATTCCTCACTCTATTGGTCGCAAGAGAAGAACATTAAAACAAATAAAAAAAAAACCATCATGGGAAAAGGACCAAACGAAAAGAAATGAAATTAAAAAAACAAAGTGAACAGCAGCAGTCATGAACATAAAATGCGCAATTTAATGGAACCATAATACATTTTAATATTCTCCAAACGTCTGCTGGTGAAGTGCCCGCAATACCTGAGTTGTCCTTGCATGTGTATGTATGTATGTATCGTTTGTCAAGGATGGCAAACTTTAATTTCAAAGAGCAGAGTTGTGCACATGATGAGTAGTTGAGTTCTAAATTGTTTGCCTTAAGGATAATTGTAGCTGAAAATAAATCTGCCCTTAATATCTTATATCTCGATCGAAGTATTTTCGGGCGCCATCGATGTGCGCAATTTTTGGCACACCCTACGCGAGCTTCAACCGATATTCTGCAGGCCAAATAACATCGGATGACTTCTTTTGGCCCACCTTGTATATACAAATTTAAAAAAGTGTTAAATCTAAAGCTCCCAATCATAAGTACTCAAGTCTCCATCTCTGATGTTCGCGCTTTTCAAATTGGAAACCTAATACTCAAACTTGGAAACAATATCTTGCATTCGTTCAAAAAAAAAATGTCCCTGCATTTTTAATACGTATTTTGTAGCTGCACAAAACGCAGCACAGCACTGCACAGCACAGCACACCACTAACAATTAATATGACTTGGGTCACATACGTATGTGACAGGATGGATAATATGGGTCAATGTCGTTGTCATTTGCAATAAAAAAAAAAAGTTAAAATTTACAAAGTGACAAAGACGTTGTATAATGAAATAACCAAACGAAAGGATTTGAGAAATTAAATTAAATCAAATAAAACTGGCTTAAGCGGAAACTTAAGATACAATAAAAAGGATTAAGATCTTTTGCTATTTTATTATAAAATAAGGGGCATGTTAAATTAAAGTAGGATTTAATAGAACGTTTAAAAAGTCTCTATTGCAACGTTTCTCTAACATACCAGGTAGGATGAACCAGCCTTCAAACTTATCATTCACTTCAGGCTTAAGTAAAATATGATAGTGGAAAACTTTTCACACACTCTGGAAAAACCCCTACTTTCAACTGTCATGATGTTGTATTAAGGGCTCTAAATATTATTTGAAGGCTCTTAATGTCACTCTTTCTTCGTGCCAAGAATTTTTCAAAGACAAAAGACCAATGTTGTGGGCATCAAATATCACATGCAAATAATATGAGTTTATGAAATTTGGATATCACAGACGGCCAAAAAAAAATACTATAAAAATTTAAAACTCAAACATTTCAAAAACTTATGGCATTTTCTATTTTGAAAAACATGTAACATTTTTTTTACTTATTTTCCAAAAAGTGGCGGTTTGGAAAAGTTTTAAAACAGAAATTATTTTTCGTGAGGGATGTTGGACTCATTTCTAATAAATTCCTTATTTTGTAGTAACAAAATGTTGCCATTTTCTGTTAAAAAGTGTGAAAAATGTTGCAGTATTTTCTGGAAAAGAAATCGACATTAACTAAAGACATAAATTAAATTATTATTAATCTGTTTATTAAAAGAGAATAGAAACTTCGCAAAAAAAAATATAAAATTTCATAATCAACATCTTATAAGCAAGAAATTTTATTTAAGAAACAACGCCTCGATTATGAATAGCAAATTGTATTACCTGTCAGACAGCGACTGTGGTTTTTCAGAAAATCAGTGAGTAGCAACCGAAACTCACAACAGTCAGTGGCAGTTGCCAAATATAGTCGGCCAATGAAATGTCATGGAAAACAAAAGAAAATATATAAAAATTAAAAGCCACTGGGAAATATTTGCTACTGATTTTTCCCTTTAGTTTATTGTAATTTTAATTATGATAAATTAATAATATAACATAAGAAATAAAATAAAAATGTTTGGGAATTGTTGTTTAACGCTAAAACTAAATATTATTGTGTGTTTTTTTTTCGATTAATGCAGATCTTTAAAGAATTTTTCTCCCAAATTCAAGAGATCGTAAGATCAAAATAAACTTTCCGAATACATTATATTCCATCAAAAGAATATTAAATTTCAAATGAGTGAAAAGTGTATTTTATTCAAAATTTTTCAAACACAAAAATTTTTTTTAAATAAATTTGAAATAAGTTTTATATTTTAATAAATGCAGGGTTAACATTTAACAAAAAAATCAAACCGAGAATCTATATTTCGCAGAAAAGAACACAATCCATGAAATAGAAAATTAAACACAAAACTAAATTCGTGAACCAAAAAAACTTGCAAAATAATAAAATCAATATTGTCAAAAAAAACCCCTAAACAAAACATTCTTATCTTGGAAAGTTAAAATCATTGAAATTGGTCGATATATTCTTAATGCTATACTGGGAACTTTTATACATAAATGCATAAATAGTTAACTTTTACTTTGTGTTTAAAAATAATTAGTTTTAGAACTATTATAAAGAGGAGAAACATTCTCATACAAAATCTACCCTTTTTACAAGATACAAAATTAATAACATGTCATTAACACATTCTTTTATATGTCTGCTTACAATCTGGAACTCAATAAAATAATATATTTTAAATACTTGAAAAGAAAAGAAAAAAAATTATATCGAACAATAGAAAAGGGATGGTCCGAAGGAAGGACAAAACAATTTTGTAAAAAGTTTTCTTGCCATAATTAAATATGTACATATTATATACAGAATACACATTTACTATGTACATCTGTGTTTATAAATAAATAACAATTACGGCACATGGAAATAAAATTATTTTACTTGTTTGTTTCATAAACGACAAATAATGTTTTTTTATTAGATATTTGTATTGAAATGTTTAAAGTTGACATCACTCAAGGTTCTTCAAACCTTTTTATTTATTTATTTTTTTTTTTTTAATTTTTTTTCTATTTTTTTAATTCTGCAAATCTTAGTAAGACAACAACAGTAATAAGAAACAAATACAATAGGGGAAAATAACAAGAAGAAGAAAAACAACAAATCAGCATGATGCCAAAAGCATAAAACTGTTTTGGAAACATGCCCAATTTGTTGATGATACACAAGAGACTGTTTCCTTCCTTACAACTACAACAGAAAACATCAAAATATCTAGTCCTTACTAACATCATAAAGATGATGACAATGGGCTGTGACTGCACACATACATAAGTATGTATGTATGCATGTGTGTGTGTGTGTGTGTGTGTGTGTGCATGTGTGTAGTATTATAGCCTTATTAATAATGATGTTAAATTCTTATTGATGTTCCTATTACAAGAAATAGTAAATGCTAAGGAAATGATAATGTTGGTTAAACCATAAACAAAGAACACTTGAAATATGTACATGAAACTACGTGCAGAAGTGTAATCGAGCATGCTTATGCATGTTCATGAATACATTACAAAGGGCCTTTTTTTCACTTAAGAACACAAACAGGGCTGAGATTTTCATGAAAATTAATCTTTTGTTTGTAAATCATATAACGTTTTAAGCAACTAATTTTGCAAACCGAAAATGTTTTCAATATAAAGACCGACATATTCTAAGAGTTAATACCTAAGGAGCTCTTCAGGATCTAGATCTATCTACTCGATATTCTTGGACAGTTCCGGTAATGTAATGAGAATAGTTATCACGTTCACACTTGTCGCATATTTGCCCAACAAAACGTAACCACTAAATACTAATGAAAAACATTTCAATTCAGACAAGTGTTAATTGAAATTTGGACTCTCACTGTCGTCTATTAGTTATATAAGAATATGTTTTTCTCAATAAACACGTATCTGAATCAAAATATATTTCATTAGTACACAGTGGTTATACTCTTTTTGGCAAATATTTGACAAGTGTGTAGGAACTTGAGTATTTTTTTTTCAATAAAAGATTTTGAAAAAAGAAACTCAAATATTTCTGCGGCTAATCCAATTGAAATTTAAGACTTTTCATATCCTTTTGATATCCCTTTGTGCGTATATCCTTTATCATGTCTGAAATAGGGAACATGTTTGAATAGGAAAATGGTGAGCGATAGCAGGTCAGGAAAAAGCAAAATGCTTTCCATGGAAAGCTCATTGTCGCCTAGGGTAATTTTAAAATGTTTGTTGACATGTTTTCCATACAAAAGCAACTCCGTTCAGTCGGAGAGTGATCGCAATGCAAATAAAAGCCGGCGGCTGTGCAGCAAATGATTTATAATCTGTGCACGAAGTCATCATTATTATTTTTTTTTTATCCCGCGTTAGAGATTGTAAAATTTAAATTTTACTGCCATTTTTTTTTTCTCCAACAAAAGCAAAAATATATGCTGATATTTTGTAATAGTCTCTAAGTAAATGTTGTAACTGTAATTTGATTACAAACTTCCCACGATTGAAATTTGATTGATTGGATGTTTTTTCCTTATGGTTGTTTTATTTTTTCTCGTTTATTTTTTAATATGCAAAAAAAACTGAAAATAATGTGCAAATGCTATAAGTACTTGTGCAGAAAGAATATTAAATTAGAAACTTTTAAGCTACGACGAGAATTACTTATACATGCATACTTCGGTGAACACGAATGAAAGGGGAGTTTTTTTAGTGCATTGAAACCCATATGATGGAGCATGGAGCAATATTTATAAATAAAGAGAATTGAATATTATATGAAGTTATTTAATTTTCATTGCCTTGTCTTACAGAAGCAGTTTTGTCGAAACGCTTCTTACAAAGTTATCGTTGCATGTTGTTAGATGCCGGTTTTAAACTCGCCTGTAAAGAATTTCTTTAATTTCCTTTATCTATATTATTATATTGTAAATATCTGTTTTCGTTTTATATCCTCTTGAAAAATTACCCATTATCTAAAAGAACACAATACACAACGCATAAACTCAATTTGTAATTGACATAGTTTTTTATTATGATGCACAACACATATTTGTAATTTAATGGAGTAGAACGGACATTTTTTAGCATAATCACGAACTCATTTATGCGAGCTTTTCGAAATTGCTATAAAAAAAATTTCCATCATTTGGAAAGAAATATATAAATATTATTATTAAAGTACACAATTCAAAATGTATTCACTTGCCTGCAAAAATAAAATCGTGAAGAAATATTTACAAGATATATATTGTTTGAAGGAAACCTTAAGAGAGAAGAAAAATAAAAAATTCCAACAAAAGTGGGACGGAAAAAGTTATAAATCGGTACTCATTTTGCTTAAGATCAGTTTAGGGTTGATACAATTCTCGTATACAAATTTTCCCATAAAATGTATGTAAATAAAAATTGTTGTTTCATCTAGCGCACCTAATAAGTGGCAATAAATAAAAATAGACGTCAGTACTGATAATGAAAATATAGATACTTTCGAAAACTGTACTTTTCCGATATCCTCTGTAAGTTATATAATTAAATCGGTATTGATTTTCCTTTATCCCTTGTATCTTCGTCTACTCGTTTTTTAATATCAAAACATAAACAATTAAATGTTATGTAGTATCTTCGACCAACGAATCTGATTGTTATAACCAAGTTAGTCATAATAATAGAGTATTTTTAGAGTAGCCAAATTTTTCACACTTAAATCTAATTCCTTACATTTGACTTTATTTATAAAATGCTTATTGTAAGAAAATAAACTCCCGTATAAAACTTTAGTCGTTGCAATAAATCACTACGATATTTGAAAGTAAATTCTAAACAGATAACATTGTTAATAATTTTTCTTTTATCTTAAACAGAAAACTAAATCGTCAACATTTTAATATAACATAGAGACAAATGACACTTTAGATTCATTATAAAAAAGATCACACAGTTCGCACATACTTTGAGACAACGATTCTCGAGATGTATTCCAATGTTGGCTGCTAACCCAGGAGAACGAATCGCGTTTATTATGTTTCCAAAACAGTTGAATTTGTTCAAGTGATTTTGCATGCGGGTGCCAGCATGATTATTTTCTACTTGTAGATTTTATCGCACGCTCGAAAAACTGGACATGTTTTAATGCGAAGTAAAATATTTATAATTATATTTAAATTTCTGTCTTCTGTGAATTATTGTTCTGCACTTAAGCTCATACTTTTTCTTAATATTGTTAAGTATTTGAAATATTATTTTAGTTAATGGGAAAAGCTTCCTTCCAAAAGCCAAGTTCATACAAAATCAAATGCAAGAAAAAACAGTGGCTTTATAGTAGGGCATTCAATTTATTCAGGTTTTGGTTTGTTCGATAAATCGTGCAAGCAAAAATTTAATCGAATAATTTTAGTTTTGCATAGTTGAGTAAATTATAAATAAGACCGAAAATAAGATGTTTTAAAATAAAGATTTTATTAAATATATAACAACAATATAAAAAAGGTACATACTGTATGTTATCGTTTAGAAAAGCTTTTTGAATACAAATTATAATCAGAGTTTAAGCCAATCTTCCAAAATACACGGGGTTCCATTCAAATATTTTTCTCAAATGAAATCTTTCTTTTGTTTTGATGAAACTTGATTTAGAAAAGATTTTTTCACTTCTTGATGACATTCTTTATTCGTTTTCTTGACTTTTCAAAATTTTTCCTGCGTTTCGTAGGACTTGTTTTTTTTTTACATAAAAGAAAAAAAACAAACATCTATCTATGCTGTGAAAAAATTTAGATTAATAGACATAAATAATTGTAATTACTCTTTAATCGAAAATAGGCAACTTTATATGCGAATTGTTAAGCGCCCAACTAAACGATTAATCGAACAATTAATCGTTTGAATACCCTAGTGTGTATGCGTATACTAAACTATTTCTAAAGACGCTCTTTGCTCTTGAAACAGAATAAACTAAAGTTATTCGTATTTCAAAAACACATCCAAAGATAATTAAATCGGTTCGATAATGATTTAGATTTTAATACAGTTTAAATGGATATATCCATTCATATCAAGCTCCGTCTGCCATAATTATTCAAATATTTCGTTTTTAGTTTGACAAAAGCAACACCTCGTTCGTGACGCAATCTGTTACTCGAATAACCATTAACGAATCGTAAATTGGAGTTCCTATCTGAAGTATTGAAAGCATTTATTGTGGCAGTTTTCGTTGTGTAACTTTTATTTAAGTTGCGTTAAATCCGAAACACAATCAATCAACGTTCCTCTTTTTGAACTTTTTCCAAGTGCTCTTTTATTTAATTATAAAAACGTTTTATTCACTTCAATTTGTAAGTTTGTTTCTGTCAACTAACTACGTGTTCTATCAACTTCTCCCTTAAAAGTATTGTTCGTCTATCTGCATAGACGGCTGTCTGTTTGTCCGACTGTCTATCTGTATGTATGTATGTCTCTCATCCTATCCATCAGTTTAAGTCTGTGTATGGTGTTACATCCGTACTTTCATTACTCGTATTAAGCAAGTTTGTTTGTATTTTATTATTATGATTATTATATACTTTAAACAGTTCTATTTGTATACCCATTATGCAAATGTTGTAAAAAAGAACCGACAACAAAATTAAAAGTAATAAAAAGCACACTACGGTCTTTGAAGCATTTTTTTTTCAAGTTCTGTGCGTGACCGTTGTGTCACTAAATTTATATGTTGTCCAATTTCCGATTACGTTGACATTTTTAGAGCTTCTTTTTAAAACCAACTAAACTGGCACCCAAGAGGCGATCCGTACTCATGCAATGTAAGGAAGAGCGCTGCTGTAATTCGCGTGTTATAAGTTTGGAATTAACCATCTCTGCGCTGATGTCTCTTCATTTCAGAAAGAAAAAGTAACTAAAATAATATCAAATGCCCAGGAATTTAATTTTTTTACCTGGTTTTTTATCAAGTTGCCACATTTTCGACTTTCCTTGCCACTTTCTTCTAAAGGATCGCCTTGTTGTTGCACTTATATAATTTTTTTAACGGTCATACTGGTGATATATTCTTTCTATTTCTACTCTGGATTGCTATTGTGTTCTAGTGTCTTAAAATGCCAATGACTTTTTAGGCGATTCCCTTATAATATTCTGCTTTAAATGTTTGGTGGCAACAAATAGTCGTTATGGCAACAAAAACAACATTAAAAGGGATTATCTAACGAAAGAAAATGTTAATTTTATGTTTTGCATGATAAAATAAAATAACACAAGAGACAAATTAATAATGCAGGAAACGAAATCCGCAAAAATCATTAAATTTTACTCCAGCAAGAATATGCCATGAAATTTACATAGTTTTACATAATGAAAATGCTACCAAGTACTTACAAATAAATATGTATATTTTATTGTTACCGCTCTGAACCATCACACCAGGTTATACGCTCAATACCTATACTTGTAATAAATAGCAGAGTGAAGTTTAAGAAATGAAATCACTAAATAGAAGCGGAACTTACGTATAACGATACTTTATGAAATTCAATCTTAACGTCTCGCAGTACTCTTCACCACAGCGACTTGGTAAAAGCTTATTTTTAATTCAAATAACTTTAACCTACAGCAATTTCATCGTTACAAGAAACTGACCTGACAATAACATTTGTTAGAAATTATTACACTGTACAACACAAATAAATACAATATTAATATTTATATAGGCTAAATTGTTCTAACTTAGTTAAAATCTCAGAAAGACATGATGATAAATATTCCTAGGCACAAAGGAAGTCAACATCAGTTTTATTCAACTTACACAGCAGAGCAGAACAGCTGTTTTCGAAAGTCGCTACGCTTTCATCTTCAGTGCTCATGTGTATATTGTGTTTATCACCACTGTTTAGGTGGCTTAGTTGAATGTGATAACAGTTTTCTATTTACACAAATTTTATTGTGAAAAACAATACGAGAACTGTATCAACCTGATCTTAACACTTGTGTGTTATGATACCTGTGTTACCATTTGATTATTTTCTCCATGTCGCATTTTTCTGAATTTTTTGTTCCATTATACATTTAGTCAAACTTTTATGGTTTGAATTTTATACTTAAGTATATGTGAACGTTTTTCCAATTTTCATTGGTAGCTCAAGCCAAAATTAAATAAATACAGTTTGAAGAATCAAAAAAAAAACAGGCTTATCAAATTAAAAAGTATAGAAATAAAATAATAAAAAAAACATTTATTATTGCATATCTGTAAATATTATTTGCTCCTTTTCTGGTCTCAGTACTTTTTGTCATAACCAAAAAAAAAATTGTTTTCCATAAAACTCAAGTTTTAAAAATACTAACCGCTCAATGGAAATCTGAAAACTAACTTTTCTCTCAGAACTAAAATATATAAGATATTTCAAAGAAATTTTTGCACAATAACAGGAACGATGTGTAGATCAAATATGCATTATTAGCTCTAAAAATGCATTTTTTCGAGTTATGACGTTGTAGAAGTAAATGAACGATATGTGCGTATCTCTCGAGTATAAAAAACTATCTATTACAAATTTTGATTTTGTTGCACAGTGTTATTATGAACTTTACTTACATTATTAATAACTAACGGTGTCAATTAAAAATCGATTTTCTCTAATAATAATAACTGGTGCCTTCTCTGACACCCTATTTAAATACATATGCGACCTGGAATGAAACTTATTGTGTCTGTCACATACGATCTGTAATTTTATATATTCAATTGTCAGATCTCACAAAATACCAACCGAAAATAGTTGTTGTCGTGTACTTTTTTGTAATAAACATGTAGTAGAGCTTCAATCGCATATCATTTTATTCGTGGCTTGAACATGACTTAACTTTTTCCTTTAGTAAAGCAAATATGTACATATATCTTGTGTTTTAATGTAAACTGTTTTATGACCTGCCTTAAAATAGAGGTAAATTTTTCAGTTGTTACATGAGGGCTGAGTGTCTTTAAATTAAAAATGTTCTTTCAACAGAGATATGCGAGTTTTGTCGCTCGATTGATCAACACTCGTACGTCGATGAAACGCAAAATCTGCCGAAAATATTTGAACTGTTCGTGAGAGTGTGCAGGAGAATCCGGGAACGTTGGTCTGAGTTGGTTAATCTGGACACCAAAGACATGTGCTTTCAACATTCAATAAATTCCAGATCTCATCTTTCTTCATCTGTCCTCTGAATTATCTTCCTTCTCTTCATAGTTTAGGTAGAACGAATTGGATGAGTAGGGCTCATCTCCTCAGTGCGGGTCCAAAGAAAAATAATATGTATTACCGAACTTCACACACACAAACAATATCTTATGATTTTAGCTTTTCTGGTTTATGTGAGAAGTGCCACGCCTACCTGATAAGTGGCTGCTAAGTGTAATAGGCAAAAGTTTGTAAAGAATGAAGTGTCAGTTTTTTTTTTTTTTTTGTAAATTTTCATATGTAATAAATATGTAGTGTGTGCAGCGTGTGCTTATGCATATTAATGAATAAGCCGTACAGTCAGTGTCCGAAGCATTAAATATGCGTGTTTGGACTGGTTGTTTTCTTGAGAACAATTTGCCTCACAAATACTTCTTACGTGTACATATTATAATAACTTTCGCTCTTGACCTTTAAATATATTTTATTGATTTATTTTGTTCCTAAACTTTTATTACAGAACTGTCAGAAGATAATACGACTGCGTTCTTTAAATGCTAAAACAGATCCCGCAGCACTTGCACGTGAAGTTGTAGACAAATGTGATTTAATACACAAGTCTCAGTTGGCCGATGTGGAACAAATAATATTTTATTTGAAAAATCGCAAGGATAATGCTGGTATAGGTAAAATGCAAGATATTCACAGAAATGAAACAAGTGAGTCATATATTTCTTACACCCGCCCTGGATTTGTATGAAATATTTTAAAGTGCGAAATACATATATAACATATATGTACATACCCACATACATATGTACATAGTAGAAGGACATACATACATATGCAGTATATGCATATGCACATATTTTGTGTGTGTTTGCGATAACTAGTTAATATATGTGTGTATGTATGTATAGTTCACATTTATGTAACTTATATAGCAAACTAATTTGAGGTCTTTGGAGAGCCTCGTTGCGGGATTTTTGCTCTCCAGTAGGCGGTCTTGCGAAATAAATGGCTCGTTTATTTTCGGAAAACAAAATATAATTTGAAAGGGATTAAAGGGAGTTCGTTAAAAATTATTATTATTATTTTACAGATACACATGACAACAATATAGGTCACCATCGTTCCGCTATAGCGTCACACAGATCAACGACACGACCTCATACCACAATGAGTGCGAGCATGTCATCTTCAAAATCCTCTGATTCCTCAGATGTTTCCATTAATCATATAGACGAATATGTGGAGTTGTTGTATGAAGACTTATGTGAACGCATCCGGGGTTCGGCTATGATCTTACAAGTAGCACGTAATCCGGATAATTTGGAAGAATTAGAAAAAAATGGTTAGTTTTTTGTTTGTTTTGTATTCTAGTTTAAATGATCAATTAATGAGTTTTTGCTTCTATTTTACAGAATCTTGTCTAAGTGCTTTATCGCGTGTTTTGCGTGAAGATTGGCGCAAAAGCTTAGATTTATCGACGAACATAATATACATTTTCTTTTGCTTCTCTACTTATACGAAGTTCCATTCAGTTATAGTTCAATACAAGGTAAGACATACTAAATTGTCTGATGATCGAAATTCGACCACTTGACATATAAAGTTAAAATGAAAACAGGGCGGGCCAAAATTTTATGAACCTATTAGCGTCCTACTTCAGTCGTCTTTGCCATTTGTGACCTATCGATATCGATTTCATAGTTATGGCTTAAGCGAATTTTCATGTAAGACTTATACCCGTTACCGTTTAAAGGCAAACATGGGTAGCTGTTAGTCAGGCTTGAACTACTGTAGAGGCATCTTCAATTTCAACGATAAAGCTTACGATTTTGACTCACAAATCATCATGAGCGTCAAGGTGCATTTTCATTTAAGCGATGGCGTCAGTAAAAAACCTGCGTCGTTCAAGCACTGAAAAACTGCATGTAATGCAGAGCCGTCATATCCACTGAAAGTCAGTGTGTAGTGCGGTTTTCACATGCGAGGAGAGATTAGAGAGCATTTTTTTTATGGATGCGATCGACTGCACAGTTGTCGTAAATAACGACTGCTACAAGGCCATAAGAAATGACGTCTACTTACTCTACTTGAAAAAGTTGGCCTTGGTGAACATGTGGTTCCAACGAGGCGCTGTAACTACACACAAAGCAGAAACTACAATTGTAAAGGAGGCGTTTCCTAGTAGCGTAAACCTTTTTCTTTGAGGCTACTTTAAGTCACGGATGTGTGTGTGATCAACCCTCTGACAATTGAAGCTCACAACGAATGTGCACAGATATCACCGAAAGTCTTGCGGCAAGTGACGGAAGATGCGATTAAACGACACAGTTGTGTATCAACACTGGCGGCAACCACTTAACGGTTACCATCTCTTCCACTTAAAGGAAAACAATTTTAAAGTTCCAAATAATTGATATATTGCATATCTTCATGTATGTTTCCTCGATATTTATTGAGGATAAGATGTTTAAACGTGCAAAACGTGTACAGAAAGAAGCGGGAAAGAAGTTCATCGCTGATAGTGGGCTAACCAACTCAATAGGCTCACTTTAGCATCGATGCGATGTGTTGTATCAAGAGAAATTTTAGAAAATGAAATGCTCTTCACTCAGTGCCCATCCATTTCTCGTTGGGGTAGAAATGAACCGATTCAAATAATTCAGCAGTATCCACATTGTCAGTGTCTCACAGTCCATTGTGTAGTTAATTCTTCCACTACCGCCAACATATTTGGAATCTTAATTTCTTTGATTCTTCTCTATATGATGATTCTCTATTGTAAAATTATACTCATTGAAATCGTTAATGTGCTAATTTGAAATGAACTTTTTTATAATCTTAGATTGGTTCTTTATGTATGGATGTTATTGATTACGAATTACGTCGTTACGAAAGTATGCGTAATGAATTGGATATTCGTAAAAACCCAGGCGATTCGGCGCCCCTGTCTGCTAAAGCCAGCAAGGAAAAATTAAATAATAGTTCCGATGATTTTCTAGATCTCATGAATGAAGAAAAACCAAAAGAGGTAAAAAGTTTCACACATTTATTAATGGATTTAATAGATTTATGTATTAATAAAACTGTCTTAGATGGAGCCACCTCGTCGTCGTATACCCGAGCTGAAACAACGTCCCAAATCAGGTAATTGGTCTAGCTTTCATAGTTCCATGTCTTCGTCGCTGGCGAAAAGTCAAATTCTAAACAGTAGTTATCATGAGGCTCTCTCAGCGGGAGCTCAAACACCCGACTCAGGTATCTCCACAAATGGTGACATGAAAGCCACCAGCAATGAGGCTCTCGATCGCAATGATCCCAAAGTTAAAAAAGAAGAAATCGATCGCCTAAACAAACAATTGAAACTCTTTGCCAAGAAACAAGAACAACTTTTGAGAGTGGCCTTCTACCTGCTACTCAACATGGCCGAAAATGTCAAGCTTGAAGAGAAAATGCGGCGCAAGAATATTGTTAAGATGTTGGTTAAAGCCTTGGACCGTCAAAATATCGATTTGCTAATGTTGGTTACGACATTTTTGAAAAAGCTTTCCATAGTCGGCGATAACAAAGATGATATGAGCGAATTAAATATTGTGTCGAAACTACCCAGGCTCTTCCAAAGTGGTCATACGGATCTCGTACAAGTAACTCTCAAGTTGGTTTTTAATTTATCGTTTGATGGTCAGATACGCAGAAAAATGATTGTGGCTGGTTACTTGCCCCTGCTGGTCATGTTCATCAATGACGAAAAACATCATGGCATAGTGGTGAAAATTCTATATCACATGAGTTTAGATGATAAGGCAAGTAAATACAAAATTCATTGGAAACCAATTTTTAGAATAACATTTATTTGTAGGTTAAAGCCATGTTTACACACACCGAATGCGTTCAAATGGCCATAGATGCTATTATTTTGAATTTAAATTCAAAAGTTGATTTGGACCTAATCTCCCTTTGCATTAATCTCTCTCTTAACCGTCGAAATGCTCAAATTATGGTCGAGGGCAATCGCCTGCACAATCTTATGGATCGAGCTTTTAAATATCAAGATGCTTTACTCATGAAACTGCTACGCAATTTATCCCAACACGAGGCGTTACAGCCCCTCTTCATTGACTACGTGGGTGATTTGGCACGCATACTTACCATTTGCGACGATGAATCATTTATGGTAGAATGCTTGGGTATTTTAGGCAATCTGTCATTAGCCGATTTGGATTATTCACAAATTTTACAAAATTTCCAATTGATTCCCTGGATAAGAAATATTTTAATACCGGGATCGAAATTGGATGATCTTGTTTTAGATACTATTGTGTATTTAGGCACGTGTGCTCATGATGAATTGTGTGCTCTACTGTTTTGTCGCGCCAACGTTGTGCTGTCCTTAATCGAACTTTTGAAGGCCAAACAGGAGGACGATGAAATTGTTTTGCAAATTATTTTTGTATTCCAACAGATTTTAAAGCATGAAAGTACACGCGAGTATATGATTAAAGAGACAGAGTCCCCGGCATATCTTATCGATTTGATGCATGATAAAAACTCTGAGATTCGTAAAGTGTGTGACTATTGTTTGGACATTATTGCTATTAGCGATACCGAATGGGCGAAACGTATTAAGGTGAGAATGATGTAGAAATTCGACGACAAAAAACGTGTTTATTGTGTGAAATAGAAATGTGCGGTTAATCCATTATTCAAACATATTGATATATCAATGATAGAGAAAATTTATTCATCGAAAAATTTAGATCGTACCTTTGCAAAATCCATATTAATTCTTTAATCAGAGTTTTGAATAATTTGAGTTTATCGTAACTGTTTGTTTGTTTTCCTGTTTCCTTTTTTCTCGAAGAATTAAAATTCTTTATAGTAAAAATTTCATAGACCTTTATTATGAGCTGAGTTCGATAATCGATTTTCCCTGGATATCGAACATCTATTGTCGAAAATAACATTGGTATTATGGCTTGGATCATTTCGCTAAACAACGAATTATATTTCCAAAACAATTTTATTTTTGACTCTGTATGGCAGTTTGTAAAACATATTTAAAATGTGGAAAATTTATTTTTTAAGATGTACTTTGCAGAAAAGCAATTTTTAAAGTGCCCCTTTAAAAAGACTTTTCTTATAAAAATATTTAATAGGAATGCTTTTCAAAAACAAACTGCTGGCAATTTTCTTTTTAGATGATAGAATGGTAAATATTAAGGTTATATATGCTATTACTTAAAAAATAACTTTTATTATAGTCGTTATCTTAGTTTTAGCTAACTTTTCACACTTTCAAATACATCGCTAATATAAAAACAATATTTTAGTTAGAAAAATTCCGTAACCACAATTCGCAATGGTTGTGTATGGTGGAGTCACAACAGCACGAAGACAATAACGAAAGTTACAATGATGACGAGGATGAAGAGCACGACTTGGACAATTATTTACGGGGTGAATATTTGGACACTTGCGATCTCTACAATACTAATCAAAACAATAAAGAAAACGAGGATAATGATAGTAATAATCCCGTTAGCCCTGCCAATTCAACATATAGTCGTCCAGTGAGCAGGTACATTATTTTTGGCTTTTAGTGAATTAAAAGCATCTACATATAAACAAATATATATTTTTAATTTTTAGACGCAGTGAAGATCTTGATGACATTTACAACATGACGTTTAGTACTAAATCTCATAACTCCAGCCAGGGAGACTCCAATTACATTTTTAAATCGAATAAATCTTTAGATTCTGATGGCCTGCATGAGGAGTTATTATTAGCTTAAAGAAAATCGTTATGAATTTTCGAAGAATGTATTAATTGAATATTTCTGCTTGGATGTAAAATTAAAAAGAACGCATTTAAATGGATAGTATAGTAGAGTTTATTTACAACTTTAAAAAAGCATTTGGCAAAAATTAAATTTGATTGACCTATTGTTTATATGTAGTTTTCAATGTGGCAAGAATATACATTTTTAGACATTTCTTTAATTAGCGCACATAAATTAGTATACATACTATATTAATTTTTAAAATATAATTTGAAATTTTTTTGTAATTATTTTTAGGTTAAAAAAGAAAAAAACCAAAACGAAGCTAGTCCTTGTGTTATACCACAAAAACTAAAACGAAATAAAATATGTAGTTGTATTTTTTTAATGAACTATTTTGTTTTATGTTTTTATATGTATGTTTAAGTTAATTTAATTTAATTTTTTATTTACGAAATATATGTGATATTTAACTTTCCTTTAAAATAATACAAAATCCTTTAAATATGTATGTACATATGTATACATATGTATGTATTTATAACAAAACGAACGAACAAATTCTTAGAAAATTTAATTAACAAATCGACAAGTTATTTATTTTTAGTTAGTTGTTTTCTTCATTATTTAATTAAAAAGATATGATTTTTTAAGAAAAACAAAGCCATTTTTAAATTTCGCTTAAAAATATACTATTAGCCACATATATTGGATATTTGAATATGAAGTTTGATTTTGTAAAGCAAACAAAAATAAATAACTAGAAGTAAAAATAATTTTTATATGAGTAGTTCTGGAATTTTTGAAGATTGGTTCATCAAGATTACTGAGGTTTGATCAAATACATTCTAAAAATTTCAAAGCCTGCTATGTTTTCCTTATATAGTTCTCAATTGTTTGTTGAAAATTTGGGCATAAGCTGAGGTTTTGTTATTGTTGAAATTAAGTTAAAGTCTATGGACGATTTGGTGTAATGCTTATTGTTAATAAGTTTGTACATGCGCAAAGTTTAGGAATTTTTGTACAATAACATGATAAACGCGAAATGTTGCACGAATTAAATGTCTTCGAGATCGATATGTATTTAAAGATGTACTTTGCCATATGTGTATTTCCTAAAAGGACAATAATTCAGAAAGAATAGTTACGAATTAATTAGACATAATATGAACAATTTTTATTATATAAAATACGTCGTATTTACAAAAAATATTTATTTACATATCTTGTATATACATATGTAATGTTGGATTTCACTAATACGTTTATTTTATATAAACATCTGAAAATAAAACGCAGGGAAGAAAACAAGGAAACAGCTGTGCAGAGTACGTTGAAAAATTTAATTTTGAAAATAACGCATCTTTTTGTGAACATAACGCAATTCGAAAAAAATACATACAAAATTTAAATCTTATTGAGTCAATGTGTAGAAAAAATTGTGACATAATTGTGACAAATATTAGGTGAATAGTTCCAATTCATTTATAGAATTTTTATCTCTCCCAAAAACCTATTTGATACATTTTTCATCTAAATATATAAAGAAGCGATTTCTAATAACGTATAAACTGACATGATTTATATTATTTATTTTAATATTTTTAATATTATACTCCATAACATTGGCCTAAAATATTTCGAAAGGCAAATCTTTGTAGAAGATCCCTATTTTACTTTGTTAATGTAAAAACTGTATGTATGCATGCCAACATACTATTTTTTAGCGTGAAAAAAATTATTTTTAAATAAAGACATACAATAATAAAAGACAAATGTAATACTATTATTCTTATATATGAAGGAAAAATGTTGAAATAAAACTAAAATATGTATACATATGTATACGTATGTAGTATATAAAATGTATGTATTTATATGAGGTATTAGTGGAATTGTTTTGTGAAATAAGCCCAGCGATTTATTGAATTGCTATAGAATATTCGATATTCCGCATGATCTATAATTTTGCAACGTGATGTTTATTTTACTTAATATGTGTCAGAGCAAAAAGATATGGTAATAAAAAATATACATTTCAAACAAACCAAAGAATTTCTAGCTGATTTTTTGAAATTTTCGAATTACTTAGCTTAGTGAATTCCAAATATTATTTTTCAATTGTTTTCTTCCGTCGAAACGCACACTTTGAGTTGTTTTACCACTAAACCGTTTAATATACACACATATGTATAGGATGCTGCCGACATTAATTATACGCCTTCATTGTCTGCTCATTCAGAAATCTCAGCTGTAAACAATTGTTTACTTAAGTTCCTTTCATCCATTCATCAATAGCAGTTCACAGGCTATCAATTTATTGCGTTCACTTTATTCCTGAATAAAATTGAGCACGTTTATCGGATAACTACATATTTAATTAAATACATTAATATACACATCAGCCAATTAAGTAATTAAACTTTACTGCCGTAAACAAAAGAAAAATAATGTGCAGCGTCAAACTAGCCGGGTGTACATATTTACATACATATAAGTATATAAATGCATTTAAAGTTTACTATAATTTTATATATGTATAGTGCGTGCATACATCAAAATTTGTACTACCTAACGTGCATTAGCTAGAGGGTGACTTTGGTTTGGAAACTAATTTCCCTGGCCATTCATGCGACCAGAAGTGCCAGAGCAGTGACATTGGGGCAAGTGTGTATCCAAAAAACTTAAGTACTTTTGCTGAAAACCTAATAGAACTAACTAATATTTAAGTGGCGTAGCAAATAGTGTTTTTGCTTCTAGCGTGCACGACCCTTGAACAACAAAAGTCCGGTAACGGGTCGGAAGACTACAGTAATGGTGTGCATAGCTACAGCTTGAAATCACGCCTCCCCCACAAAGATCAACGATATTAATATTTGATTTTAATTGCTTGTTACAGACGGTAAGTTATAAAACATGAATTTCTATTTACATACATACATATATGTACATATATTTGCATGTTGTTATTCTTTATTATTATCTTTCTCTTCAAAAACTCCGGCAAAATTTAA
The DNA here is from genome assembly GCA_963675445.1 of Linnaemya vulpina. NCBI lineage: Eukaryota > Metazoa > Arthropoda > Insecta > Diptera > Tachinidae > Linnaemya > Linnaemya vulpina. The sequence continues at coordinate 39,618,014 of OY776280.1, read as the reverse complement.
TATAAAGAAAATAGGTTATATGTAATTATGTACTTACATACATATATTAAGGTGCTGTAAGTGGCCCAAATGTTTCACTTTATAGCTTTATGTCTTGTTTACCGTGAAAAATTAAAATAGGGTTTCCTTGGAAATCGTCTAAGACATGTTTGGCATTTCTATTCTTCTCAGAATCGTTTAATACTAAGTTTCTTGTATTAATCTAATTTTCTAAATTTTGAGGTGGAGAATTGATTAAAATTAAGTCTGTTATAATGAGACACTCACATATAAACTAGGTATGACGATTCATAAAACATGTACTTACGTGTCTTTTCTTGTTTCACTGAAAGTTCGCAGATACTTATATAAAAAACGGTTATATATCTTTCTTTTTAATTCACTGTATTTATTAAGATTGTAATTTATTGAAATATCTAGAAAAATAATCAATTCTTATTATTTTAACTCACAATAAAAACAAAATGTATATGAATGAAATAGATATTCTATTTTTATGCATCTATTAAAGTTATTTTATATATATATGTATATTAAGTTTTAAATGGCCCTGCCACAAATATAAAATAAATATAAAAAAAGTTTTAAGATACATATTTATATTAGGACAAGATTATATAAATATTGCAACAACTCTAGTTATAAAAAGTGAAATATGTATTTAATTAAAAAGAACATTAATACAAAATAAATAAGTCTACATTAAAATTCATAATTATTTATATTGAAATCAATATAAAATATTTTCAAAAATATATATCATAATGATAAGACATTTTCAAATGATATTTAAATAGAAGCATAAAAATTTAATTAAAATATATCTATGCATACGCATATACAAACAAAATTTAAGGGCGTTATTAGTCAAAACGCTACATATTGCATTTATCAGAATAAGGCCCCGAATCTCAAAATTTTTTCGAACTCATTAAAAAATTTCCAACTACATTTTACAAAGCAATACCTTGCTATTTAATAATAGAAAAAAAAAGAGATTCTACAAATACTACGATTTAATGAATATTCATTTCAATTTTTTAAAACAAAAATAAAGGTATATTCAGCAAGTATTATATTCTTTTCTTTTTCTCAACATAATAACAAATGCATTATAAGAAAATGAGATTAGAAGTTTTTAATGTTTTAACATTTATCCGCGTTTTTATATAAAAAGTACAAAATAATTTCGAAACATTTTTGTTTTATAAATAATATTCATACGTTTACATCCCATAAAAGGATAATACAAAATCATCGCGTTCTCGTGGTACATAAAAAGCTGCACATGTACATTCCCATACTTCTTTAGGATATTCCCATTCAACATTGAATGACCATTGTTTTGTATCTAAATCATAGCACTGAACTGCTGATGTGGCACGATTAATTGTGTTTGTTGACAGTAGGCCTCCAATAAAATAAATTCGCTTTTTAACTGCTGCCACTCCAGTGTAATATTTTGGCATTGGATTTTTTGTTTCAGTAGACCATGTGTCCGTTTCAACATCATAAACGTCTATTGTTTCCACTAATACTCTTGATTCGGTTAAAGACTCTTCATACCATCCACCGCAAGCGTAAATATTTTTATCTAATGCAATGAGTATATGGTCAGCTCTGGGTGTTGGCATTGGACATAATTTGATCCATTTTTCGTTTTCGGTATTAAAACACCAAAGAGAATCTAAGACCGTATGTCGATCAATTCCACCTACAATTTGAGCAAAAATACGTACTAATTTCAATACTTTGTCGATTTTTCTTTTCAATAACCACTAACCTGATATATACAATTTATCACCCAAAACAACACCAGCATGTTGACTACGATGTTCGGATAAAGCAGGTAAATATTCCCAACGATCAATACTGGCATTATAACGTTCACAATTTGATGTTGCCATTTCATTGACATAGTGATCACTATCGACATCATTTAACTCACAAACCCCGCCAACGGCATATAGAAAATTATTACCCATAGCATTTAAAGAAAAACGACAACGATCGGCTTGAATTGGGGCTATGGTTTTCCACTTATCTTTAGTAGGGCAGTATCGAAAGCCAAATGGATGTATATACTCCTTCAAACAAACATCGTATGAACCGCCAACGATGTAAAGATCATTACCCAAGACAGCTGTGCCATAATTGCCTTAAAAAATGCTGTTAATTATTTTTTAAATTTATATTTTTCAAGTAATCTTACATTGTTCTATATGTGGAATCACAGTTAAATCTTCCCATTTACCAACAGATGGTAAATAACAACTGATTTGATTTGTTAGACCGTTCGTTTCAAAACCTCCGATTTTAACTAAAGCTAATTCCATGCCCCGCGAATTAGTTAAGACACTTAAAGATATCACTTCCTCGTTTTCAGGAGTATGTTTTTTTATTTGATTCTGTTTAATAACTTCGGCCTTTATAATATCAGTATAAGGTTGCATATTTTCTTCAGCTTCCTCGGTATTTATTAGTAAAGTGTTCAGCGCATTAACCTCGATTTGATTGAATCGCACCTTAGCAATCAATAACCTACTTAATTCATTCTTAAGCTTTGTCTCAAAGCAATACTGCAGTATTATTTGTAAAACTCTCTCCTCCGAACAATCAACTGGATAGTTGCATGATAAAATGTACTCTAACTGATCCCATGCTAAATTAATTAAATCAGGAGTTTGCGAGAACTCGTCGAGTCTCGCACATATAAAACGATATGTTTTTCGTTTTAAAACATCTAAAGCATATAAATCGGCTAAAGCTGCTATAGTTACACAATTTTCTAAATCAATTTGAGATTCCAAATAATTCGAACAAGCATCAATGACTGCTTTCATTTGAACGTGTGTTGAAACGGAGAGTACATCTTGAATATTATTTCGATCTAATTCAAGCTTTGAAGTGTAGGCATATTCGATCAACAGTTCAATGCCACGAGCATTAACACCGTTTAATTTGATTTCCGATTGACGTGCTTCTCGCATGGCGTCAGTAAACATGGCGCAAAAGTAATCACTACATGCTGCTAATACAACTCGGTGAGCCTGCGATAGGAAACATTACATATTAATAATCAAAAATTGACAGTATTTGTAGTGGCAAAAAAAGGATTTTGGTTTGAACTTCTGAAATATTTAATCAACTAAGCCGCTCGTTCTGTTTTTTATCATGGACTAGCACCTAGGGGATGATCCCTACATATGCAGTGCATTGTAGCGGATCTAGATGGTTTGAGAGGACAGATGAAGACAGATTACAAGATAGAGAATTTTATTGTAATTTTTTTTACTTCTGCTCAAGTATTCGTAACACATGATGAATAAGCCAAAGATTAATGAAGAACTCAACATCAGTTTTATTTTCAACTCACACATCAGAGCAGAACAGCGCTATTTTCGAAAGCCGTTACACTTTTTCAACAGTACTCATAAATATTTCTTTATTCCCGCTGGTGTTGAATTGAAAACAGTTTCAATAATCAAACGATGACGACGACGGTGATTATTTTTTGCGATCAATTTAATTAATTTAGCAAGAATATATCACACGAATCAAGTATTAATGTTAATAGTTTATAAAAGAACATTGATTCACCACTTACCTTAAATGATTTACCTTCGACAATGAGGGTAACATCAAATAGTTTATCTGCACATCTTAATGCGTTAAGACCCTGGAGTAGGGCCTCTGAATGTGAGGTTAACATAAAATTTGGCTGTTGTGTGCGAGAGTAAGATGTATTGTTATCACCATTAACTGCCGTAGATGAACTATTACGTTGATCGGTGCTATTACGCAATATAGATGCCGCACCTCCCGCCATTATTGCTCGCGAGAAATTTTTATTATTTTACTAGCTTCACTTGCACTTCAAAGCATGTGCTGGCTTTTTACAAATGTTTCCCTAAATGATAAATTTATATGTATGTATCAGATGAAGTATTAAATGTACCATTATTAGGATGTGTGTATGTATATAGGTATAAATAAATAATTAAGCGTACTTAATTCATTGGAAATCATTACTTCTTGTCTTCTGCAATATTCAAGGTTGGGAATACCCCCAACCTTAAAGTAGAAAATGTAGTACTGACCTACTTAGAATAAATACGATTTGTTTATTTCTTTATCAGCTCCGTAGATCAGCAACAATCAGTGAGTTCCATTGCAAATTAATATTCAATACTAATGTAGGTATAACTTCATGATTTACATATGTATGTATGTACATAAGCAGGTATTTAATATTAGTGCATTATTTTAACTTTTCTCAAAGAACTTGGTATACACAGATACGAACTTTTTTATGTTTTATGTATGCCAATACTTCTATTATTTTCTCCACCGATTTCATTAACTTTGCTAATTATTATTACTAAACCAAAATGATCCATTGGCTTGCCATGTATTTTAACAAGTTCTTGTATTTTTCATATTTATAAATGAAAACACTACATACCAATAATATATGTATGTACGTACATATGTATCTGAGTACACAAATCTATGACATCTGCTTTATTTTTTGCGTACACTTGCTGCAGAATTACTATGTGTATGCTTAAAATTTAATTTGCACTTCATAAAATAATATACATATAGTTTTTCCTGAAAACTAGCCTTTTTATCGAAATTAAATAAATGCCCAAGTGTGCAAAATAAAATTTTTTTGTCTGGTGGTACTTCTTGCAAAGATTTTGACGTTTGTATACCATTAAAAAATATAGAAAAATGTTACGAAAGATAACACAAGATACAAAAGGTGAAAAAGTGGATGAAACAAAAAAAAAACGGTGATACTAATTAAATAAATTTATAAGATTTTGAAGTATTACTATCAGATGGCGCTAAGAGGCAGATGTACTAAAAACATGACATCAAGCCACTGCAGCAAATATAGGTGAAAACCTTTGCTAAGTAGTTAGTTTATTGAAAACCAAGCAGCCAATAGATGACGCTACAAATGTAGCCCATTGGTTATGATAAATATATGCGACTCGGACGTATATTAAAGAATCAGTTTGCAAAATCAAATAATTGATATAATATCGATTTGTATTGACAGTCCAATTTTTATAGTTAGAAACTCAGCTACTGCCGAATTTATGCAATCATTAAATATAGTGTACAGAAACTTTTTCTAAAATATATATGTACATCAAATTATTTATGAATATTTTTCGGGTATCAGAATTTGTTATAGCTAGGACATACTGTACAAAATTATAATTATTGTAAAATTAGTGGACTAGTCTAACAATATTCATATATCAGCTATCATGTGATAAATTTGTGTCTCAAACTAAACGCTCCAGATATACGTATATATTGATGGGTTGTTACTTTACTCCGTTATAGTGCAGTTTCACTGTGTTCTTTGCAAAACCGTTCCAACACTTAGCTTTTTGAACATAAATATGATCGATGTGGCAGCACTAGCAAAGAGAAGAACTCAGACAAGACGGATAAAAATATTTTTACCGGCATTTTTCCAAAAGAAAAATCTTCAGATATATAAAAATATTACAAATTCCTTTTAATGTTTTTAAGAAATTTACCATAAAATGGTTTCACTGCATGATATGTCTACGTTACACACTTCTGGTTCCATACCAGTTTGTGAAAAAATTGGTCGTCTATGTACTTTGCCGCAACGGGAAATACAAGGAGACCCATATGTGGTAATATTAAAAAGATTTATGAGTTATGCAAATTTTACTTAAAAATTTTGTTTCTTTAACCAGCTAGAAAACTATCCAGATATTAATTTAAATTGCGATGTTTTCAACAGCACTTCTATAGCTGGTTCATCTTTGTCTAATAAATGCGTTGATTCTTGGCGCAATGTTATGGTGCCTGTAAACGAAGGTGTTCTGAAACGAATTATTCGGACATTTTTTGAAAGTGGTTTTAATGAAGCTCTAAATGAGGCGAGAGACAATCACAATGCCAACTCTAATTACATGATTTCCTCAGCAGCAGAATTTACCTTTCGAGCTATAGATTTTTTGAAACGCTTAAAGTCCAAAGTATTTCCTCACATGAAAGAACAAGGTGTAGCTAGCATAGCAAAACATTCGGAAACTAGGTAGATAAAGAAAATATATTTTTGCTATTATATTCAAATTCATACGGATATTTCAGAAATTGGATGAGGTCTTATATTCGTTGCATTACCTGGCATCCAAATTGTTTCAAGATTGCTGTTGCTGGTATTGATGATATAGTGCGTATTTATACAGATGAACCAGTTTTAGTACCCGTACTGAAGGTAAGTTTCCAATAGTAACGTTTAAGTTTGACTTTTCGCCGATATGTAGAAAATATTGCATGCCCCCTAGGGTACTCAAGTGTTCTGCAACAGCCAACTTAATTGCGGAGATTATACTAGGAGTAATTATTACTTTATACTACGCCACATATTGTTTTTAGGGAAATAGAATGGAACTTCCAGCTTCCATTTTCCTTCCATAGTTATATATATTTCGATTTCTAAATAAATCTTTTTATAACTCCCTATTCCATCCACACATTAGCGAAATGCTAGCTAATATAGATCTCACTATAAACTTAACATCATTAACTTCGCTATCCAGGCTTACCTTAGCAGTATATATTTGGCTACTAAATTAGTTATGCGGGGCTTGTGGTGTATATGTTCCAATCTTGTCGGTCCTTTCTGACGCTAATTTTCTGTAGCTTGCTTTCAAATATATTTGCTGAATACTTCATTAGAGTTTTTCATTTATAAATGTAAAACGAAGAGAGGTTGCTCCCCTGAATGAAACAAATAATATTCTGTAGTTTCAGGACATAAATTGTACAACTAATAAATAGAATAACAATTGTCTGGCTAGAATCAATTTTTAAAATTTTTCTCGTAGCCCTGAGGCATATTATAATCTAAATTATATATTAATATCACTTATTAAAATGATAAAATAATATATTCTTTACTTCATAAAAAATTAAGTAGTTATTTGTACATACATATTTAAATACGACGCACATATGTTTGTGATGCACTTCGTCCATCTATGTGGGTGTTAAAACTTATTTTTTTATAAATATCTTTTTAATTCTTGCTATAAAAGTGATAAAATAGTACTTTAAATTTGCTTAAAAAGCAACAACAATCTCTTTATTTCGTTCTGTACTTGGAAATGCTCAGGCATACACAAATACAAACGTGCGAATAAAAGGATATGTAGAAATGTTTATATTAAGTGGTCGAATCTTGACCAGCTGGCGATTTCTGTAAACATAAAAACTGCGAAATTTTAGGAGGACACACAAAATATATCTTCATTAGATTTGTTTTGTAAAAAATTAATTAAAGTGGCGTGTCAAGAAAAAATTGTATAAGAGAAGAAGCGAAACAAGTTAGTAAATACTTCCTCGTGGTTTTAGTTGTGTGTGTTGGCGAAAATATAAAATTAAACTTGAATATTTTTACATTCGTACAAATTATATGGGAAACCTGTTTGACGCACTATTTCCAGTTTCATTATTAAAGAAATTATCACTTCCTTGAAAGATGAAACATGATTGTTGAAGTTTTTGATCTCGTCTCAAATCTCATGTGTGAAACATCGAATAATGAGAAATACTAGCTTAATATAAAAATCTGGCGATTGATTACAGTTACTGCGTAAATTAGCCTAGACTAGTTCAGTTTTAACTCCGTAGATATTTGTAAAGAATAGAAATTGTTATTTTTAACGTTTACATAAATATGTGATCGTCCGATTTAAAATTTGTATAGCATTTTTTTAAATTATTAATGGCAGAGTGCTTCACAAAAATGGATATCTTCGATGGCCTGGCGTCCTTATAGCTCTGCCGAACTTGCAGTAGGTTGTCAAGAAGGCATTTGTCTCTGGACGATGGATAATAATATAAGCATAACTCGTTCAACTTCGCAGGCAGTGTTTTTAAAAAAGTACGTACATTATTTACCTAAACACAAACAAAAAACAACTCTTTCTTTTTATAAAGTCCAAATCATTGTCCTATAAATTCGTTGCAATGGAATTCTGATGGAACTCTTCTGGCATCGGCCTCAATTGGTGATGCAGATGTATTAATATGGAATGTTGACAAAATGCAAAATACTGCTCTGAAAAGAGTGGGACCACCCTGCTCGCTTTTAAAGTGGTCACCTGATGGTTCATGTTTATTTTCATCGACAGTCGGAAATGTGTTTCGTGTTTGGTATTGCGACAAAAAGTGGCAGCCCGAAAGGTGGACCATCACAGCTGGTAATATACAATCAGCATGTTGGTCACCATGTGGCAATTTTCTGCTATTTGTAACATCTGAAGACCCCATATTATATCGTTTACAATTTTTCGAAGACCATTATTTTCAAAGTAAGTAACTAAGACTTAAATTATGGCCACAGTAAATAATGCAGTAGAAAAAAATTCACTTGCTTAAATTGCATGTTGAATAATTTCGTTAAAATATTTATTTGCTGCAAAAATTAAAACTAAATTAAGTCAAGCTACAGGTGAATTTTAGCTAGAGTACAGCTAATAATTCGTATAATGCTGTCTACAATTAACTCCTAACAGATGAGAAAATATTATAAAATGTTCACTGTCATATTTATTACGTTGTAGCTGGTTCGACGTCTAAACAGGCTTTACCCGTGGCCGATTTAACGAAAATTTGTGTAGGGCAACGGGAAGTTGGCGGAAATCCTCATTCTATGGTTTGGGATCCAAATGGTCTATATTTAGCTATTAGTTTCAAGGACACTAATTGCATTGCAATTTTCTCTACATGTATTCAAAAGTTCAACTTGAGTCTGTCGCCATCATGTTTTCTTACTGGCATCGGCGATGAGTATCCTTCGTATATTTGCTTCCAAAATATAAATCGTAAAAATTCAGATTCTGTTTTAACTATAGGATGGTCCAGTGGGCGTATACAATACTTCCCTTTCATTAACATGTAAAATACATTTCCAAATAAACTTAATTTTATTATTTCAACACTATCTCGAATAGCCATTTAATTGTGTAACACACATTAATAAAAATATTTTGCAACAAATAGTAATTTCTTTTTATTTATAAGAAACAATTCCATACATATAATATATCTTAAGTCATACAAACATTTAATATTTTTGCAAATATGTATAATCAGGAATGAGATATCCAATTCTTTTTCACTTAATTTTAATTACTATATTTTCCAAATTCTTTGTAGCACTGTTGCGATTAAATTTACATGTTGAAGTATTTCATGAAACTGTACTCTCTGTTCCTTATTCCCTATGGAATTTTCATTCCCAAGTATTAACAATTTTTTGTTAAAAATCAGTGCTATCACAAATCCGTACATTTTATTCCAGTGTTTTGTTTGCCAATAGAAAGAATGGCGAAAATGTATGAAATAAACTTCAAAAGACATGCAAATCTAAAATTTTGCATTACTCCACCTATATTTCTTGTAGATACTTTCACGAGATATTTCATCACCCAAATTTAGAATCATATTTGAGATTAACTATCGCTTTGTAATATATAGTTAGTTTTCATCACATACCTGTATGTGTGTGTATATATGTATACAATTGATTTGAAAGTATATGCAAAGAAGAATCAAGGGCACATTGTGGTGTGTTATTAAGTGTTTTTAGGTTTCAAAAATTTCGTATTTTTCATTAAGAATTAATTTAATTGGAAACATACATTGATTTTTAAATAAGCGTTTAAAATAGTGTATAAAATACAAAATTAATTGGGGGGAATATAAGATCACATAATTAATATACCTAAATAAAATTTATTATTTATTATTTTATTTTTTTTATGTTGTTTAAATTCATAAATTTTGGCATAATTCAAGTCTTTTAGAAGCGAATAAGAACGTATACATTTATTAGGGCAGACCATTTCAGTAGCTGCAGCTAAAAACTAATTGTTTATTATTAATTTTGTCGAATGCAATACATCACTGACAAAAATTATCAAATCGTTTCTAGGACGTATTTTTTTTCTAAAAAAAAATAAGTTATCGGAATTAATTTATGCTACATTCGACTATTTCTTTTTGGAACAAAGGCTTCTTTACTCACTCGACAATAGCTATCTTTAACTAATGTTATGTTCAGTAAAATATTTAATAACATTAATAATAAATATTTTCAAAAATGCTCCGTTATGTTATGCTGAGGTAGTAGTTAGAACCAACTTCATAATATTGTCAAACTATTAACATAAAAAGTTTTAAAAGTTTTATTCGGATTAAAAAAAACGGTCGGAATCTCAACTACCACAAACAAAGTTAAATTAACATTTGAATATTGTAGTGGCGGCAACAAAAATGACTGCATAATACCGTATGGCAAAATTAATTCGATTTGTATCTGACTGATTTACGTTTTCACTCTTAATTATGTAAATTTTGACATGTTTTGTTTATTATTATCGCCTTTATTCTCAATGACGTATACCGCTTAAAGTTTCAATTTGAAAACAAAAAAACATGTTCTGACAAACGAAAACTCCAGAAATTTAGCAAGTGTGCACTGAAGCGATCTCGTCTATTTTATTTCAGCTGCACTATAAAGGAAAAATAAAATGATGTATTATAAAATTAAATATATTTTTTTTATTTGAAGAGAAACTTTAGTATTGCCTAAATTTTAATTTAAGCAATTTAAATAACAGAGACAATGCTGCAGGCATTTCAATTTAAAGCTTAAAATATGTACATATTTTCAGTGTTTGAACACATCTACGACAAATAGCAAATCGCTTTTTTTAGAACATGCGTTTTTCAAACCATAATCTCTTTGAAATCGGTCCGTTTTCCAGACTGGGTGCATAGTACTTATTCGCAAATAAAGATTCATAACTGTTTTTAATTGTAAACGAAAGATATTTTTAAAATCATAACTTGATGTGTTGTAGTAGTAGTAAGCAATGAACCAGAAGGGACAATTTCAAGCATGAGTCCAATACATAATACCAACTTTTTAAAAGTTTGTAAAGCTCTTTAGACCCACAGAACTTGTTGGTAAACATTTTTGAATTTAGCCACTAAAATCATTCTGTACATTTAAATTTTCAGTTCATTACTGATAATGAGAAGTTAAGGATTGATTTTGGATGTGCCATCAGTCATTCGGTTCTTATTGCAGTAGTCGTTGGCATAGAATAAATTGTTGCAGGTGTTGCCAAATTTTATAGGGTTTTCTTACAACTACGACAACCAAAATAAGGCTGAATGTCTTTTAATGTTATTTTTTTAAATATCTCCAAAGAAGTAACCCAATGCTGTTGCCGCTTTTACTCGCACAAAATGATTCTCGTCCTTCAGTAGTAAAGCTATTTTTTTCCCAACTGCTTCGGTTTGTGTATTTCGTTCGGCAAGGAAGTTATGCAAAATACCTGAAAGAATAGAAACAAGTTAGTGTAACTTGTTTATTGTATTTCTAAAACTTATTAATTGTCAAAGTGAATTAGATAAAGATTCTTTGCATTTGTGCTTGAAAAGTTCTTTGTTACCATTATGTAATTTATACAATTGATATATAACAGCCAAAAGCAGTTTTTTTTGTGGAATGCCAAGAAGTAAGTTTTCTATTTGTTTGGAGTTAGTTCTCTCATAAGAATTAATATACCGTTGTATTAATCAGAAAAACTGTTTCCCAAGGCAATATAAATTTTATTTTTCATTTGCACTTTTTAAAATAAAATGTAATAAAAAATGGTAACTTTAGCAGTGGCAGAAAGTTCAGTGCGATTTACAATGACAATCAGAAGATAATTTAATATGAAACACTTACCAATAACAATAGCAGTACTTCCCCTCACTTCTGGCCATTGGCTACGTAATTTAGGTATACAAGAATCTATAAAATCTTGAATATGTTCGGTCAATTCCATCGCCTAAAAGATTAACACACAAACGTACAATTTATGTTGAATTATAAATTTTCTTTTTAACACTTACAATAACTTTAACAAAATCGACTACAAAAATGTTGTAGTTCAATTGTCCATGATCTAATAAATGGCGTTGAGCCAAATCATTGATTTTAATAGAGTGTAATAAACTGCATACTTTGCGTAAAGTCCCTTTGCAAGCCTGAAGAAAATTAAAATACGTTATACGATTTTTAAATTATTATTAGTATTAAAATTTGTTTCACCCTTATAATAGTTGATTCTCCTTCGCTTAGATGTAAAAGCAGAGGAAAAAGATTTGCAATTAATTGCTCTTTCAAAGCTTCACTCGAAGAATTAGGAGAGACTGTTCCATCGTTCCTAGACATTTTTGATTGACATAAATCTCCAAAAAGTACTATGGCTGCTTCGCGTATTTCCAAAGAATAGCTCCCAAAGAATGGACGTATACGTATGGCCAAAGAAACATGAAAAGATTCAACACGATCACTGGGTAAATTTTGCAAAATACGAGCCAAGCCACGCATACTTTCCAATGGAATATTTATCAAGCATTCACTAGTAGCAAAAAAATATTTAAAAACTTCATAAATTATGTACACATATGGAAAGTAATATTCAAAATCCAATACGCACCTTCCTGTATCATCAATTCCCTTAAGTAATGCTGTTATAGCAGTCTCATCATATTTCTCAATATCCTCTTGATTTAAATGGCCCACATAACCCATACCTTGAATACTTAAGCCCCGAACTACTGCATTTGGATCACTTAATGCTGACGTCAAATGATTCATTATAATCGAAGAGACATCCCCACATGGTTTAAGTGGAACTAGACGGGAAAATAAACCCACAGCTGCTACGCGTTGGCCATCGTAGGGTGATGATACGTATTTGCTCAAAGTGGTTACAACATCTTTCATTATATTCGAACCGATGTTTATTTGGTTCGATAGACCAATTGCCATTGGTGTTAGTAATTCAATGAAATTTTTGAGATCAGTACTAGAGGCTAAATGAGTGTGTACAGTCAGTACAGTGGAAATTTGTTCCATTTCCAAACTGTCCAAAAACTGTTGAAACGTTTCTAACATAATTTGACAAGGATTAAGTTTTACTGTTTCCTTATTGGGTACAAAACCGAATTTCGTTTTTGTTACCGATGTCAGAGAGTTGTTTGAAGTGGAAGCTAATGTGGGTGAATTGCTTCTTATGCCTGTATTCATTGGGGCAGCTAAATTTGTATACGACGCCAAAGCAGTCAAAAGCATGGTAAATAGTTCCGGAAATTTCCGTTTCAATTGCTGTGTAGGAAGAAATTAAAATAACCCGTCATTTTGAAATAAACTTCCTTAAAATATACAATTATTCGTACCTCTTTTGTATCTTTGCATGGCATCATTTTATGTAGAGCACAAAATATTGCAAAAGGTTGAACACTTGCAATCTTTTGTCTTTCAACACAAGGCTCATTTGGTTCATATATACATGATGAAGACAGTATTTGAAGGAAGTGTTCCAGCAAAATACCAGTTAAATCACTATCTGTGCATATCAAATGCCAATATTCCACAACATTCCTACAATAGTTATAAAAGTATAACGAAATATTTATATCAATATATCGAACTAAATCTCACTCTTCGTAAGGTAACTGCTGGCCCAGAATTTCGCAGGACACTAATTTTGGGTGGTGCTTAGTTAAAGCAACCAGCGCTTTAAGTACTCCAGATTTAGCACGGTTTACATCACATCCATGAATAGCCTAAAACACAAAAAATTAATTCCTGCAATAAAAATAACTTAAAATTTTATAAATTTTTAGCCGATATTCGACAAATAGTTCCAAATAAATTTTTGTGACTGGCTAGTTTTGACACAATGCCGTTTAAGATTAACTAATAATAATTAAAATTGTACTGCTTCAAATGTTAGGAAACATTTTTAAAACTTTCTTTTTACAAGCATACCTACCGCTAAACTTTCTTTAACAAGGTCTGGTATTGCGTGAAACAGCTCCGAACCTTTTTGTTGAATGAAAAATTTCAAAACCACTGATGCGCCTATAGCAGAACTCTGCTCAGGATCCTTCAAACTGTGCAGCAAAGTTTTACTAAAATTAAATAATATTTTAGGTTGTATACACAGCTGTCTATGATTTCGTTACTTACCAAAATTGCAAATACTGAAAGTTTGAAATACGTACTGAAATAATTTTGGCAATCTCGCCAGCAAGATTATAAATTTGCTTAGGATCATCGGTTATAATTTGTTCCTTGACAAGCTCAATTTCTTTTATCCAATCGGTTGCACTATCGGCAATGGTCAGGGTTTCGTAAATGCAAGCGATTTCTAATGTTTTTTGCAATATATCTACAGATACTTGGCGTACTGTCCCATTCGAGTCAATACAACGTGGAACAATTTTACCCAACATTTGCCCAGTCTGATTAAATTTCGATGGCGCTTCACAGCCAATTTTCATTGACTTAATATAGACATCCAAAGTATTGTTATAGACATGACTCGCACATATGCGAACTTCAGAGTTTTTATCTCTTATCCAAGTTTCTAGAATTGAAATAATCAAATCTAGTGTTGATGGCGAAGGATCTTGTTCAATTATAACTTTAACCAGTTGATTGAGTTCTGGTAGGGATTCGTTTAAGTACTTGGCTAGAAAACTATTACGTTCATCTTCTTCCTGAGATTCGAATTTCATTTTTAAGTTTTGAGCACAGCAGAAAAAGTTCTTGCAGGCAATTTCGAATATGACACCACCATCGACGGATTCAGTGGCTTCTTCTCCTCCGATGCGAATAAAGTCGGTACCCAATTTTAAAATAATGGGCAGTAGTGGTAAATCATCAAACGGTTGTTGAATTGGTATGCTGAAGACGGCTTCCATTATTTGTTTTCGGTATTTCAAAGGCGATGACATTTTTTCCTTTGTTTTTATCATTTGGTTACATATACTTAGCAATGTATTTAAAATGGCAGACATAACGCACTGATCTTTTGTGACTGTCAGTTGCAAAATCAAAAAATTCAAAATCGTATCATCTAAATTGCAAAGCGACTCTAGTGGATCTGCTTCTTCCATTATATGACCAAATGCTTTTATCACCAATAGATTGGTCTTGAAATTTTCTAATTCCTTGTGTGTGTCTTTAATGAAATGGAGATTTGAAAAGAATCCAGTCGAGTGTTTTCTACCGCCAATATGAGCTAATTCCGCCATTTTCTTAATTAGAAGGCTGAAATGTTTACGTGAAATATAACCAATGGCTAAAGCACAAGGTATTATTTTTTCTTCATATTCTGCATGTTTTGTATGTTTGTCCAACTTTTCTTGCCGGGCTGAGTTAATGATTAAATCTATTTTAGCACTGACAGTTTGGGCGTCATTGACATGATATAATGTCAAAGCAATCGCTTTAATTAGCATACCTCTTTCAGTGCTTAATGTTGGAATAACGAACTCATTGTGAGGCAATACCAAAGGATAAATAATCATTTGTTCAGACATTTTATTCGCTAATCTTTCAGCAAAATGCTCATCATGTTTAGTTAAAAATTCATTGGTTTCCATAATAAACAGGGTCAGTTTTGCAAAATACAAGCTTTCTTTATTTATGTTTAACAATAAATCGGAAATGTGTTTTTCCCAGAACATTCCTAGTTCCGGATTTAAATGAGGATAATAATGTCTTAGAAACGATAATATATTTGTAGCTCTTTTAATGCAATGATAATTGCCCAACAACGCCAAACATCTGGCATATATTGTTTCCGGAGATGGTACTACAACTTTACCACTTTTAGCAAAACTTGGTGCTATTGATTTTGCTGCAGTTTCCTCTGAAGCTACGGCAACCTCTTTCTTGTCTGACTCCTCTTCTTCCGCTGCCACTTCGAATTCTATATTTGGTGATTTGGCAAATAGACTGGCCAGACATTTGGCCAAGTTCGAACATATATCAGTGTAGTCCAGCAAAACAAAATAATTCAATAGTTCTCTTTTTAACAATTCATCCATTGTGCCTACTGTGGAAGCTAACATAAATAACGAGTTCTCACAAGAAAGTACAAAATTGGCATGTTCCTCTAAGGAGCCATACTCTTGATTGACTTTCGAAAATTTGCAACTGTACCGCACTATAAACCACACAAATTCTTTCTCTTTGATTAGGGATTTTTGCGCTAGCGCTACTATACACTTCAATAACGTCAATTTCATCTTAATATTCCTCTCGCTTGTGATCATCTGCTTCAAACATTCAATAAAGGCTTGTAGTTTATTTTCAATATTCACAGTAGATGTATTGAGAAGATGAGTCAATATCAATAAGCTCTTAATACGTTCTCTTTCGCTGTTGTTCCTTAAATGCATTAGCAAAGTTTCCATTATTTTGGCAGCATATATACTGGACAATAAATAAAAACATCTTAAAACTTCATAGTGGCCCTTTACGGTTTGCGGCTTTTCATAGTCTGGGTAGACACAGACCAAGTCAAACAAATTTGATATCAACTGTTCAGCAACTAGGTCTAATACTGATGGCTGAAGGGAAATGTTTGTTTTCAATACGGCTGACAAAAATTGTGTTACTGAATTCCTTTCTATTGACCGACGGTATAAATTTAATATTTGTGGTATGAGACGAGGTGTTCGATCCTGTATTTTATCTGCTGGTAGCAGTGGAAACATTGACGAAAGAGCTTGCAGAATTTCCACACAAACTTTTGGTTCCCTGGACTGCAGCCATTGGTTGAAGAGAACGTCGTACGCTACCGAAATTTCAGTAGAACAATTTATAAGGGATTCTACTTCAGCGGCCAAAGGTGATATCACTTCATTATTTTCTTCATTTAGAAGAGATGCTGAAGTTGAATTAGTCGAAGAGTGTTCCAATAAAGCTTCACTAAAGCGGCCAATAGCTAAAAAGAAACATATAAAACAAAGTTCATACATATTTCTTATCACATGACGAGCTATTATTAAACTTGCAATATTTTCGCTAAATGGATTTTAAACTAGTCATTTTAGACAGAATAGCCGGAAATTTTATATTTTTAGTGTTAGCATTCCAGTTTTGCATACGTTTTATTCCAAGTAGTTTCCGAGTAAAATTGTGTTCGAAATGCCTACTGCTGACAACGCTGAGCCTTTACGTTCTTTGGATGAACACATCACAATCTTCCTTACAAGTAGAAGGCGACCCATAAACACCGAAGATGTATACTAGCATCATACTATCAGCTCGGCGCTGGGAGCTGATATATTTAATATTGCAAATTGCGTGTGTAAAAAATAGAGTAACAATTTTGGAATTTGCAACTCGCACGCAATTTGACATCCGTCTTAACATCAAAGCATACCCGTATACAACGGAAAATATGTTTCTAATAAAAGTAAATTTTAGAAAACAAATCAGTCAAATCATATCAAAATGTCAAAAAACGTCAGTTTTGCTCGAAATTCAAACATGAACAAATTTTAATTTTGGTAAGCAAACCTGATGACAATCCAACAGTACATGTTCTTTTTTAGATTTTGTACGTCATTTATTCTTTTGAAGCTTAGTACACTATACGCTTAGATGTCCATTGAAAATACAACATATAACGATTCAAAAAGTTCATAGTATATATGTATATGCACATAAATATTTTTTGTAGTACAACTAAACAACTACGCTAACGTTTTTTATAAAGTTTCCAACAACTACTGCGTTCCTATTACATTACATTATTACAAAAATGTCTTACTTTTTATATTACTTTTATCAAATTACCATATGCATGAGCTTGTTTCACATGATCCAATTTAATGCCATTCAAACTAGGCAGGATAGAAGATAATATGGGCTTGATGAAAGGAATCACTCCTAGAATATTTGACGAGGCTATGTTACCCAAACATTGCATAACCATAAAATGTGCAACCGCACCTTCCTTTGTATGACCCATAAGAGCTTCCATAACTATCTTACAATCTTCACTTCGACCAATAGCAACCAAAACTGATAGTGCATGATTTTGTATGTTGGGAACATGTTCTGAAGAACGTGTCAGTTCTTCTAAACTAAAAGCGATGAGTTTTTTACGCGCCTCTGAAGGTATTGAGATTTCAGATTCGACAACTTTTTCGATGGCCCTGTAACGAAGAAAAAATATTTTCAAATTCGATTTACCCATTACCCAAAATACCTTTTTGTAATTTTATTAAATATATTTTTAAGCTCAAAATCGTTTTTTATAAAATTATTAAGCATTTTATTTATATATTCAATATTTCGTTAACATTTTATTTCATTAGCAATAAGAAATAACGAAGTATCGAATAAATAAAACTAATTTGAAATAATTTTGTATAGAACAGTCTTGAAGTTATATATATAATAAAATTAAATAAAAAGGTAAAAAATTAATATCAATCAACATATTTTTTACGCACTTTAGAATAATTGCCAAAGTTTGTTCGGTCATTTTGGGATGCTTTTCTTTATACTCCATCAAAATATCTGTAGCTCTGAGAGGATGCGTTTCAAAAATCTTAGCCATGGCTGATTGTATGGCCATCCGTACGGTATCATCTTTATCCGACAATCCATCGAACAAATTATTTAAAACATCTGAAAATAAGAAACTTATTAAATATGATTAAAGTTTAACGAGAATAGTTAAGAATTTTGCTGTTAGGTATTTACATATTTCGAGCTTAAGCTAGTATATTAAAAAAGACGAAACATCCGATCGAAAATGGAATTTAACTCTCATGTATGATTCGGTGCTTTAAAGATTATTTTTGAAGTTACTCGACCGTGTACAGGAGAGGGCGAAGAAAGTGATCGGAGACCGTAGGGTATCTAAATCTATTGATTATCTTGAGCATCTTTGCAATTTGGTGCGCGTTTCGTTATTTTATAATAACTATAACGGGATGAGCTATAATGAAATCAGGGAATTCATTTCTGAAATTCATTCCATTTTAAGCTCAAAGAGTTCTACAGTAAGGGCGCACGCATTTGTGGGTAATATTCCAACGAATCGCACTACTAGTAACTATTTTATTATTTATTATTTTATAACCATTTTATTTATCGCAGTGTGGTATTGCTTTTAACATATTTGCATAAAATTTCATAAAAATAAACGAGTACTAAAATTATTTACAGAAGTGGTGAAAATATTTACAACATAAAAATATTTTGCTATGTTTCTATTTTATTCAAACAACATTTTTGTTATAAATTTAAATTTCTATATTTTTGTAATATAAGAACTTTCACAAAGAATAAATAAGCTCTTTTGTGCTACATTCAACTATGTGCATGGCGAATTCGAATACCTACAAAGGTCGAATGTACGCACATCTCAAATGCTTATTATGTAAACCCAACTTTCTGCGGTGTAATTTATATTTTTGCCAGATCCGCAACCTTAAAAAGAATAAAAAACGTAAAAATATCGATTTAACTTTTTCTGAAATGCACCGCCTTAATGAAGATACTTATGTAGCATTCTTTGTAAAAATATAGCATAAAAATACTAGCAACAGGTTAAAATCATGCACTTCCGCAAAGAAAAATCAATAACAGCTACTATATTTTATACATTACAGAAGCTATTCTAGCTTTTAATCTTTAAAGTAAATATTTAAATCAATCGTTTTATCAAACAAATATAAAATTTTTGTATAAATATGTATGTTTATATGTTCATACATACATATATGCACACACACAAATTGAGTCATAAATTACATTTCAATTACAAATAAATATGTACATAATATGTATATAAATATTATGTATTACATTTCCACAGTAACGTACGGTATACTATCGATATTTAACTTGATTAACATGCAACTTGCTGTATACACAATGCATATTTATGTATGTTGTGTTCATCCAATCGAAATATTTATATAATTATTTATAATAAATCGATTGGAAGAGATTGCTTTCGGAAAAATTCATATTCTTCGGACATTCGGAGATTCGACCGCGGACACAAAACTCTAACCTTAGCACTGCTTCAAGTTCTGTTGCTATTTTTTCATACAAAATGTATGTACAAAGTCCGATGAGTACAATGGGTATGGCACAGAGTTTACTTTGCTTTATATCTCGCCGGTTCATATCATGCTCGACGGATCAAATATGTTGCGTGTAAAACAAAAAGGTTTACAGATACATAATTTATTATACATAAATAATACAACAAATTACTGAGCAAATTAGTAGCACCAAAGCGTTTAATATTTTAGTAGTCTGAATACAAATGAATTATATAATGTAAATAAAAATAGAGTAATCGAAATTCTGCTATTGGCGTTGTATACCATTCACTTGTTTCGAAGATACAACCAGTTCGAAAATTATTTTCCAATTGTGCTTTCATGTTGCACGCAACGTTACTTTTCGTAAATGAGACAGGGGCAAATTACGAAAATCTATTTCGATCGAAATTTTCATTTAAGTGACATTGGAATTTAGATCGACATCGAATGCGGTAATTTGGGCTCAGCTTATTTTTTAATACACTTGGCAGATTGAACTTTAATTTGGAATGGCACTCCATTACCCCTTTGATTTTAGATACTACTTAATACACAGTGCAATTAGAATGCATTTTGTAATCTTGATGAAAAGATATATAAAACACAAATAAGGTAAAAAATGTTTAGCAATGTAATTTAATAGTTTGATATTATATGTGTACATAATATATATGTATGTATATGCATATATTTTGTTTGAAAATTTTTTTAAAAGTTGTTGCGGTTATCCATGTTAAAAAGAAAAATAAAGTACAAATACCTTCTAAAATAGAGGGCTTATCAGGTGTTGATATTCCGCCTGTCCCTCCACTTCCTCCTCCTCCCTTATTATGATCCATTCGTTTCGTTGAGGAGCGAGTTCTCTTCCACTTCTCCAGTTTAAAAGGTAGTGACGTTTTTCTTTAATTTTATTTTTAGTTTTCGTACTTTTTTTGAAGGCGTTAACTTTGTGTATTTCACAATTTGAATTTTCACTTTTTCCTTTGTTAATAAATTAATTACTACCACTTTATACAAATGAATACCACGTAATACTTTCTCTTATCACACAAGATTTTAAATTTAAACAATTTTTAAACATTGTAGTAAGTAATAACTACATGTCTATATATGTGCGAGCTTTATAAGTTTCCTAAAACATATGTAAGTAAAAATATTATTTTCATGATTTCCATATTTCTTAATATACCCGTTCTTTCAATACACTGTGCAAAGTTCTCCAATCAACTGGTTTCATCATTATTTTATTACAAATAAAACTGTGAAGAGGGGACTAAAATAAAAGGAGTGCGAATTTGCTATTCAAGCAGGGCCCCCTTTCTCCTTTTTATTTTTATTATTTAAGTTTGCCTATAGATTATTTAACAATATTTACTGTTAGTTGGCAAATTACAGTAGAAAAATATATTTTCAACTACTATTAATCACTTGAAAGAAAAACAAATTACGTTTCCAAAATAGAGCTGCCAACAAACAGAAGATGCCAAGAAATTGTGGATTATTCCATTCTCTTGCAAAAAAATGTCCATGAGAGTACATACATATGTATATAGATACATAAATATGTTTGAAGATTTTCAACCATTATTCCCAATATATTTTAAATAAAATGTATATATTTGGTCAAAAACTATCTGAGCGTAATCACGTAAACGATATTTTACAATATGAGAATTGAATAACAATAGTACATGCATGTGATATAATTCAATAATTAATTTAAGAAAATAATTCAATATGATTGTAACAATTAATTCAATATGATACAGAAATTAATTCAATATGATTGCAAAGTTGGATTTTAATAAATTAATTATTGTATAAGAATAGTGTCGTCACACAAACTTGAAGTCAGTTATATGGTTGCATATGTATAAAGAGAACTACATGTGATTACTTGAGGAGATACCGAGGAAGTTGGCAGCCCTAGTGTCGGCATTTGACAAGAGAAACAAACAAGGCCACCAGACGAAAGTTGGAAGTTACAAAGCGCCGGCACATATATACAACAGCCGTCGCTTATGACGCATATAATAAAAAGTCGCCCGTCCATTATTCAATATATGAGCATTTTACACGGTATAATGTACTGCAAGATGTTCTATTAACCAAAAATCATCGTCGACAAACGGTCACCTGTCGACTTTTATGCACAGCTAATTCAATCCAAACACGAGTAATTATATAAAAACGAGATTAGTTAATAATTTTTTAATATAATATAATATTAAAAAAACAATAATTGTAAATATTTTGACATGCTTATACGGGCAGCTAACATATGATATTATGCCATATAGTAAATATATCGTTAATTCAAGTGATCTGGCAGCTGCATTTAAGTTTTGTTTCACTACATTTCGTGAAAAATTATAAATTTTCACAAACGTTTTAGTAAAGAAAATGGAAAATATACCGCGAACCCATGAAGGTGAGTTTGGACACTAGCAAATGTTTATAAATACTATAATGCTAATGAATAACTGGATGGGTATTTAATTTAACTTTTCAGACATTGAGGCTCAAATTGCAGACATTCAACTGAAGAAGAAGGATGTGCAGAAAAGTGCCACTGAAGGAGTTGGTTTATTGGATAGTGGCAATTTCTACGATACTGATTTTTATGATGAGGGGGGAAAAAGTAAAAATCGTTATGATGGTTATCATAATACAATTGCAGCTAACGATGAAGCCGATGATGACGAAGATGAGGGCATTCCCGTAGCTCAAAAGCGCACAACTTACACAGCCCCTAAATCCATTCTTAATGATATAACTCAGGTATGTGTACTTTAAGTTAAATATGTATGTGAGCTTTCAAGTATTGCCTTTTATTTTACAGGGAAAGGAAGATGTTGACCCTTTGGCTGATCGTAGACGTCCGACTATAGCTGATCGCGAAGATGAATATAAACAAAAACGTCGTCGTGTTATTATATCACCTGAGAGAGCTGATCCTTTCGCAGAAGGTGGAAAAACACCCGATATCGGATCTCGTACTTATACTGACATTATGAGAGAGCAAATGTTAAAAGGCGAAGAAAGTGAACTTAGACGTAAAATTATAGAAAAATCAAAGGATGGTACTTTGTTAAAAACAGTGCCGGATCCACCAAAAGAGGGCGGTCGCAAACGTGGACGGTGGGATCAGACTGTAAGCGACAGCTTTGTTCCAGCTAAAGTAGCGGCTACACCTAATAGCGCTGCAACTCCGCAATGGGAAGAGGTAAATATTGCGAGTACGAAACTGTTCTACATTTTTTCTTTATTTATTTATTTATTTATTTATTTATAAGCTATCTTAAGGCTAGTTAGGATAACTTATATGGAAAAGCAATGGCTGCTATGGCCTTCAGCTAGTCAGGTTAAGGAATAGTTAAATGCTTCTATTACTAACGTTGTTTTGGTTAAAAGGATATGCAAGAAATACAAGAAATTGCCTAAAAGAATTCAATTATTAAAATTTTTTTTTTTTTTTTTTTTTTTTTTAAGTTAATATAGGGGTATTTAAGGTATTAAATGTCCTTGAAAATATTATTTGCTTTTAGAAACGAGATAAGAGTAAAGATATGTTGGATAGATGGATTGGATAGGTAATGGATGGGATATGCTCGAAAAAAGTGATTGCGACTGTCTGTGAATCTAGTACAATGGATTAAGATGTGTTTGAGAGATATTATGCTACTTTCGCAATATGGGCATGTGTTATTTATACTGGGATCAATCAAGCACCTGTTAGTCACAGAGGTATGACCAAGCCTAAGTCTTAGAAATCTACGACATTCGGTTATGTTAACAAAGTTGCTAATATTAGTTTTTAAGTAAGTGTCTATATTAATTTTGTTCTGGTTGATATCCTTGTACCAGTTAGAGGTTTTAGACCATAGATTAAATTGGAAAACAATAGATTTATTAATATGTTTAACAATGTCCTTAATGTTGAGATTGTCAGAAACAAAAGTGGGAGATCGAATGGCACTTTTTGCTGCAGCATCCGCAAACTCGTTTCCGGGAATAAGACAATGCCCTGGAATCCACAGTATAGCAATTTTAGGGTAGTAATTTATAAGAACGTTCCTGATGTAGGAAACATAGAAATTGTTATTATGTAGATTGTTTATAGCGTGGAGAGATGAAAGTGAGTCAGTGCAGATTAGGTATTTACCAGCTTTTTTGACAGCATATTTAATAGCTTCATAAATAGCAATGATTTCTGCTGAGAAGATAGAGGAATATTCCGGAAGAAGGGAAACTTTTATTACAGAATTTTCCGTTGTGACGCTGAATGCTATGTTGTTGTCATGTTTAGATCCATCTGTATATATGAGGGAATAGTTATTATAGGAACTTTTAGTTTGGAGAAATAGCTTCCTGTATATGTCAGCTGCAGTGTTATCTTTAGTATATAGACTTAAGGAAAAATCCAGTCTGCTTTTATCAAACTGCCATGGAGGTCTAGTAGGAGTTGATAAATTTTTTCTTGGTTTGTATGGGAGATTCTTTTCCTGAGCTTGTCTGATGATTCTGTTTACGACTGAGGAGGGCTTGGTGCTTGTATGTCGGCGAGAGTATGTTACACAAATTTTGAAAATGGGGGAGTTATAACTATCGACAATATTACGTAGAAGTTTGAGAGAAACTATATCCCTATAAACTTCAAGGCTTTGAATATTTGCTTCAAATAACAGATTATAAATCGGTGTAGTTCTAAATGCTCCGAAAGCGATTCTAAGCGATGAGTTGACTATTCTTTGTATTTTTTGAAACCGTGTTTTTGGGGCCCATCCATATAAGTATAGGCCGTAATTGATTTTAGCTAAGATTAGGGCTTTAATGGCGGATATTATTGAATGTATGCTACAGTTATATTTTTTATTAGATAAACATTTTATAACATTTAATTTTTGGTTTAGGTTGTTGGTAATATAACTAATGTGATCATTCCAGTTGTATTTCTTGTTAAGGATAATTCCTAGGATTTTCAGGGTGTCGCAGTTAAGTATATTTAAAGAGCCAGTGGAGATACTGGTTCGACAGTTAATTTTCTTGCAAATGTGTAAGTGTCTGCACTTAGATAGTGACAGTTCAGCACCGGAGTACTTGCACCATTTAGTAATGTATCTGAACTGAGGTTCCATATTGATAGTTTGGCTTTTTTCTTTGTTGAGGTTCTTAATTAAGTAGAAGTCATCTGCATAAGCAACGAACTTATATTCATGTAGTGAGAGAAAGTAGTTACTAAGCTTATTGTAAGATATTAAGAATAGAATGACCGATAGTGGCGAACCTTGTGGAATACCATTGTGTAAAGGATAAATTCTAGAATAACTATTGTGGACTTTAACTCTGATAAATCTGTTAGATAAAAAATTTGTAATGAACTTTATAATAATGGGCCCTACGCCCCATTCGATTAGCTGATGGATGACAGTGTGTATACCTATTTTATCGAAAGCTTTAGAGAAATCAAGTGAGACTATTGATGTGTGACTTTTATGAGATAAGGAGTTAGTTACTAAGTGATCAATGAAGAGGTGAGCATCACTAGCAGATTTTCCTTTTCTGAATCCAATTTGATGAGGACAAATAAGACCCTTGCAGGATACAAACCACCATAAACGGTTAGCAATAATCTTGTCTAGTACCTTAGATGTGCAAATATTTAGAGAAATTGGTCTGAAGGATTTAACTTGGGTTTTGTCACAGTTAGGTTTCAATATAGGAGTTATAGTGCTAATTTTATAGAAATGTGGAATGAAGTTATGTAAAATTAAGTTGTATAGTCGGATGAGTCTATTTTTAGTGGTATAGCTGAGGTTGGTAATCATCGGATAAGTAATTCTGTCTATACCCGGAGTTTTCCCCTTCAATCTGCTAATAGCAAAATCAAGTTCCTGTAAAGTTATATTTTCTTCAATAGCCATTGCTATGTTGTCCGAGGTAGACGTTAGAACTAAATTTTTTACAGAAACTTTGTTACTTATAAATTCGTTTGAGAAATTGGTGTCATGAGACTCAGAGGACCAGAATAGCCCGAACTCGTTAGCAATAGAGTGATTGTCTGTAACGTAAGTACTAGGATTTGACGTAGATTGTAGCGAATGGATAGTTTGAGGTAAACGTAGGCCACAGAACGTTCTGATATTGTGCCATATCTTTTTGGTTGGAGATTTTGGGTTAATTTCGGAGGTAAAATCCGAAATAGATTTGGACTTCGAAATCTTTAAATACCGCTTAAATTTGGCTTCTGCTCTTTTATAGTTAATTATATTTTCCGTATTAATATTTCTTTTAAGTTTATGCCAAAAATAGTTTTTTTCTTTTTTAAGACTGTTGAGACGGTTGTTCCACCAAGGAACTGTTTTTTTAAAAGATAGGTTAGTCTGTGGTATCGAGTGATTCGCGCTCTGCATGATAATTTTTTGCAAGTTAGAGGCTTCTTTATTGATGTTGTTACTTTTGTCACGCATAGTATCAAAATGAGAAGACATATTGTTGAATTTGGGCCAATCAGCTTTGTCTGTGTTAAATTTAGGTCTAGGCTTAGGAAATACAGGTGGTGGTGAAGAGAACGCTTTAATAAGGATGGGAAAATGATCACTACCGTAGAGGTTATCCAAAGTACTCCATTCTGACTGAATTTTTAAGTTGGGAGAGCCAAATGTTAGATCTATATTAGTAAGCGAGTGCCGAGTGCTGAAATGTGTAGGTGAGCCATCATTAAATATGATAAGATTAGAGTCTGTAATATAATCAGCTATAATATTTCCTCTCATGTTGTTACTAGTGGATCCCCACAATGTATGCCAACTATTGAAGTCCCCAGTTATAAGAACATTATTGATGTACTGATCGTATAAATTTCTTAATGTAGATAGGGTTAGATTTTGAGAGGGGGGCAAGTAGGAATTGATAATTGTAAATTTCTGTTTAGATTGAATTATAGCACCAACGGAATCGAAATCATTTGTAAGTGTAATAGGGACAAATTCTATGGAATTGTGAATAAGTAAGGCCACACCACCATAGGAATGTGGCGCCGAATTTTTAAAGATGCATTTATAATTTAACGGAATGGGCAAATTAGCGGTAGAATGGAAATGAGTCTCTTGAAGCGATACGATTTTAGGACTATATTTCTTTAATAGCAATTGGAGCTGATTGTAGTTATTTGCATATCCTTTGATATTCCACTGAACTATGCTTAATGTCATATGTAGAAGAAAAGATTAAATATTAAGTTAATGAGAAGAGGAAGTGCAGGGATGTTAATGCAGGAATAAGGATCACTCCTGCATCATCTCCGCCTCCTGATCACTAGAATCAGTAATGTGGGAATCAATGACCTTTGAACTACGATTAGGTTTAGAAGTATTAGTTTTAAACTTAGCTTTCAACTGCGATTTAATTCTATTTGAAGTATTTTTTGGTAAAATAATTGGTCCTTGAGCCTTAATAATGTTGGATTGTTGTGTTTGATCTATTCTCTCCAGTATGATTGATTGAGGTTCTATCGTGCGGGTACTGGCTATGTGGTTAACAGGGCTGGGCGTAGGTTGTTTATGCTCTGAGGTGTATGTAATATCGTCGTAGATGACTGGGTTGGTTCTATTGTTATTAGACTGATTAGGGTTGGTAACAGCTGCATAAGTGTTGCTCTTGTTATGGTGTCGTTGGTTATAAATTCTTTCAGCATTTTTAATTGAGGTTTTCTCATGTACTCTAATCGCTTGAATTTCCTTATTCTTTAAAAAGATTGGGCAAATTTTGTCTTTAGCTGAGTGCTTTAGGTTAACCATGTTACTTTCTTTGCAGTTAATGCAGCAAATCGTGTTTGTGCATTTTTCATTAACATCTACGTTGATATGATAGGTATTAGCGCAATTGAAACATGTTTTTTCGTTTTCACAGAACTTTTGTAGATGCCCATAACGGAGGCAATTGCTGCAACGAAGTGGAGGAGGTATGTAGGGGCGCAAACGAATTTTTTGATAACCTAGGTATATATGCTCAGGAAGATTGATTGATGCAAAAGTTAAAATTATTAGGCCAGTTTCTTTGAGGGTTCCATTTTCCATTCTAAATATTTTTTTGACTTCTGTAACATTTTGATCAGCCAGATTAGTAAGTATTTCTTCGATGGGGATATCAAATAAGTCAGAAGAATAGAAGACTCCCTTAGAAAAGTTTAAGGATTTATGCTCAGTTACTTCAATTTTTATTGTGGAGCTCATAGACGTGAGTTTTATAAGCTTATTTGCTTGGTAAGTATTCTTAGTTTTAACTAAGAGGGTACCATTTCGCAGTTTTTTGCAGTCAGCTATATCACCAGAACAAGTAGTATCAATCACTTTTTTAATTAAAAAAGGTGATACGTTTGTGAATCCATTATTATTATCTAAACGTGTGATGGTTAGGTATATAGGACCGGACGAGTTGATTGTAATTTTTTTATTGAAGTCATATTGCAAGCCGGGGTTATAAGTAAAATATGATTTTTTCTTGGAGACATCAGGTGGATCATTCATGATTGAACAGTTATATATTTATATATTGGGTTTTTAGCTTAGTACGTTTTTTGTTTTCTTTTTTTTTTTTGTTAATGCACTTAACGGCGAAATTAACAATGAAAGAGAGGGTAAAGATTTTTGTACTTTGTAAGTAAGCTGTAATTAAACACTTTCGTTCGCTACAAGCTCTTAACAACGACTGAACACACATTTTTTTTTTTTTTTTTTTTTTTTTTTTTTTTTTCTTATTTGATTTTTTTCTTATTGTTTTTAGAAAACACCTGCCGATCATCGTTGGGATGAAACTCCTGCTCATAAAACAGGATCAGAAACACCGGGAGCCACCCCGGGGATAAGTACTCGAATTTGGGATGCTACCCCAGCTCATGCAATGACACCGGGTCATGAAACGCCAGGGCATGAGAAGTCCGTACGACGCAATCGTTGGGATGAGACCCCAAAAACCGAAAGAGAAACTCCTGGCCATAGTGGATGGGCTGAGACACCTAAGCCGGACAGAGGAACAAGTGATAATATAGTACCAGAGTCTACACCGGGAGCTTCTAAACGGCGCTCACGTTGGGACGAAACACCCTCTAATGCTACACCATCTGCTATGACACCGAGTATGACCCCAAGTATGACACCGCATGCTACACCGGGACATGTAACGCCAATGTTAACTCCTGGTGGTTCTACGCCCATCGGTGTAAAAGCAATGGCCATGGCTACTCCAACTCCTGGAGCCTTAGCTGCCATGACACCCGAGCAATTACAAGCATATCGGTGGGAAAAAGAAATCGATGAAAGAAATCGTCCTTTCACTGACGAGGAATTAGATCAAATGTTTCCCCCTGGATATAAAATTTTGCCACCTCCTGCAGGTTATGTACCCCTTCGAACACCAGGCCGTAAGTTAATGGCAACGCCTACACCTATAGCTGGCACACCTGCCGGTTTCTTTATTCAAGTGGAGGACAAAAATGCAAAATTCATGGACAATCAGCCAAAAGGACAAAACTTACCTTTTATGAAACCAGAAGATGCACAATATTTTGATAAGCTGCTTGTAGATGTCGATGAAGATTCTTTATCTCCAGAAGAAATGAAAGAGCGTAAAATAATGAAATTGCTGCTTACCATAAAAAATGGCTCGCCTCCAATGCGTAAATCTGCTTTAAGACAAATTACAGATAAGGCTAGGGAATTCGGCGCCGGGCCGTTATTTAATCAAATTTTACCATTGCTGATGTCTCCTACATTAGAAGATCAGGAAAGACATCTTTTAGTGAAGGTTATCGATCGCGTTCTGTACAAACTGGATGATTTGGTAAGACCTTATGTCCACAAGATTCTTGTTGTTATTGAACCTTTACTGATCGATGAAGATTACTATGCCCGTGTTGAGGGTCGTGAGATTATATCAAATCTGGCTAAGGCCGCCGGATTAGCAACTATGATTTCTACTATGCGTCCAGATATCGATAATATTGATGAATACGTACGTAATACGACAGCTCGTGCGTTTGCTGTTGTCGCTTCAGCTTTAGGTATACCCTCTCTATTGCCTTTCCTTAAAGCTGTGTGCAAGTCGAAAAAATCTTGGCAAGCTAGACATACTGGTATTAAAATTGTCCAACAAATAGCCATTCTGATGGGATGTGCAATTTTGCCGCATTTAAAAGCACTTGTTGAGATTATAGAACATGGGTTGGTAGATGAACAGCAGAAAGTACGAACTATAACAGCTCTGGCTATAGCCGCTTTAGCTGAAGCTGCTACACCATATGGCATTGAGTCATTCGATTCTGTTCTAAAACCCTTGTGGAAAGGCATACGCACCCATCGTGGTAAAGGTTTAGCAGCCTTTTTAAAAGCTATTGGCTACTTAATTCCACTAATGGACGCCGAATACGCTAATTATTACACACGTGAAGTGATGCTTATATTGATTCGTGAGTTCCAGTCTCCCGATGAGGAGATGAAGAAAATTGTATTAAAAGTAGTAAAACAATGCTGCGCAACAGATGGTGTAGAAGCTCAATACATCAAGGAGGAGATTTTGCCGCATTTTTTCAAATTTTTCTGGAACCATCGCATGGCGTTGGATCGTCGTAATTACCGCCAATTGGTCGATACAACAGTTGAAATAGCTAACAAAGTAGGAGCATCGGAAATTATTAATCGCATTGTAGACGATCTTAAGGATGAAAACGAACAATACCGCAAAATGGTTATGGAAACCATTGAGAAAATAATGGGTAATTTGGGAGCGGCTGACATAGATTCCCGTTTAGAAGAACAACTTATTGACGGTATACTATACGCTTTTCAAGAACAAACAACTGAAGACGTAGTTATGTTAAATGGTTTTGGAACTATTGTTAATCAACTGGGAAAACGTGTTAAACCATACTTGCCACAAATTTGCGGCACCATTCTTTGGAGACTTAATAACAAATCTGCCAAAGTCAGACAACAGGCGGCAGATTTAATTTCTCGTATTGCCATTGTAATGAAAACATGTCAGGAAGAAAAGCTAATGGGCCATTTGGGAGTTGTACTATATGAATATCTTGGCGAAGAATATCCAGAGGTATTGGGTAGTATTCTAGGTGCTCTTAAATCGATCGTTAATGTTATTGGAATGACCAAAATGACACCACCAATTAAAGACCTATTGCCCCGTTTGACGCCTATTTTAAAAAATCGGCATGAAAAAGTGCAAGAAAATTGTATTGATTTGGTAGGTCGTATTGCTGACAGAGGCCCTGAGTACGTCTCTGCCCGTGAGTGGATGCGTATTTGTTTTGAACTGTTAGAGTTGTTAAAAGCTCATAAGAAGGCAATAAGACGAGCTACAGTAAATACATTTGGCTATATTGCCAAAGCCATTGGTCCTCATGATGTGCTGGCCACTTTACTCAACAACCTCAAAGTGCAAGAACGTCAAAATCGTGTTTGTACTACAGTAGCTATAGCCATTGTGGCAGAAACCTGTCGTCCTTTTACCGTATTGCCCGCCCTTATGAATGAATATCGTGTACCAGAACTTAATGTTCAGAATGGTGTTCTCAAGTCGCTATCATTTCTTTTTGAATATATTGGTGAAATGGGTAAAGATTATATTTATGCTGTATGTCCCTTACTAGAAGATGCACTGATGGATCGAGATTTGGTGCATCGACAAACGGCTTGTGCTGCTATCAAGCACATGTCATTGGGAGTATACGGTTTTGGCTGCGAAGATGCCCTGGTTCATTTGCTAAATTATGTTTGGCCTAATATATTTGAAACATCGCCCCATTTGGTTCAAGCTTTTATGGATGCTGTTGAAGGCTTGCGCGTTTCCTTAGGGCCAATCAAAATTTTGCAATACACCTTGCAAGGTCTTTTCCATCCCGCCCGTAAAGTGCGTGATGTCTACTGGAAAATTTATAATTCTCTGTACATTGGTGGACAAGATGCTCTGATAGCTGGTTACCCACGTATAACAAATGATCCGAAAAATCAATATGAGCGTTATGAACTTGACTACACACTTTGAGGATAATAAAAGAAACTTGAACTGCAGAAGAAACTACATATATTATTTCACAATACAACAGCGGTATTAAAGTATGTAAACAACAGCTCTTCAATACGATAACATTTATAACGAAAAAAAATCAAGAGAATTTTAATGACTGCAAGAACTCCAGAAATCGATTATAATTACCGTTTTTTCGGAGTTTTTAATACCAATTTAAATGAAAACTTTTCGCGACTAATATAGATAGGTTTTATCATACATGTATTTTTCATTTGCCTAACTTCATCAGTTATTTTATAGATGTTGATTGATTTCAAAAGCTATTGCCGTCATGAAGATATAATGAAAAGAAAAATATTAGTCATTTAAAAAAATATATTATAAAATATAACGGAAAATAAAGCCCACATAGCTTTTTCCATTTTAAATCGATTCGTTTAATACTACAGCTCGGTACATAATACCACATCTATTTTGTTGAATACTTTACAGTGGATTGAAACTGTATTGAATTAGAAATTCTTTTACCGTTGACTTACGGTTGCAGTACACTGGCACTACAATTGTAGTAATATCTTTTAATACACATATACTATAGATATTTGTATTATTATTTTACAATAATATAAA
Organism: Linnaemya vulpina; assembly: GCA_963675445.1. Taxonomy (NCBI): domain Eukaryota; kingdom Metazoa; phylum Arthropoda; class Insecta; order Diptera; family Tachinidae; genus Linnaemya; species Linnaemya vulpina. The sequence goes on along the minus strand of OY776280.1, from coordinate 39,585,335 downwards.
GTTTACATACTAATTACATAATAAATACCATACAGACTATTAAAATACTTATTAATGACGGATGATACATAAAGAAGTTTGGTATACGTCAGATGAGGAAGTGTTACAATGCTAATCAAATTTACTTCTAACAATAATGTTGATTGCTTGATTTGTTTAACAAGTGATTGATGCCTAGAAGGCCCCAACTTCCGTTAGTACTTAAAATTATATTAAACATTTATCTCCTCAATGATCTGAATGAGATTTTCTAATCCAAATAAGTAATTAATATCCGGTTGTCCATCTGCGGCAGGAAAGACATGAGCAAAATCAATCATTCGTACTCTAACGAAGTCTTCAAATTTAGTGGATTGAGTATTGTTATGTGTAAATATATCAAGGCCATTTGGTGGATTTGAATTCTTATTATTGGAACTTTTAAGTTGAGCATCATCGGCGGTATGTATCAACAAAGTGCCATTGACTTGTGCTTGTTGTACTAATTCTAAGGCCTCACAGTCATAAATAATCAACAAGGAACTTGCATAAAAATTTAGGACAGTTTGCTGAGTAAACCAATCTCTTATAAAATATAGTTGCCTTAATACCTCCCTTACTAAAGGATAAAAGACTTTATGTTCGGCATTTAAGAATTTGCGTATAGTCGTTCTAAGACCAAGTGCATCCAGCTGTTTGCCATAATCCTTACCATACTTATGTAAGACACCGTTTTTGTAAACTTGAAATCCAGGTAAACATAGACCCAACACTTGTTTACAATGAAAATATTTTTTCTCCTCCACCTGACGTTTTTGTGGCGACGATAAGGGATCCCAAGTTCGCTTGCCTACTTTAATATCCATTATACAGGGTTTTGTCATGCCATACGACAGGTCTTCCATTTTTAGAAAGGTATGTTCTTTGGAATTCACTTGTATTTTTATCTTGTTATAAAATTTTGGGATCAACCCGCGAGCTTTCGCCAGTACGGGATCAGTGGTATTTGTTACGCTTTCATAAAAATTCAATTCTCTTTCACCGCACTGCGGTTTACCCATTGGCTTTAGTACACAGCCAACATTTTCATCTTTTAACATGCCCAAATTTTTAGTGTCGGCCGAAAAAGTGTGACCTGCTACTTGATTCTCGAGTAAGGTAAAGCCTTCTGGCAGCTCCAGTTGCAATTGATGCATTTTGGATGATTACTGTGGCTGTACAAGTAAAATGATGCTAAGCCAAATTGAAATCAGGGGTTCAATTACTTCACTCAGTTAATGATTCACACCATGCGTTTAATACCCTTTACATTCCAAGCCTGTTGTACAGGCCTATGTACGTACATACATTACTCAATGTGTACATAAATAAATAACTACATATATTATTGATAATTTTGTTATATTTATCAGTTTGGTTTTTAAGTCGGTCAGAGTTGCCATAGTTTTCCAAATTGGAAATGCACTGCTCAGAGGATGCTCAACTTATAACTTTACTGCATCGACTTTGGAATATTTTATTTGGTAGCCCGATTAACGCATATATTAACAGTTAATAAGGTCGTACAATGTGCCTTGCCATGGGTTTCCAAATCTTAGTGATGGTGATCCCGTTAAAGTTTATTTACTAAAATAGTGCCACGTTCGGGAGGATAAGATGGCAAAATCTATAAAATAGAGCAAAGTATATCAATAATATATAGTTAATGCGTTGCATATGTCATATGTTTTACTCTGCAAATTAAAAAGTGCTAATAAAAAACAGCTGACACATTGGGAATGTGCATACATTCGTATGCAAGCCCAAGACATGAAAATCAGTAGTTCTAGGTAGAAGGAAGGCTTGAGTAAATCGTAATGCAAATACTAAGAAAACGCAATTCAAATCAAAGGCTTATTCAATCTGTTAAAAGCCAAATTGTGAAAGTGATGCGTTCTTAAGCATTCCATAAGTGGTGCTGCGGTAGCATATGCGCTGCTTTAACATTTACGAAGCGTTAAAGATTTCATTTGGGTAAAATGCATACTGTGATATCGCACTTGGTAAAGGCACATGAAAGTTAACAGTATGGCACTACTGAATAAAATAGACTACCGAAATAGTCAACGATGCAACGAGTAAACAAAGCAGTAATTCTGAAACCACGAGTATTATCTCGTTCATTCGGTTTTTTTCCTTCACCGTTTTAACTTGAATATATATACTGCAAGTAAGTTAAATAGAAAGTATGAAATAAATATATAATTATTTATGAAAATAAAAAAGTTAGTGTAGTATTTTAATATATAATTATCGTGATGTTTAATTTTATAGTAGTTTTAATTGTAAATTAAAAAACATTGACTCTAGTAGTAACCACGTGTTCAATATGGCGGATAATCTGCTTTCAATATGAAAATTTTTATATTTATATGCAAATGATGAAGATATTGAATATTCCTTTTGCGGTTTCCACCAGAAGGTCAATTTGCAAAAGCATGGTTTTGACCTGAAGATGGTTGAAGGTGTCTGATTGAATACTAGATTAATTATTTAACATGTGTAATCTGTATAGGTAGTCATTGTTATGTATGTGTAATTACAGAATGGCGGACGCAGCTCCAGCCCGTGGTGGTTTCCGTGGAGGATTTGGTTCTCGTGGTGGTCGTGGCGGCCGTGGCCGTGGAAGGGGCCGTGGACGCGGTGGTCGTGGACGTGGTGGTAAAGAAGACTCCAAGGAATGGGTTCCGGTTACCAAACTTGGACGTTTAGTTCGGGATGGTAAAATCAATTCTTTGGAAGAAATCTATTTGTACTCTTTGCCCATCAAAGAGTTTGAAATCATTGATTTCTTTTTGGGATCAGCGTTGCGCGATGAAGTTTTGAAGATTATGCCTGTACAGAAGCAAACGCGTGCTGGTCAGCGCACACGTTTCAAGGCTTTCGTTGCCATCGGTGACAACAATGGCCACATTGGTTTGGGTGTTAAATGCAGCAAGGAAGTTGCTACTGCTATTCGTGGTGCTATTATTTTGGCAAAATTATCTGTAGTACCTGTTCGTCGTGGTTACTGGGGTAACAAAATCGGCAAACCCCATACTGTACCTTGCAAAGTAACTGGCAAATGTGGTTCAGTATCCGTGCGTTTAATCCCTGCTCCTCGTGGTACTGGTATTGTATCTGCTCCGGTGCCTAAAAAGTTGTTAACAATGGCTGGAATTGAAGATTGTTATACATCTGCTCGTGGTTCTACCGGCACTTTGGGTAATTTCGCTAAAGCTACTTATGCTGCTATCGCGAAGACTTATGCCTATTTGACCCCTGACTTGTGGAAGGAAATGCCTTTGGGTGCAACTCCCTACCAACAATTTGCAGATTTCTTGGCTGACAAACCGGGGTCACGTCACATTGATGCTTAAAAATTTATTTCATGAAATTCGAGATCAAATAAACTAACATTAAAAAGAATTATATTCATTGTCTTATATGTATATTTATGAGGGAACATATTCTGAGGAAGGTTGGTTTTTACAAACATTTTGAGGTTACATTTGCAACATAGTGGTTGTGAAGCCAGAGGTAGTGTGTAGCAATCTACAGCGATCTAAATTTCAAAGGATTGGAAATTGGTGATAGTGAGTCGGCTCAGTTGTAAGCTACGTTTTCTATCGATAGGATTTATTGTAAATATTGCAGAAAAAGTATGGCAATATTAAAGAAGAAAATAAAACTGCCAAGCATCCCGTTACTTTTGCAAAGGTTATGTTCATAACAGGACGAGAACAGAAAAAAAAATAGAAAAATTTAATTTAAGAAGAAAATGTGCTTTTACCTCCAACTGCAAATAAGAAATATTTGTTAATAAGTGTTGAAGAACTTAAGACCTTTTATTGGTGGTTGCAATATAAAGAGGTAAGAAATGTGTAGATATTCTATTATTGAAATAAGCACGATTCTCAGAAATTTAATTATATTCTGCTTTAGGTTATTACCAAATGTAGTAAAGATATGCAGGTAGTGATTGTTTTAGAATCATCGTCGTATTGGCCACAGCCAAGGCACATTAATACTTATTGTTATTAATTATTATTGTTTTAATGTGTCTGGGGCTACAGCAATAAAAAAAACTACAACCGCCGCCGTTGGCAATTTAAAATCGCAGCACTGCGAAGGTGCTTTGTTGTTAACGAAGTTAACAGTAGCTACATTTCACAAATCGTAAAGTAGGAACAGTTGATCAGAAGGACGTTTTATGAATATGAATATTTTTGCGTCAGCATACTACAGCAGCACATCGTAAACTACAATTCCGTGTGGCAACTCATTGAATAAAAGAAGGATAAAAATTGGACATGACCCACCTACGGAACACAACAATTGTGAGAAGTTTTTGTCGGACAGTGCTTGTACCCACCTGTGTAATTATTTACATACTGTTGTTCGGAATTTAGACAAAGGAATTTATAAATGAATTTTATGTTATGGACAATTTTGTTAAAAATGCGGAAGCAAAGAATATTGGAATTCCGTTAGGACTGCAAACATATTTGAAATGGAAAATTTTTAATTCTGATAATCCTGAAAACAAAACGGAACTCAAAAGTCACAGAGGAAGTTGGTAAGTGCAACTGGAACAATTAATAATCACTATAAACACACTTTCGAATTTATTTCATTAAAGTATATGTATATACGTTACTAAAAATCGTGCAAGACAACATTAATAACGCGCATTGCGCTGTCGTACTAATTCAGAATATACATATGTAGAACGAAATAAAATATATATAAAATATATATGTATATATATATATATATATATATATATATATATATATATATATATATAGTCACGGGCGGTGCTTCTATATGTATGTACGATGTATATTAAGAAATTTATTTTATTAACATATTTGATACATAAAAGGCAGTTCATTTGCTACTTATTTTAAATCCGCTTTAAGTATCGATATTAGAACTATTTGTTCTAACGTGTATCTCAAACTACAATTCATACACCGATAAGAACTGAATTTAATAACGCCTGAAATCTATAACCCGATATCGTAATTTTATTCATTTGAATAATTTTATTAATTGTTTGTTCGAAAGTTGACAATAACAATATTGTGTACAGAAAAAATTGCTCAAGTATATTATTTAAAAATTATGTTTCTATCGTTTTATCAATAATTTTAATATCAATTAATAGTTAAATTTATTATTTCTGCGTTTTATGGCTATAAGATGTTTCCAAGCCTCATTTTTCAAGCCCACCTTGCTTTCTTATGAAGCACCTGAGAACTTCAAGATTACCCTTGTCTCCTTCTCCATCAGGGTTGTAGTATTGGGAGATACAATATTCGGCAGAATTTTTAGCTTGAACTTCCTCATCGCCATATTTGAATTGTTTAGCAAAACGATTAACATCATAGCCATGATCGGTGCTGAACATACCAATTTTTTCTACTGTACAGAGAAAATAGTTTTGAGTCTTATCATCATTGGTTGGTTCCATCTTCCCCACGTCTTCAGCACCAAGTTCATACATTCTGCTACATTCAGCGTTAATCTTTTGTAGTTCTTCACTATTTTTAGGAACCCATTCTTCGGTGTAAACCTGTCGATAAAACATTATATTGTATTGAATATATTTTATATAATTTTTTTAATTCTTCTGTTTTTTTTACCTCTTTTTATTTAATAATATTCACTAATCTTATTAAGTTTAATTTAATTTTTTAAAATTAAACTAAATAATTAATTTCCTGAAGTAGTCACGCAAAGGAGTGACGAAATATTAAAAAAACAAATTATAATTTTTTAAAAATAAGGAGACCCATAACTTAAAAATGTTAGTGAATATTATTATTTTATATAAACATTTTCACTTACGGAGGATACTAAGGTAACAACTATAAGAAATAATTTCATGTTTGATAGTTATTATTTATTTTGCCTCGTTTATTTCAACTAGAATGCTGAAGTTTAACTAAAATAATTTGGCTTATTGTTGAGTAGAATATAACTAGCTTTTTTTGCCTTACTGATATTAGATAATCTTATGTACATATTAGGGTATTCCGAATACCGATATTTTGTGATTAAATTTGGATGTGAAGAAATAAATGTTGGAATTTCCATGATATCTTATAGACTAGATTTTGAAGATCTTGCATAATTTAAAATGAAAGAATTAATTGAGGAATTCTTATGTTGATCTCTTTGATCTTACGAACGAATCAACATTTTATAATATGACTAAAATTTGCTTTAGACAAAAGAAATAACATACGTTTTTTAAATATTAAAAACCAATTTTTCGCTAAACAGTTAGAAGCAGATTCAGAAGTTTAAATTATTTAGCTTAATAATGAAAGATAAGTCAGAAAGCTAGCTATCAAAATTTACTACCTCGACTTGAAATTGAAATTAGGTGGGTGGTGGTTCTTAATTTCGAATTATATGTTTTTGGCACGATTTTTTTTTGCATTTCGTCAATAATAGTTTTGCAAAGGCATGAAAAAAATATTGACACTATAAATTTAATAAAAATTAGATGTATTTCACAAACGTATGTAATTGAATTGATCTCAAAAAAGTGGCGCGCGAATCAGATATCCTAAAAATAATCAAACCCTTTTACTCATTTCGGTTAAATAAAGGTTTGAATGAAAACAAATTAAAAAAGAAAAGAATTAAAGAATTTCACTGATTATATAAGATTAAATATAAATATTATATGTATATTTAAAACTGTCTATTTCAAGTGGATGGAAGATATCTTTCTTTCGTGCAATTGCACTTGAAGCAAAAATGGGACTTATTCTGCAACCACTTGTCAATGTCAGGTCAAGACATTATGCAAAATAGAATACATCTGCACTCCTTTTCTTCAGCAACTAATCATTTCTAACACATTTTTGGTATTACCTTTACGTGACGTTGACAAATAGTCAATACGGAATTTTTGAATATAATAAGCTTTCCTTTCTTGGAGTGAAACTTTAATTATATGTATATTAACAGAGAATTTCGACAACATATTCACTTTTCTATGCCTCTAAAAATATTGTAGTGGTTGAATTTGGAAAACATAAAAAGCATCAACATAATTTTTAGAATATTTTTTTTTCAGATTTTTATGAAATTCTGAACAAATTTTAGGAGTAAACACCCAGCTATCGTTTTATATCATAATCTAATCTGTTGCGAATCAGATTGACGGGCTCTTTAGTCGATCATAGTTGACAAAATAGTTCCGTTGACAAAAAATGGTAACCAAAAGCGACAGAACATCAAGGAATTTTTTTATCTCTAATGTGATTTAAAGATGAATATTTTCCCGAAATATTTGGGATGAATCAGAAAAGAATCTTTTTCAATTCCCCATGTGATAATCATCAGAAGTGATCTGAGGAGAATCAAATAAACGATTTTTGATAAAAATTATATCCCAAATGCTAGCTGGGCAATGTCTGAACTTATAAATACAAGTTCTTTTCCTGAATCAAAATGTTAATGATAAGCATAGATGAATATATAAAATTTTGCTCTATTTTCTGCATAAATCTCACCATCTTGGCGTCTATTAGATAATTAAGATGTATAACCCAGTTTTGTTAATACTTTTATTATAGTTTTGCTGATGAACAAAATTTAACCAACGAGAAAAATACAAAGTATGTCAAAAGATATGTAAATTAAAAAAAATTTAAAATACGTACATATATAAGAGGGTGTCATTAAGATCGTGACTTTTTGAATTTCCCGCCTCTTGATTACTCCTCAACAGGCAACTGTCTAAATATAATTGTGGTAACGATTATTCAATGAGCTAATTATTAAATACAATCCATTTTATATACATACATATGTACATATCATGTCGTGTCATTTTACTGCAGTACAAATTAATTCGTTATATTCTATACAATTTGCTTATTCATTTTCATTATATAATTCTATTAATTCTTGAATTTCTTATTGTCAGTTGGCACTGGAACGCTCTTAAAATTTTTAATCTGGTGTTATGAGGTTTTGATGAAGAATTTAGTCGTTATATTTTCTCTGTAAAATTTCTCTTACTCTGTATATATATATTATAGGCCTTATGCACAAAAAATATTTGCTGCTTATAAAACAAATTTTCTATGCGACACTTGTCTTATAAGCAGCTTATAACCATAAAATATTTATATAATTTTCGGTATATTCTTTTAAGCATCTTTTTTTTCAGTTGTTGTGCTTAAACTTGTTGCGCTTAAATTTCTCTTTGCCTTTCTCATAAATCTTTCATTCGCAGTGAAATATAATCACAAAATTAAAATAAATACCGTTTTACATGAACCAAATAGCAGAAATTGTTTCTTTTTGCCTTTATTTTTCAATTTATTGTATTATATATTAAACTCGAAATCATATTTTTATATAAAATATTTAGTTATTCCATATTTTTTAATTGTTTCATTATCAGCAATAAGCTCTATTGCTTCCAGATGATGTTAACAAATTATTGATAAAATATTGAATAATCGAATAAAATTGTTGAGAATTTGATATAAAAAAATAACTTGCAACTTAATATAAAATAAATAAAATGATATCAGTTTCGTTAGTTCTATTATTACAACTTCATGTTAGTTAAAAGCACGATTTTATCGGACATACATATAAAAAATTTTCCTTCATTATAATTTTACTTAAAACTAAAGTTAACGGCAGGTTCATTCTACCTGATTGCTAAAGGAACTTTTTAATAAAGACAAGGTGTTTATACGTCTTATAAATTTTGAATCGCATGAACTTGTAATAATGGCCCATCTCGACGTTTTGAGGTTCCAGGAAGCTTCCCTGACTAATTCTGAGGGACCGCCTCAATATCTGTATGTTACCTGGAGTTACATTTCCTGCGAATCGATTTGATACGTTAGATTTCGAGATATCTCAAAAAAGCACTTTTCAGTGTTTTTAGAAAACCTTTTAAACGGGTTCATCGATCGATTGCACACTAATCAGCTCTTGATATTTAAAAGCCACGTCGATCATGGTAAGCCATGTAAATATCGTTTAATCCGTTCGTGAGATATCGTGAACGAAAAAATTCGAAAATGGAGATATGTTTTTCTTTTTAAACTACGAAATTATATGATAAATCAGTTAGTGTGCTCGATTCTTTTATAAAAATCCAAACAAAAGCGTTGTTAAACCGTTAGATTTCAATATATCTCAAAAAAAGCTATTTTTAAAATGGTATTCTTAGAATAAATTTCAAATGACTTCATCAATTAATTTCACAACCTAACCTTAACGTGGATTACCGCAAACCAGGTCAAAATCGGTTAATCCGAAGAAAGCGATTTTTTTAACTCCAAAATTATATATCTGATCAGTTGCTCGATTATTTTATAATAATCGGAAAATATATCAATTACTGCTTATTACTTAGGAATCGGTTGATTTGAAAATTAAAATAACGGCGTTTTAGCTCGAAGAGTTCAGAATCATATAATATAACAAAAATCTGGTTACCATAGCTTTGCGGTTAAAAGTAGCGGAAAGCTACAGGGATGGCCCTTAGGGTCAAACGTTTCCTATTTATTTTTATTCCAATCTAGATCTGAATATCCTTGAATTTGAGTAAAAAACAAAGACAAGTAAAGCTTGTAGAGCCTTATTTTGAACCGTTGTAGTGATTTTAATGCAACATTATTTTTGTAGCCATAAATGGTTCCCATAAATAAATATTGAAAGGACTTTGGATAAGAGCCTGATAGAGCATTAGTTTTATCTCCACAACAAAATTATGTTACTGATTGATTTTCAAATACTTCTTCCCCATTAACGAAAACACTAAAGTTATTCTGGTTTCTTAAAGCTAACAAATAGCTTTCATATGCATAAAATATATTAATCTTTGTTCGATTAATTATTATTTTATCGATTAAAACTATTCAGCAAATTTTTATTTTTCAATAGAAACATAAATATATTTTTTTGATACATAACTGATTGAATATCTTTAAAACTAATTTACGCAATAGTCTTCTGTATTTATTTTAATTGCACATCCTTTGAAAATATTCTAGTCCCTGTTTAGATGTGTGTTTATAAAGAGTCCGAAATATTCAGTGAGTTGGATGCAGTTCTTCATCAACAATTTAGAAAAATCTAAATTGTTTTTCAAACGTTTCACTTACTGTTCTTAATGTCATAATAAAAAAGAGGCGAAGCAAAGTAGATATTTAGTACACCTACTTTTTATCTTATCAACGTTCTTCAAAAATTATAACTTTCAAATATATCACGAAAGCTGAAACAAAAGAGTTTGCAATCAAATTTTATGATCGCTTGTTTTTTACATTCAATCTTATGAAAATTTGTCAGTTTATGATATTTAGCAAGAAGAACATGTGGATCTAAAAGAAAATAATCTCTTGTGTGAGCAAAAGATAAGAAAGACTGAAATCTCTTTTTTTAATAAAATCCTATCGCTATCAGCAACTTTTATTTTAGGTGGAATGGTGTTATCAAAGTTATGCTTTATTAAAACGAAATAAAAAATGTTTAAGAAGCAAACTACATACCCACTATTAAAAAATTTCAAAAGATGTGATCCAAATTTCATCAACAGTACAATTTTTCAACATTCCATGTTGTTAACCCGATTTTAAATTGTTACTTTTAGGCATAAAATCTGCGAATTTCCGTCCAATTCAAATAGAATTTTGTAACAAATATTCCATATCGTAACCGTTATTATTATAATAACAAAACCTTAAAGAGAATATCATTATTTTATAAAACACAGTACATTTTACTAAGTACAAATTATGTTGTAATATGTTTTTCTATTAAATTTCTAGAAATCAAAGTAACAAAACAGAAAACTGAGAAACTCAGCAAAGTTATTCACTTTTCCTGAAATGAACGCTAAAACTTGTTGTTTTAAACTCTATTTTTATATTTATTTACAAACGAAACAAAACGTGGCATCAAAGAAAGGAAAATAATTAAAAAAAATTTCTTATCATAATAGCTTAAAAATCTGGGTTTCATTATCTTATGTTTTAATTTCTGCATTTTGGAAAACTCTTCAAAATGAATATTAATCTTCATATCTAGCAACAGTGGTTGCTTCAAAACAAAGCATTTAAAAATGAAGCGATTCGATCCCAGAATCGCAAAACATTTTGCTTCAAAGATGTGGTATAAATAAGCGGTGGAAGCACGAATTTATAAGCTGTAAAGTCAACCGTGTCACATATTTTAAAATTTTTATTTTTAGCGACATTTTTAAGGTATCCAGAAATAGAATATTCATTTACATATACAAAAATAATACATGCCAAATCAATAAAGTATCTAATAATTATAAAATACGTGTTAATTTCATATAATAGCGCTTTAGTGTTGTACTAAAAACGAATGTCTTTTATATCAAACTTAAATACAATAGCAGACGTCATAAGTAACAGAAATAAATTATATCAACAATATTCATAATATTGTTTGTAATTTTTATCTTATTTTTAATAGTGAGTTTTCCTAAGCATCAACAATGCAGAAACAACAGGTAGTACATAAAAAAACTTAGAATGTGATTAGTAACAATGGTTTCTGGCAGTGCCAAAAAATAATCTGAATTTGTTAGTTGCTCTCAAAATAATTGATTTAAAAAAAAGTGATTTAAAATGAAAACAAATATGTATATGAGTGTAAATAAACAAAAAATATCTTTGGATTAGTTGTGCTATTCATGGCCTTGACTAGCTCTCGTGATATTAATTGTTAAGCTTATTTGTCAATTTTCTAGATGAATTTATTAGATGAACTATGAATATGGTTTGGAAAATACATATGAATTAATACCGGGTTTCTATTAAATTTTAAATTTATTATTAATATATACGATAATTAATCCAATAACTTAAAACTAATTCATTTGTTATTCATTTGTCTTCTAGACTTTAAAGCTTTAATAACAAAAATTTCTTATACATATAAAAATTAAACTATTAATAGAAGAATGTGTACAAATTTTCGAAAGAAATTCTAGTTTGTAGTGCATTTCAGAATGCCAAAAGTAGATGCTCGTGCTCACTTGACTTCTCTTGGATCTTCTCTTTGATATTTAGCAAAATCTAAGAAAATTTCCTCCAGAGTTGTTTGCGATATTGAATAGTCCTCTATATGTAATTGATCACGATTACGTTCCATGAGGCCAAATATTCTCGACCATTTAATACTAGATAAGGGAATATAGAAAGTAAGAATACCCTGGTATTTCTCTCTGTGAAATAGAATGAGTAAAGGAACTTTTTAGAATAACGTTTCTTTTACATCGAAATATTAAAAGCTTACTGTAAAATAGCTTGTGAAAATTCCTTTTCCACAAATTCCTTAACATTTTTTATATCCTGTTCTATCATGTCAACATGATCCGAAGTATCATTTAAGATAAAAGAGCTGAAATTGTGTTATTACAAAATTATATAAAATATGTATGTTAGAAGTATATTTAAACTAGATTAACTTTGATTAAAAAAAGCAAGTTAGGAATGAATGGAAGTTTGAAACGAAATCTCTTTGTTTTTCTTAGTGGGTTTGTTTTTCAGATAATCTGAACTATTTTATAGTAAATGAAAAATAAATAAAAGAAATTGTATTATAAATGTTGGAGTGTCCGCCCAATAAAAAAATACTATTTAAGCCACGGAAAAAGCGTATATGCGTTTCTTTGCATTTCAAATGTTTGTATGAAAAATAAAAGCAATTCCGCTAAAAGAGATTAAACGTAATTTTGAAATCGTATTTTCACATAAATTTAAATTTCGTAGTAAGATTTATTATTTCTTATCAAAATTAAAGATAACTTTGAAACCAGTAAAAGCTTTAAAATCCGTAGCAAGAATTTATAATATAAAGAAGTTTTGTAGTCTAATTTCAAATAATATTTACATTGATATAAATCAGTTTAGAATTGAAGCAGTTCTCAATGCAATTTTCTCATACAAAATTTATAAATGGCAACATTCAATTAATCTATCAGTAGTAATAACAAATACACAGTACAGAGTACTGATGATGAACAATATCCTATTAATTATAATTAAATTTGTAATATTGACGATATCATAACTTCATACAATTAATTCATTATTACTATACTATATTGAAGGAGTATGAAACTGATATTAAATCTTAATGTAAAATTAATAAAAAATTTTATTTTTGTTTTAAAAATAATTGTACGAAAAGAAGAATTCTTTCCATATTGTGAACGAGACAGTAAATAGAATAAAACAAAGATTTTCAATAATCATTATTCATAGTTCTTTGTGTTTCGAATTTCACAAGAATAAAAATTGTTATAATCCATTTTAATGTTGAGGCTAAGCTTATTTAACAGAATTTTAAATATCTGTGCTTAACGCATTGACGAACTTTGAATATACTCCCTCATGAAAACGTTATCAGTGCTAAGCGTTTTATAAAATAAGGATAATTAATTCGTCTGTATGTATTAAATATAATTATACCACATATTTCAAGGTGGACTTACTCTCTCAACTTTGTCGATTCGGCATTATGTTTCATTTTAATCTTCAGTATAAGACCCTTGGAGAATTTATTCTTTAAATGCTGCGTGGATCCAATACACTTGAATTCAGCATTGACCATAATGGCCAAACGTGTACACAATGCCTCGCACTCTTCCATACTGTGTGAGGTTAAAACAATCGATTTACCCGAGTCACGTATACGACAAACCATATTCCATAGTTGGCGTCTAGCCGCAGGATCCATACCAGTGGTAGGCTCATCTAAATATATAACCGAAGGACTGCCAATAACAGCAATAGCGGCACTTAATTTCCGCTTATTACCACCACTATACGCTTTAGTTTGTTTATCTATATGTTTCATAAAGCCAAAAGATTTGGCCAGTTCTTCGGATATATTTTTTATTCGTTCCTTACGTATGCCTCTGAGCAGGCAAAAGATTTTTAAAGTTTCCCGACCTGTCAAATCGTCTAAGAGAGCATCAAACTGGGGACAATACCCGATTTCTTTGTATACTTCATTCATATCACAGGCGAGATTAAGACCCTTGACATAAGCACTGCCAAAGGTGATGCGCTCATCTCCAGTCATCATTTTAAATGTAGACGTTTTGCCGGCACCATTAACACCCAAAAGGCCAAAACATTCAACACTTCAAATTAAAAAAAAATAATTATAGAAGAATCTTAATAGGTTTTGTTTCTCAATAACTTACGGTTCCACACATAACGATATTTGATTCACAGCCAAAAATCTGCCATAGTATTTGGTCACACGATCCAATACTAAATTTGTATTTGTCAGTTCCATTTGAGACATATTCAAAATGCGTTGTTTTTCGTGATCCACATCTTCGTCGAAATATCCATCTTCGGGTGGTGGCGGAGGTTTACTAAATTGATTTGTTAATTTTATCAAATTCCTATTTAATACATTTTGAATTTTCATAACTTACAAAGTTCTTTGTTTAATTTTATAAATCAATTCACCAATAAGACTGTATTCACGTACGATAAGAATTAAAAAGAAAGCCACAGCTGTTATGACCATATACATAGTTTCGGGTAAAATACCAGGCTCCTCCCAAGCGAAATAAGGAACAGTATCTGAAGGAATAATGAAATATATTGTATAAAGAACTTTTCGCTATGGATAAAGGAAAAAATGTTTTCGGTATGTAATCGATATGTGGAATGATCACTTATTAAGTGTGATATCATACTTTTTTTACAGTTCGGGAAAATGCTAATAAACTTAAAAATTACTCTCAGGAAGAGTCGAAAGTGCCCACAGGTACGGAAATGAGAAAAGCAAAACGATTTAGCGTAAAAATGCCGGGCAGTTCTTCATGTTCTAATTTTTGTGTCTTACTGAGACTAAACTTTGTTTTTTCTCATTTTACTGAACTTTACTCAAAAAGTGTGGAGTTACACTTACTGAAAGTAGTTTAAGTTTATGTTTATCTTACAGATAGTTTCCCAAAAAGTAAGGAATGACGGCATACTTTCTAAATTTTTGTTTGCAGTTGGATTCGGTTAAGCAAAAAAGAATATTTATAGGAGTTACGTTGCGCTTATACAAGACTTAATAAAACAAAATTCGGATAAGTGAAACCTATAGCTTAAGCCAGTGCTGTAATTTATAAAATCGTAGACATAAAACAGACATGTGGAGACGCTGATTGCAGATTCATTTTACAAATTAAAATATAATAAACACATCATTGTATTCAATTACAAATAATAAAATATTTATGTATGTATATTCAGAATTATTTTGAAAATATGTTTTTAAAATGCTTTCCCCATATGCATATTATGAGATCGTCATGACTATAATCCACATTTTAGTTTTCTTCTATATGCCATAACTCCTCCATAATCTGCTTTGCTGATGATCTGCGACAGAAAAATTATAATAATTATTTTCCTGCTGCTTTTTGCAGGAAGATCTATAATGATCACATTAATTATCCTGGGGTTTCAAAGTTACTGACCATGCGCACTGATTTTATAATTTTTAACAATAATAAATATTATTTCAATCAGATTGCGAATATGATCCTCGATACAATTTCTAATTGATTGTGCTATTTTGACCATCTCCAATTCTTAAAAATTTCATTCTTTTCTCAACATTTTTTTGAACAGAAGGTTCACATTGTAGAATAATAGTTTGATATAACCATCGGTGTTGTGCTTTAAAATTTTTGATAACTTCTGTATATAAGCCTTTATAAATGACGTCATATTGGCAAGGAAAAAATAAATCTTTTTCTATGTTCTAATAAAATGCAACGTTGTCGACCAATAAAAATTAAATTTAAACTTATTATGATGAAAATTTCTTAACCTATAAATTAATATATTTTTCTGTTACACGGTATTTGTTTCAGACGAAATTATTACATTTCAATTAAACGGTTTTTCATTTAAACGAAGTTTCTTTTAACCGAACAAAAATGCTTTAAAATGCTTTAGCGATATTTTCAATTAAACAATCAATGTACGTTTATCCGAATTTGACTGTATTTCTCGAACAGCTGGGGGCAAATTGCGATATCGATCGAAATTTCTATTTAAATTGTATTGAAGTTTCGATCGATATATATAGAATGCGGTAATTTGGCCCCTGATGGAGATTGGGCGGAATCTCAATGTTGTGTACGGGATAATATTTCATTATAGAACAAGGCAGGCCAATAAGGTATAGTGAGAAATGCCGCTTAGAATATATTATTTTAGGTTATATTCGCGTTCACGACATCATGCGATTTGTCGAAGAATTATTTGAATATTAGTTTTGTGAAAACGCTAAATTTTAAGTTAAATTCCCTCATATACCAAATTATAAATATTTCTAAAATAATTACTTAATCAGCCTATTAATCGCATATATACTGCTCTTCATGCTCTGCGACATCATAAAATCAATTAAGAGATTTCATATCACAGGGAACTGTACCCAATGTCATTATTATTAATTATCAATACTATTTGTAATTGAAAATGTAATAAATAATACACAAACAACAATAAATTACACTTACTGCAGCATTTCGGTATCAATTGACATCTCAAGGCATCTGGCAAACTCGCAATAAAGTCAGAACTGCAAGTATCTCTAGTAGCAACGTTAGTGTACAATTTGTTAATGCCCATGGCCAATGAGAAATGAGGAAATATTCTAAAGAACCAGCCCAACAAATTCGCCGTATCTTTGGTATCCAAGAAGTCAAATGACATGACCAAAACGACAATGAACAGTGCCATGCCTGAAAAATAGTTTCAAAGAAAATATCGTAAATTGCAGAGGGCAAAAGGCGTTTTAGAAATATTCAAACACTTGCCAGCAAATATATTGATAATTGAAATTCGCGAAAATCCAGTGGCAGGTTCAGTGAAGAAAAATGAAATTATATAAGTAAATGGAAGAGCAGACAAACCGAATAATATGACCACCAAGAAATAGCGAGCTGAAAGTTTTATTATTTTTTTTTATATTTAAATAAGAATATTTCGTATATTTTCTTCTTTAATCTTACCCAAATCCTCAAATGATGAAAAGCCTTTTTCCTGCCAGCAGGCGATACAGGCGATTACAATGACTGCGGTAAGAGCAAATGTTAATGTATCCCAAATTAGTTGAGAAAACCAGAAGGTCCACACTTTAACGCCTCCCACAAATTGCAAAAGCTTTGAGCGCGTTTCACGTTCCTTAATCAGAAACAGTATATAAAAGGAACTAACAAAACAAAAGCAGAAACATAAATTTGTAGAGAGTTGTGTTCCCAAATTATTTCCTACATTCAATTGCAGCAGTTTCGTTTTAACTGTGTAGGGCAGCGGTGCATTAGTAACGGTTATTTTGTAGGAATCATTTTTAAGTGCTCTGCAAATATTGAATGATCATATTATTTTTTATAAATTTTCATTGGATATGCGAAAACACATACAAAACGAAACAGGTATTTTATGTTTGATTAAAAATAATTTTACAGCGCATCATTAGGATACCGCTGAACCGATATATCCGTCGCTACTACGTCAAACTGTCCAATATGTATATTGGTATTTTTCAGGAACTTCATAAAACAAATCAGTCGGTCTATTTCATGATGTCAAAAGAATTCTATCTTTCGCATGATTACATTTGAAGCAAAAACAAATTCAAAAATTTTGTTTTCGTTTCAAGTGCAATTGTACGAAGGAACTCTCCGTATTCACCCACTTATATACAAATAACTTCATCTGGTTTTCATGCTATTTCATACGTTTGAGCACTTCGAGCTAAAGCACTATTAATCTAATTTCCAAGTCAAACGATTCTTAGGCGATAAGCGATGCTTGATGTAGTTTTAGATTTTTTAAAGAAATTTAACTATAGAAAAATCTTTAAAACTAAATTTGTTAATTATTGACAAAACGACTATAGCAAAAACATCGCACCTTTAAATTTTTCAACTCGTTTTCGAATTTCCTTAAACTAATTTTTTCATAAAAACTAGCACAATAAAATATTGAGTTCAATATTAAAAACATAAACTTCTTGAATTCGCTGTTGCTGTCTTCGTTTACATACTGTATTTTACATATTGCTCTTTATATGGTCAACTATTTTGACTAATTTCTAAATATCACTCTGGCATTTTTCGAAAAACAAAGTAGTTCACCAAATATTTGCAAAATATTTTAAACTTACCTGATCATGGCATTGTGCACCAAGTTCACTGTCAACGGAGCCGTGTGTAAAGGCTGGTTATTTAGCCAAGCGGTTATGTTTTCTGTTCCAATAGAAGCTGCCACCAAATATCTTGAATTAATACGCGCTTGCATCTTTGGCCCCAAATTCAAAATGTAATCTGTGAAATTCTTTCCATCAATAGCATAGACGACATAATTTTTGTTATACGAGTTCACTACATTTTTATAATTCTCAGCAATTTTATACTGCAATGAAGAGTAGTTTACATTAGAATCTGTTTCCAAAATTGCTACCGCTGAAGGATATTGAGTCAAACTCATAGTCATGGGCTTTAGTTCATTAAAAGTGCCCCGATTTCTAGCAATTAAAATGGTAATAGTAACAAAGAATATGGGCATAATATTTTGTATACAGAAGAGTAATTTGTTGCGATAAGTGTAGAGTAGTTTTTTCAAAATCATGGCATGCCATTGATTGGATAACAAATTGACACCTTTAAGTAGTTGAGTATTTTCGGTGAATAAACGTTCGGCTGTAAAAATAAAAAATAAAAGTTAAACCGTTTTCTACTTCAACTTCGATGAAGTGTTCTTAGAAGATTTTTTAAGCCGTTCTTTGGCTATCGCCTACATAAATCACGGCTATTTCAAAAACATTCTTCCATTTAAGATGTAACAACACTTACACGTTATCGATTCGAGATCATCATCTACATATCCAGAATTACCATTCATTATAGCACTGGCCTGCTTACGACTGCCATCATTAGCATTCTCGGCTCCTACTTTCATGAACACCTCCTCCAGCGATGTTATGCCAATACCATAACCATTTAGTTTCAAATCATCGGAATGCTCTTCCAAAGAACTAAGCATCACTTCAAATTTGCTAGAATAGTTGTTGGGTAATTGATAAGACAGTTCGGCCCCAATATCGGCCTCTGGTAGCAGGCCAGGTATGTAGTTTTGTAGTAAACCAGTAACTTCTTCAACACTGCAGCCATCACGCTTAACACAAACCTTAACAACATAATGAAATGTTTTAACAGTGTTCTACACGACAAACAGATATGGTATACTTTTACAACATTAAAAACTTACCAATCTGTAGCCCGAACCGTATTTCTTTTTCAAAAAGAATGAAGTGCCATGACATTTTAATTCACCATCACACATAATCGCAATGCGATCGCCCAAAACATCGGCCTCATCCATAAAGTGTGTTGTCAACAGAATAGTACGACCGATCTTTTCTTTCTGCAATAAGTCCCATAGTTGACGTCGAGCGGATGGGTCCATACCCGAGCTGGGCTCATCACACAAAACTACTTTGGTGTTACCGGTCAATGCACAGCAAACAGACAGTTTACGCTTCATGCCTCCAGACAGTTTTTTTGAAGCTACATTGGCTTTATCCTCCAGCTCTATCATTTGTAGATATTTATCCACTTCCTGTTTGACATTATCACCCGTGAGACCTTTCAAACGGCTAAAGAATATTAAATGCTCAGATACCGTTAGATCATCGAAGAGTACATTATGCTGGGGGCAAATGCCCAAAGACATTCTGGCACCCTCGATATTGGTGCGAATATCACTGCCATTAATGATGGCTGTTCCAGCACTGGGAGGAATCATACCAGTCAACATTGATATAGTAGTGGTTTTACCTGCCCCGTTATGGCCTAATAGAACTGTAATTTCGTCTTCATACATGTTTACCGATAAATCTTTCACAGCCATTTTGTTGCCGAATTTCTTTTTTAAATTCTTTACTTGCAAACCCATCTGCCTATCCGCTGGTTCTGGTTCAAAAGCATCTGGATTTATGCGACTTTTATAACCATTTGGTATATCCTCGACGCCAACATATTCTCTTTTGCTGCACCAAAATTTCGAAGTAAATATAAAGTTCCATTTTTTAGGAACCCCAAAGTCTCCCGGAAGTATTTGTTCCACATATAAACAAATACACATATAAAGGACGGACGAGCCTAACATCACTAGGATTATATAGCCAACAGTAAGATCGTCATCATCGTTAACTGGGCTAAAAATATTGCTCCATTGGAAACCCTCGCCGGTACCTTCAAATTCGAGAATTAATTTAAACGCATAGCCCATGGCAGTATTGGAGATTAAAGAGCAACTCAGTTTGGTTGCCAAGCTGAGCTCATCGTACGTTTGTATGGTAAACGAATATGGCATATAGGCAATAAACCATACCAAACCGGTGACAGCAGCAGCTGTACTTGCTTTGGAGAAGAAGGTGGCCATCATAAAACAAAAACAAATGCTGGCGATGATGTAGATTAGCATGAAGAAAAACACAGCTGACCAGTTAGCATGAGTTAAAACGGCGACACTTTGCGACCATTTTATCTGGAATTATTGAAGGACAAGAAGTAGTTTGAATTTGTAATTTTATTTATAAGAGAATAGCATCCGCCCCTAATCAGGAGTGGTGTAAGTGTTGTAAAATCGGGAGCTCCTGACAATCTTGTTACATTCGAGGGACTGAGCTCTGAAGTGTGCACTTTAACTCACTAGCATCCGCACGAAACTGAGACGGACACATATCTATTTTTATATCATCGATAGCTTCGTCAAAAGACTCTGGCTGGGTATTACTTCGGCATGTTAAACCACCCAGAAACAATGCAGTACCACTGACCAGGTCTGTTCCGGGTACATAAAACAGTCCGAGCTCGCTCAAATTAGTCTATAAGCTTTCTAATTAACCTTTTTCTGAAATTAAACGTTTGCATTTGCAAGCAATTTGATATTTTAAAAAATCGGGAAGTTAGTGGTTCTACTTTGTTTTGAAAAAATCGAGTTTTCATCAGAAAGCTTCCCTGAAAGCCCGTCACTATGTGTGTATGTCGTTTGCACAGCTAAACCGATTCGAACGGGTTATTTCAAGACATCGCAAAAAAACTTAAAAAAAACATTTTTCAAAGTGGTTTTTGAAGAATTACATTCAAACGGCTTTACCGATCGATTTTACAAACCACGTCGATCACCGTAAGGCGGAACGAAAACATTCGAAAAACTCCGAAATTATATATCTCATCAGTTGTTGTTCCCTATTCCTCTATAGTAAACGAAAACTACATCAATTAGTGCTTATCTCGTGGGAGTTGTTTTATTTGAAATTAAAAGAACAGAGAGAAGAGCTCAAAAGCCAGGTTACGATAGCTTAGCGGGAAGCCATAGGCATGGCCTGTAGGGTCAATGTTGTCCGTATTTTTTGAAATTGATTTCTAACTGAGTACGTGTTTTATTCATCACTTATTTTGTACTCACCTTCATTAAAATTATCATAATAATGGCCGAAATAGCCAACATTATAAATGACTTGACAAACCACGCTGTCCAATGCAGCCAATTGCTTAGGCCCATTATTTTCATAACCTCTTTCAATTGTTTTTCCTTTTCGCCCGTTATATACTGCATAAAAATTGGAAAAATATTTATTTTATCTTAAATATTTACACATACAACTTTACCAACTTACCTTAACAATATAAGTACAGGGATATATGAAACTTAACAATATAACGAGTGACATTATAGGCGACAGGCCCTCCACCAGCGGATCGTATATATAAGCTGGATAAGGATAACGTTGCATATAAACATACGGCAACTGACTGTCACCCGTTACTTGTTTCATGTAGGCCATTGAAATAGCATTTTGTACAGGTAGAAAGCCTTCGCGCAAATAGCCCACTGGTATACCTCCATCTGGAGCAGCTCTATTTCTAGGACCTGAGAAATCAATGGGCATGAATAACTTCATTGTTAGCCAAGTTAGAGGAAAAGGTGAAGTCACTGTTCTTAATTCGCTTGGAAAGCGCAAAGCAAACGAGAAATGTTGGGGATAATCTGTAATATCCCTCCAGCTGTCAGAGAACTCCACTCCAGTTAAATGAGCACCAGCCTGTAGATGGTATTGCATTACTGAGGCATTGCTATAACCCCGAATTCCATATAATTCTAACGAATTGGCAGCTTCTTGAACAATTTTTTCTAAAATAGGATTTTCAGGCGAATAGCCCAAAGTTAAAGAGACTGGCGCTGTAATGTTTATATCGGCCATACTATTTCTACAGGGGAAAAATAAATTTATTATTATTTACTAATTTAAATTTATAAAACTTGGAAGAGGTTAAAATATGTTATTTACAATTTATATACTGAAAAACAGCAAAAACATTTATTATAAAAATGAACATCCAAAGCCCAACAGTGATTTTTTTTTTGAGATTGAAGGCCTTATTCACAAAAAATAGTTTATGCTTATAAGCTGGTTATAAGACCAATTTTTTATATGACATTTGTCTTATAAGCAGCTTCAAATCTGGCATCGGCAAATTATTTTTTAAATAAATTTCTTTCGTGGGAAAGCATTTTTGTTACATATTTTGTATAAATTAAACTATTAATGGTTTTAGTTTCAAAAGCGTGCGATTTGTTCTACAATATGAGCCAGTGAGAGATATGATTTTCAACTTGACAACAATTAATAAGTCTTATTATACTTTAGCAAGCTACTCTATAAAAATCGTTGTAACTTCCTCATCTACTCTCGCAGTTCTCTAATTTTTATATGAGGCGGAAAATATGATGACCTTTTACCGCTTAATGAAATTCACTCTTCCTTAATTTATATCCTACTCGTGCCAGTTAAGTGCAAAGCAAATGTTTAATAAATTGAATGAGATTATCACACTCTTCACAAGTCCTCCTCCAGAGACCGTAGCGGTTATAAATTTTATTTTAAAAGTCACATTTTAATAATTATTTTCTGAGTTTGAATTAGTGATTTGTGTTATTTTTGAAATTAACAGCATGCAAACGGTTTAAATTTTAAAATTATAAAAATATTATAAAAAAAAAATTACATTACAAAAATATTGAGCTTTACCTGTCTTTCGATATTTTATTTAAATAAATGCGCATTGCGTTTGCATGCTCTACAGATTTTCTATAGATTTATTTCATTTAAAAAATAAAAGAAATATAAAGTAAAAAAAATAATTGACAGTTTTACTGTATATCAAATTCAAAAGGATTACAGAAACTCACTTAAACTTTATGTTTTCAAATGAGGTTAAAACACGAGATATTTTAGTTAAGCCCATCTTCATTAAATAAGCGGAAGACGGTCTGTTCACAAACCAAATTCAGTAACTTGAGACTGACTAAAAATATCTTGTGTTTGAACGTAAAATCGAAAAGTCAAATTAATTTTATTACAATCTCATAAACTTTAAATGCAAAAAGACTCAAAATCTTCTAACGATGCTAAATATTTGCCAATAGGTTTGTTTCTCGAAAACTATAAAAAAACATACAATTTGGCCGACAGTCGTTCCTCCTTTATCGTGGGCCAAATAAACTGAAAATGCTCGAAATCATAAAATTTGAAGTTGTTGATTTTTTTTTTGCATTTTTATTTTAGCGTTGCTTAATCTGACTTAAAAGCATCATGTCTAATGGACTTGGGTCCCGCTCGCTTACCGGCTGGTTGAAAACAATATCCAATAAAAACTAAAATAATCGCTCAAAATGTTAAATTTTTTTCATTAGTAAAAACCCTCTTGAAGCTCCTACATAACTTGCGTAATTTGCTAAAAGTATTCAGCATATCTTGAATTCTCTTTTACGATCAGTGAGGTCGTCGTAATTCTGTAGATTTCAAAGGTTTTTCACCACTGAATTCACAAAGTCCTTCGGTAAAGACAGGCTTTCTCCTTCCCAATTTTAGACGGACTTGGTCGGGAAAAGATTCTCGGCTTGCAAAAATTTTTATGTATCAGCAAATCTATCGCTCGAAACACATCATATAAAAATGGCAACACTGTTAGTGGGGCGCTGCTATCATTTCCCACTGTATAGCAGAATACAAGTATTCACATTCTATTCACTTTAATTTTAACTTTAAAAGTTAAAGTAAAATCCAAATTTAAATATTTAAAAGTATCCAACTTTTCGAATAGAATATGTTTATTAAGTTTGATTCAAATAAAGAATCAAGAAGCAGAATCAAATCGCGTTTTTAAAAGGGAAGCTGATTTCTGACTCATATTCCGAAATAAATTTCACATAATTCTTTAATTGCTGTTATTAATATCATTCATCTTTAGATGTTTTTCTTATTGAGAATTTAGTTGTTATATTTTACAAATTAGATGATTATCTCGTTTGGAACTAAAATAGGGAGGTTCACTATGTAGGAATGGCTGGTTTGACCGTGTCATCCATCATAAAATGGTCTTATATAATAAAATGCTCTTATATATAATGTTAGCTGAATTAGTTAACACCAGACTACAATGTTTTTAGTTCTCGAGTTCGAATCCACACCCAGTCATAAGTGTGATGTGGAATTTTTCCAACCTGCATTACTATAGGATTGTGTTAAAAGCAGAGCAGAACAGCTGGTTTCGAAAGCCGTTACATTTTCATCATCAGTGCTCATGCGTATGTTTGTTTGCTCCACTTCTTCGGTGGCTTAAATGAATGCGATAACAGTTTCTATTTGTACCAATTTAATTTAAGAAAAAGGATACGAGATGGTAACACACTTTCATTATTTCCCCGTGTTGCCGTTTGATTATTTTTCTTCATTTCTTATTTTTCTGAATTATTTGTTTCATTTTTCTTAAGTTAAACTTTTTTGTTTTGAATTTTCTTAAACTTTTTGTTTTAATCAAGAACAATTTTCCTTGGCCCATGTAAAAAGACCGGTCCAGAGATAAAAAAAAGGTCTCTCTCTCTCTCTTTCTCTATATATCTATAACTCAGAGTAATACAAATGCTGAAACGAACTACTTTATAAACAGTAGAATTGATGCTCTATTCCTCCCTGACAAATAAAATTTAAATACTAAAAGTTTGCATAGGAAATATAATTATGAGATTGCGATAAAATCTTTTTTATTTATTTAAGAAACTGTTACACTTACCGAAATAACTGGAGATTGCTAATATTTTGTGGCGGAAAATGTGTTATTGGCATTTGTTGTGTGTCCGACAACATGCGCACTAAAACCAACAGTAACGTGAATACAGCCGGCAGAACTAATTCGATAAAAAGTTGCCATTTTTGATTCCATTGTAGAAGCCAATTTTTCCAAATTAATAATTTGAACTTTTCCCAATTTGAAACATAAGCCATTTTTTTAATTTATAGTTGCAATAGTTAGCCAACCACATAAACTCTACAGCACGGTTGAGTAGAAATAAAGTCAAAGACTTTGTGTTGTACTTAAAAATATTCGGCGCTCTTTTCTTTTACTTTTGCCAACTAAGAATGTTATAATAAATCTAAATATTTAAGCGATTGGAGATCTGAAATAAAAGATTTAAGGATCGGTTAATCAATACTCGTATATGTGTGTGTATAAGTATATTTAAGTGTATGTATAAGCTTGTATAAGTATTTATCTTACAAATATTCATCAAATAGAAGAGTAAACGCTACGTTCACACGAATCAAATATTTGCCAAAAAAACGTGACCACTAAATAGTAAAGCTTTTAAGGCAGCCAAGTGTTTCCAATAATATTGGATTATGCAGGACGACTCTGATCTCTACTGACAAAACAAAAAGTTTTATTATTCTATGACTTTATGACAATTGACTAAATAGTGTTCTAATTTTGGTCTAATGATTAAAATTATATGGCAAACACTTTGTTAATTATTATATTTTGATATTTATTTTATTCTTTAATCGTCGACCATTCTGGTCGACCGTACTTTTCTAATTATCAAAGTACTTCAACACTTGAAGTACTTTGCCTTAAAAACTAACTTAAACTTATCGTGAGAGAATGCTTGGTCGGCATAAATACACGCCGACCAGCTGCATGGTATGTGTGGGCATAAAATATTCAAATGAGCAAGATCATCAAATTACTTGCTGATAACGAAATAACTGATGCAGTCAAACACATAAGTATGTGGACATATTAAATATGAATTATTGTTACAGTCAAACACATAAGTATGTGGACAAATATATTTCATACACACAAATACACTACACCTCCCTTTTTCAGAAAGAATGATCAATACGAGGTAGTTGATCATTCTTTAAGTACAACAGATTTAAAAATGAAAGAGGGGGCGTTTCTCACGTGACCTCTATTACAAAATTACACATATTTAAAGTTATAGTTTGCAAATTAAGAGTAACAATAGAGTAGTTTCAAATAAAATAAAATAGAATTATAAGTAGTTTCATTTATTGAATAAAATGTTTTACAAATAAAGTAAAATGTTTGTTGTATACAATATATTTTGATATTTAGGTTTTTACAAAATGTTTTGAGAATAAAGGTAACAAATTTTGTATTATACACAATTTGTTTTATGAATTTTATTCAAATATTTCATTTAAATATAGGAATTTTTATGATTTGTTTTAAGTTAAGGCGCTTTTGAGGCGACCTTTCACCCTTTTACAAAAGGAATAATTATAATTGGTTGATTATTCTATAAAGTTGTCACTTAGGACAGTAAAATAAGATAAGTAGTAGATTCATGTGGAACCTTTAACTACTTAGAATGTCAATAAAATAATTCACATTTGATTAAGACATATTAACGTTGCAAGTGAATTAACTATCCAACAGATCGTTACACGTATTTGAGAAGAAGAGAAAAATAACAAAAAATCGTTAAGTTGTTACAGTACTAACAATTATATTTAAATACATATATGATAACCATACATTGTATTAAAGGAAAATAAAACCTTTACAAATAGAGAATTAATTAAAATTCAAAAGAGAAGAAAAAAAAATTATATAGTGAGCAACGCAATTCTTCTTCAGTATAACGAAAATAAAATAAAAAATTTTAGTTATATCTTATTTAAAGTAAAATTAGAGACACAAAAAAAAATTGTTTGCTCAAATAATTTATGCGATTGAAACGTGTTCTTATTAAGACCCGTTACTCTGTGAACTTCTTTACCCTATTTTTATGAACAGTGAATGACTTCCCATGTTCATCTTGGAGTTCCACATTGTTATTGTTGTCCATATTGGATATTTTATAGGGGCCTTTGAATACAGAATCTAGCTTATGACCTGCTTCATTGCGAATTAAAACGAGATCACCGAGGGTTAATTCGATTGGATTTGCCCTTTCGGTGGAAAGTTGTTGTCTTTCCCACTTAGCATTTTCTATGATATTGGCAGCTCTTCGCTGCACCACCTGAAGTCTGAATTTAACTTCTTTTTCATATGAATCAATACAGTACAATGGTTCTACAATATTTTCTTTTGTACAATCAAGAGTTGGTGGAATCTTCCCGTAAATCAACTCGAATGGGCAGTAACCATGAGCTGTAGATGGGGTGGTATTGTAACAATATACGAAGTACTTCAACCACACGTCCCAATCTGATTTATCAGATGAAGTGTACGTTCGCAAATATTCATTAAATGTTCTGTGAGATCTCTCAACAGTACCTAAGGTCTGATGATGATATGGAGTAGAATTGAGTTTTTCTATCTTCATCATTGAACATAACTCTGATAAAACTTGATTCATATATTCGGTTTCCATGTCCGTTAGCATTGTATTCATCGGACCGTAAGTTAAAATAAATCCTTCCATAATTGCTTTTGCTACTGTTCTGGCTGATTTATTCTGAATGGGAATTGCGACTAAATATTTAGTTAGATCGCATATCATAGTGACAGCATATTCATTTAATGACTCGGACCGTGGTAGTGGTCCTACGGTGTCAATTATTATTCTGTCAAATGCTTTTAACGGTGTAGGCGTTAGGATGAATGGCTCTTTACCGTTGACAACTGTTTTATTTTCTTGGCATGCTTTGCACCGTTTTACATATTGGGCTATGTCTCTGGCCATGCCTTTCCAATGGTATTTAAGTCTGATTTTCTTTATCATGCGTGTTATGCCTGGATGTCCTCCCGAAATAGGGTCATCATGATATTTTTGCATGATTTGTAATTTTTCTGTATCGGTGAAAATTTTTGTTAATTTAGGAGTGAGCACAATTGTTAATATACTTTCTTGAAGTATTTCATTGCCTTTATTCTTAAAGGTTTCAACATTGGTTCCTAGGAATTTAAGCAGACTATCATCAAGGTGTAGTCGCATGGTTGTTAGACCCATGTTATCAGCTATTTTTTCAAGCTTTAGAAAGAGGTGACCTAAGTCTACGTTTCCATTAATAACCGTGTCTTTCAACATAAATTCGGAAAGAATTTGCTTTCCTTTTCTAATCATAACTTTATTTTTGGTAAAATGCAATTGTGGCATTTTACGGTGCTCTTGGGCATTAATTGCCTCATAAACCTTTAGTTCAACCGATTTTGTATTACCCTTTATACCATTGTCATTATAATTTCTACTCGTTTTTGCCTGAAGTCTCGTAGTTACCTTCAGCATTGTGTTAGCATCAATATTTTTTATGTCATTTATATTTATACGCGACAGCGCATCTGCGGCGTAATTTTCTCTACCCCTAATATACTCGACCACAAAGTCATATTCCTCTAAATCTAGCCTCATACGGGTTAATTTTGATGACGGATTTTTCAATGAAAATAGATAAGTCAGTGGTCTGTGATCGCTTTTAATTATAAACTTTCTGCCGTAAACATATGGTCGGAAATATTGTATTGCCCAATGAATTGCAGTTAATTCCTGCTCTATTGTTGATTTATTGCTTTCACCTTTTGTGAAAGATCTGGATGCGTAAGCAATTGGTAGCTGAATACCTTGCTTTTCTTGGCTTAGAACAGCCCCACAGGCATGTTTACTAGCATCTGTGGTTATGCAGAATTCTTTAGAAAAGTCTGGATATTGTAGAATTTTTGGGCTTAGCAGTTGATTTTTAAGATATTGGAATGATTTTTCACACTGCTTAGTCCACTCGAATTGCACATTTTTTCTAGATAATCTAGTAATATGACGTGATGATTCAGCAAAATTTGGAATGAATCTTCTGTAATAATTACAGAATGCTACGAAGCGTTTAGCTTCATCACCATTCGTAGGTGTTGGGTATTTTTGTATAATTGAGTATTTGCTGTCGTCAGGTAAAATACCTTTATCGGTGCATTTATGACCTAAAAATGTTACTTCACGACAAAAAAATGTACATTTATCCGGATGTAGCTTGAGATTATATTTTCTGCAAATGCTAAATACTTCTTTTAAATTTTGTAGCATGTGTTCTGAAGAACACCCTATTACTACTAAGTCATCCATATATACAAAGGCTTGGGTTGGAGATAACCCAGAAAAAGCCAATGACATCATTCTTTGGAATGAATTCGGGGCAATTTTGATACCATATGGCAGTCTTGTAAAGCGAAAAGAACCTTTTTCTGTGGAAAAAGACGTAATGTCTCTAGAGTCTTCTTCCAGTTCTATTTGATGAAATCCCGACATTAAGTCGAGGCATGAAAAGAACTTGGCCCTTCCCAACTGATCAAGAATGTCATCTATACGAGGCAATGGGAATTTATCAGCTATTAGTTTTTTATTTATTCCTCTATAATCTACGACTAATCTCCACCTTTTTTGTGTCGAACCAGGTAATGACTTTTTCGGTACTATCAGAAGAGGACTGTTATATTCAGAGATTGATGGCTCAATTATGCCATCATCTATTAGCTTATCTACTTGGGCATTAACTTCTTCTTTGTGGACATGAGGGATTCTATAATTTTTTATGTACACTGGTTGTGTATCATGAAGTCTAAGTTTTTGTTTGTAAAAATTGTTGGTGCTTATTTTATCTGTTTCTAAAGCAAAGATATCTATGAAGTCTGAACATAATTTTCTCAAATTTTTGGGAGCGTATTCAGGAAAGTTTTTTGTTAATTTTTCAAGTTTTACCTTATTTAGCTTGGCATTAGTTTCAGAACTGTTATTGACAATTTTATAGTCGTTTAGACTTTCGGACTTTACCTGAATGTTATTAATTACAACATTTTTTTCTGTGGTATTGATGATTTTCACCAAAGGCTTTGATTTAGTAGTTATTGTGTTGGCGATATATACGCCATCCTGAATAATTTGTTGAGGTATTAATACTTCTTCCTCATTGGACATGAAATTTATCGGTCTTATAACTTCAGATCTTGCTGGAAGTGATATGGAATTGATATTTGGACCGTTTCTTAAAGGGATTGCTATTTCGTACGGAACATCGTTAGTTCTCAAGGTGATCCAATCTTGATCATCTTCGTAATTTAAAATACAGTTGTATTTTCGAATAAAGTCCATACCTATTATTCCGTCTACTTGAATCGGAAAATCATCCTCTACAACATGAAAATCGTGAGCTATAAGCAGATCTTCTTGTTTTAAATCAGTTTTAACTTTGCCTATTGTAGCTATTACACCTTGACCAATGCCATTTATTCTAGTTCGCCTAGTAAGGTCTATTGGTTCGTTTAGAACTTGGTGGTGTTTTACGACTGATATGTCTGCACCTGTATCTACTAAGAATGTGGACCTGTTGTCATTTAGAGTGGTTCTGGAGACTAGATAGCTGTATAAATTTGTATTTATGTTGTGGATTTTTTTGTCTATTGAGTATTTAGGGGTGTTAGTTCGTTTCCCGAACTATTGTCACTCACGCAACGTATGTTATTATTTCTATTAACGTTGCGGTTGTTACTGTTATAACGGTTATTATTGTTACTGAATTGATTGCTAACTCCGCCATTATTGAAGCTTCTAGACACATAACGGCCGTTTGCATTCCTGTTATTAGGATTTCTGTTATTAGTATTACGATTATAAGAAGTAGGCGCCCTATTAGGGTTATTGGGTATGTTACTAGTATTCCTAGAGTAACGTGGTCTATTATTAGAGAAATTAGTAGAATTGTTGTTGTAATTGTTATGGAAAGTTAAAACAGCATTAGGTTGTCCGTATGCGTCGGTACAACTGCTTATGAATTTTGTTTTTACTTCATCCATGTTTAGGAACGATCCTGATTCCATGATCAGTTTTACTCGTTCGTTGGATGCGTTTTTTACTATTGCTGAAACTGCTGCACGTGTTGTGTACTTGCTTGCAGTTTCATTTGGCAGACCGTCAGATATGTAGGCGGTCTCCAATTTTTTAGTAAGTTCATCTATTTCTTTGACATAGGCATTGGCATTTTTGCCTGTTTGTTTTATATTCATCAACTTTGCATTGATGACATCAACGGATTCTCCTTTAACAGTCGATTTGAGTTTTAAAATTATCGCTGAAATGGTCGATTCCGTTGTTACTATATTTCTAATAGTGCCTTTTAGTTTTGTTTTTATGAGACTTACCGCAACAGCTTCATGTGTACCCTTTATGGATTCCACAAGTGTCAAAGCATCAATGAAGCTTTGTAGATTTTCTGGACTTCCATCGAAGTCAGGTAGAAGTTTTGCTGCTGTGTTTAGAAATTCTATATTTGTTTGTGCCATGTTGGGAGAGTCTCTACTTGTACTTGGTAGATTTGAAGTTGGGTCTGAAACTAGTTCTGGTAGATATTTAAAATTTGTTTCCTCATGTAGTGAGTTAGGGACATTTAGTACGATACCTCTTTTTAAGGATATCGTTATTAATTTATCTCTTGCGTCAGCAAAGAAAGCTTCAGCTGCTGTTTTATGAGAGTGGGTTAATCTATTATAATTAACATTAAGAAGTGCTCTAATTTGTTCGAATCTTCGCACGAGATTATTTATGTGTTTATTGATTGTTTCAGGTTTTATCTCTCTATTGAGATTAAGACATTTATAGGATTTGATGAATTCTTCCTTTATTACTCTAGCCTTATTCACTATTATTTCCCATTCCATGGGGTTTAAATTCTGAATAATGAGAGACAAAAGGTATATATTCAATGAGATTTTAATATGATATATATAGAATTTTAAGATATGTATTCTTTATAGCAATTTAAACGGATATTCCACAATTAGACTTGGTCTAAATTTCTGGCTAGTGAAGCTGCGCGCGTATAATTTTTTCGTAATGATCTCTTATGAAGCTGGTAGAGCGTTATAAGGATCTGCAGCGCCAGTAAGGAGATGATAATAACTAGATATATGATCGGATATTGGACTTTTACCGTAATGTCGTTGATTACGTTAGCATTAGGGTTTTCTATTTTTGATTCATGGCCACCCATGGTGCTCAGATTTATTCTGCTTATTTATCACGTATGGGTACGAGAAACAAAAAATTAAATGAAGTAGATTCTGTGACTATCTGTGGAAGTTTTACGCTTGCTGCACATATGAACGAAAATAATGATATATAAAAGGCTTGCTGCGCACAGCATCAATATTATAAATATTGACCTAATCATATAGATTTCAACTGTCACGTACGTATTTCGAGTAACTGTTTACATAAACAAAATGCAAGTTTACAATATTTTACTTAAAAATAAGTTTATACAGTCACACGAATGTTAATATGTCTATAAAAGTCAAGGGCGTGTTAGTAAAAAAAAATGGAGCTTATATCACGGATGCCGTGACCATTTTTGATGGTCAATAGAGTACAATGATATAAACCAGATATCGCCAATTGATATCTGAATTAGGCTTTTGATCCCTTAAAACTATACCACTGGAGAGACACGTATGTATCGCAGTAGTAGGTTATTTGAATTTTTATCATCATTTTTCTTTTGTGGATTTTTTTTTTTATTTAAAAAAAAAGAAAAGTATGTATTTATTGTTATATGAAATTTATTGAGAATTGTTTCAATTCGATTTATATGTTAATTTGAAAAAAATAAAAATTAAAAACGATTAATTTTAAAATTTATGTTAAAAGAATATTTTTTTTTTTTTCTTGTTTTTCTCTTACTGTAACAAGTTTGTTAAAAAATTATATAAGTAGGTATGCATCTATGTATGTATTATATTCTTTAATGATATTGTTCATTCATTCATTATTTGGTAGGTATTTTCAAAATACTAAGCTCTTTGTCAATACGTTAATTTTATTTTCCATTTTGTATAAATAAAATAATAAAAAACTTTGTGACTTTGTTTCAATAATTAAAATGGTTCAACATCTTACTTCGACTCCAACGTTGTAATCGGCTGAGGCTTTAAATTCATCAGGTGTTAAAAGTTTCAGGAAAGCTGGACGATCATAAGCATACGTGGACGATAGTAGGAGACGTTCCGGAATATATGATGGTCGTGACTTGAGAGTAAAGCTGGTAGATCAGGCTCTATAACCGATACTAAATTGGTTTTAAAATTGGCAAACTGGCAGGATCGCCAGGTGAAAATTTTGGTCTAATGATTAAAATTATATGGCAAACACTTTGTTAATTATTATATTTTGATATTTATTTTATTCTTTAATCGTCGACCATTCTGGTCGACCGTACTTTTCTAATTATCAAAGTACTTCAACACTTGAAGTACTTTGCCTTAAAAACTAACTTAAACTTATCGTGAGAGAATGCTTGGTCGGCATAAATACACGCCGACCAGCTGCATGGTATGTGTGGGCATAAAATATTCAAATGAGCAAGATCATCAAATTACTTGCTGATAACGAAATAACTGATGCAGTCAAACACATAAGTATGTGGACATATTAAATATGAATTATTGTTACAGTCAAACACATAAGTATGTGGACAAATATATTTCATACACACAAATACACTACAATAGCACACAGCGTGAGATGCCCAACTATGTACATTCTTATGTCCTAGAAAATATAGACAAAACTATTTTTGTTCACTCTTCTGTACTCACACTAAACTTGAACTTGAAAATGCAATATTTTTCCAGTTCACTAGTCAGCATGTGTACACACACACATACACACGCACGTGCATATTTACGTTATTACGAGTGCAATTTCGATATTGGATGAAGAACTATAATTACAAAAATATTTTTACAAATATTATCACAACAACAAGTCCGGTAAAACGTTCTTGAATAACTTGAGGAAAAGGTGCACATTTCAAAAGTGTTGTACAAATAAAATAACAAAAAAGCGTAATTTTGTTTATTTACATTTTATATTCGTTTTTTACTTATCAGACGACCTACAACGAATATATACATCGATAATGATTTAAAATACAGATTTTTAATGTAAATCAAAGAAGAAATCATTCGATGGAAAAACTCATTTATAGAATTTTATGCAATTTTAAGGGGAATTTTTCGGGCTACAAAAATTGTATGAAGACAATATATCTTTTTTTTCAAAGAGAGAAATATTGAAATCCAAAATATTTAAGGCTGTACCCCGCTTTGAGTTCTCATCAGATCTCGAAGTTTTGAGTCCTTAAGAACCGTTCTTGACTAATCAGTATGTGTGTGTGACTTTTGAACGGCTGAGCTGCTCTCAAGAGTATTCTTGAACTTAAACTTTTGAATTTGAACCGATTCGAACCGGTGGATTTCAAGATATCTCAAAAAAGCTTAATAAAACAGCATTTTTAAAAGTGGTTTTTTCAATAACTTTTCAGCGGCTTCAGCCGCTCAATTCCACAACTAATCCCTTCCGAACATTTAAAAACCACATCGAACACCGCGAACCGGGTCAAAATTGGTTAAGCCGTCCGTGAGATATCGAAAAAAGTGATTGTTTTGAGAAATACCCAAATTATACATCTGATCATTCAATGTTCTCAAATTTTTTCATAAAAATCGAAAGAAGATCGTTCCTAAATTAAGATTTTAAACAATTTGAACCGGTAGATTGCAAGATACATATCTGAAAAAAAAATTTTGGAAGAAAACATTTTCAAAGCGTTTTTGAATAACTTTTGAGCCACATCTACAATCGATTCCACAAACTAATCAGCTTTTGGCATTTGAACACCACATCGCAAAACGGGCCGAAATCGCTTAATCCGAAAAAGTCATTTCTTTCTGAAAAACTCCGACATTCTATATCCGATCAGTTGTGTTCTAGATTATTTTATAGTAAATAAAAACTATATCGATTACAGCTAATCACGTGGAAATCGGTTGATTGGAAAATCAACATAATAGCTTTTTGTCTCCAAGAGCACAAAAGTATAGAATAGCGCGAAAAGCAGGTCACGATGGCGTTGCGGTTAAAATTAGCGTGAAGTTACAGGCATGTCCTTTAGGGCTAACCGTTTTCCATACTTTTTTCAGTAAATGAAAAAGTTTTTATACAAAAAGGAAAATTTTGTTTATTGTAAATTAGCTGTTTAATTTTTTCGGTTTTGAATGAGCCAATATATTATAAAAGTTAATATAATAAAATTATTTCACTTAATAAGTCATTTATAACGGAACAATGTAAAAACGAAACTATTTAACAACACCAACTAAATATTTTTCAGGGTTTAATTTCTTTATCTGTTGTCTTGCTAGATAGAATTCAACGTAATTTCGTTATCAAAAAATTTTTACCATTAATTTTGTACATCTCCTATCACACGCGTAGAACTAATCGAAATGAAACAAGTTTCTAATTAAAATTTAATAAATGTGTACTGACTGTGTGGCTGTATTTTACGAGTCATCAAAATGTTCACCAAAAATGTCATCGTTTGAATGGGTTTGACGAGAGGTTTTTATCTAAACCGAGCGAATGAACGAGTTGAATATATTTATATAAAAAGTGTACATCATTAAGCCTATTGATGCCGTTGTGTGTGGAATATGACATCCCTCAAATGTCCTACACGGCTTCTCTGGGAGATACGTATTCAAAATGTCCAAGTTTCCATGACTCTGGCGCTTAGATAATGTTGAATTTGACAGATGGTGTGGGTTATATTGACTTTGATCAGCGCTGTGGTTTGCGGCCCATTTGCATACACTTAAGGAAAACAGCGTAAGAGAACGTTTAACAGGGTCAAAACGTTGGGGTCCAAATTATCCAATAATGCCCAGAAGAACTTGGTAATCATAGATCTATACCGCCCGCCATTGATAGGAATGGCCTGGCTAACGTCGTTCTCCAATAAATAAGGACCCATGACGTCGCCAGCCCGAAACACACACCATACGGTACCTCTTTCGAGATGTATTGGACGCTATTGTTAAACTTCGGAAGAATTTCAAAGTACTTAATATTTTGATACGCCGTTCATTAATACGAGTTTTAATTCAATTAAATTTATAGAATCTGTAGAAAACAAATATTTTCTCCGAACTTTTTGGAACTGTAAAACATCTTTCAGTTCTGCAAAACGTCTCTCAACTCTATTAAAGAGGAATTTTTTTTCTGTAGTTCCGTATTGTTTTATATAAAAATAATTGTCCCTTATTTACGAGTCCAGAGTTTGTACTATATTAAAAAACAATTTAGTGTTCTTTTTTAATCTAATATGAAATTTATTTGTTGGGTGGTTAAGCAATGTCTATATGCATTTCATTGGCGCTTTTTACCAAATCGTCAGTAGACTTCAACCACAGTTTTGAAAAGTTTCAAACTTCTCAACTTATTAAAAGACTTTTATAAACCATCTGAGAATTATGTTAATAAATTAACTGTAAAAATTCACAAATGATTTTAAAAAATC
Source organism: Linnaemya vulpina (assembly GCA_963675445.1). Lineage (NCBI taxonomy): Eukaryota > Metazoa > Arthropoda > Insecta > Diptera > Tachinidae > Linnaemya > Linnaemya vulpina. The sequence continues at coordinate 39,548,555 of OY776280.1, read as the reverse complement.
ACATTATAATAAGTGTAGTAGGCTATGAAACTTATAATTATTAAAATAATTCTCAGATGGTTTATAAGTCTTTTAATAAGTTGAGAAGTTTGAAACTTTTCAAAACTGTGGTTGAAGTCTACTGACGATTTGGTAAAAAGCACCAATGAAATGCATATAGACATTGCTTAACCACCCAACAAATTAATTTCATATTATATTAGTACAATGACAGTATGTCAAATAGTTCATTTATTAAGTTCTTTTTTAATCTATCACAAAGTCACAAGACTATCTGCATATCCACGAGTGTATACATTTCTATGTATGTATGTATGTGTGTATGCGTGCACGTGTTGTAAGATTGGTAGTTAACAATTGCAAACTAGCTTTTTGACCGTGTTATCAAGAGAATATAAATAAATTTTATTAGTTGAAATAAAAATTAGTGCCCACAATTAAAAAAAAAATCTGCAGATATTTTGCAACCTAAGAGATAACATTTCTCAGAAATACAGACGTCAATACTCGAGGTGCTCAATTAATAGTTTTTTTATACGTGGATTAATAAATTCACAAGCTAGAAGTATCTTTTAAATTTTAATACTTTTCCTTAAGTGTATGAGTTAATTTCTTATGAAATTTATTCTCAGTTCAATTTAGATTTTATTTTTCATTTTGTCTTATAAACAATTTCCATGAATAAAAATTAATTGTTGGGTTGGGTTTCTTAAATTCTCAATTGGTTTATAAAAGTCTTTGCATGAAACTTTTGAAAATTGTGGTTGAAGTCCACTGATGATTTGGTAAAGCACCAACGAAATATAGACCTATAGACATTTTTCAACCACCAACAAATAAATTTCATTAATAAGTTAATAAATTATTTTGATTAGAATGGGTCCAATAATAATTAGTCTTATTACGGTTCTCGAAACGATTAAAGAAACCTTTTGTGTTTTTCTTTAGTTCATTGCAAACTCTCGATTCGGTTCGAGAAGCGTAATAAGGCGTAAAATTTTCATAAACGTTCTGCAAGATCAACAGCTTTATGTGATTTTTAACACTATATTAAAAGCTTCTCTTTGCAATATTTCAAAATAAATTGTGTTTAATTTCATATTAATTTTTTATTCGGCGTACTTAACACATATTTCTGGAACTTACTTTATGTTATTTATCACAATTTTTCATCTGACAGCTTAAAATCATTTATTTGTTTGATTAATTGGGATGCTTCCTTTATTTAATTAATTAGCATTTGACTAATTTTTATGTGTGTAAAATAAATATGATTAAAACACAAAAAATATCACAATTATTTAGCATTTATTTGTTTCTCTTTCATAAGGATTTATTTTTATATAAACAACAGCAATTTGAAATTTTTCCAGCACTTGTAAATATCCTGGCACTTAAAAGTGCTAAACGACTTCCGGAGCCGTTTATTTTTCTTCACGTTACATATACAATTAATAACCGTTAAAATTGTAACAGTTTGCCAACAGTCTTAGATCGTAACTGAGTGAGTTGTTTGATAAACGCGCTCAATTATATTTTTCAAACTATCGAAAACTTCCTAATCAATTTTTTTTGTATTTGTTTCAACGGAGATAACTAAACAAAATAATTTTGCATTTTGATAAGATACGCCCCAATATATATTTTTATGAAGACATTGATAGTGAAGCGCTGTTAATCCTACAGGCGATATATGTAAATGTAAAGCAGTGCTGCCAGAAGTAATGAACAATCCCTACATGATAATTATCTCATCCCTGGTGGTATTTTTTTTTTTCTTAACACAGTAGGACCACATTTTCCAAATACCACAAAAATAAGGTAGCGATGCTGAAACTCATTTCGATTGAATAATACTGGCATCCAAAATACCTTTCACGTCTATATCGGTAGACACCACAACATAATTTGAGTGGGGTGGGAAGCACAAAGCAAATTTATGTATGTTTTATTGGCTGTTCCAATTACACATGTTAGTGCAAATTGTACTGTTCCATTTAAAATTTCCCACTTATTCTTCACAAAATACTGAATAATGGGAAATGTTAAGTTATTACTGAATTCATATACCTGCGGTTAGTTTGGACTAGCCTGTACATGCACATACCTGGTGTATAATATCTACTGTATAACTGTACATCTCATAGATTATATTCTTTATTATTTATTTTTTATACACTTTTTATTACAATTGGCTTCACTTGCAGGTTTGTTTGTTTGCAGGTGTCTCATTCTCTTTTTGGATTCTGCTTCCACGCGTATTATTAACATTATTTGTAATCACAGTTGCCACTGTGGTACAATTGAACCAAAAATTTTTGTTTTTTTACGTTTGGTTCGCTGGTTCATTTTTTTTTTTTTTGGAAAAATTAACGGTTATAATATAAATAAATTTTGAAAGTTTTATCATGCCTGTAAAAATGTATTTACGAAAATTATTACTCTTCACATAAAGTAAAAGATTTGATTCGTTTACCTACCCACAGTAGTAAATCAAAAAGCTATATTGGCAACTCTGATCGATTGTTACTTTTGTTTACAAGTCAGAAATTGGCAATTTGACTTCAATGTAAAAAGTATTGTATTATGCTGGTATGCAAATAAAATAGAAAAAATTGGTTCCCTTTTTTTATTTTGGTTCTTTTTTATGGATTTTGGTCCCGAAGAAAAATTTAGAGTGGCCACCGTGTTTGTAATGTAACATTCTATGCTGTGATGTGGTTCATGTTCTTTATCTTGCCATAATGTGAAAAATATTTACACCACATGAAATTAAAAAATTAAAAATATAGTTAGCAAAGTTTCATTCATAAATCGTTCATGATACGGTTAAAGTAGCATGACATGCAGTTCAAGTTTGTCTGTTCTTTTCTTGGATCTTTCGAAATAATTTGACCCATCTTCAATGTTTCTTATGGTTTTAGTATTTCTAACATTATTTGAGCATATTTAGACAAGCTGCTGGTGCACGGAAAATTCTCGGAGTTAAGAAATATTCAGTGTAATTACGGTTGCCGTTTTTCTCCTACAAATTCGTCAATTTGTAATAGATTAAATACAAAAAGCTTAATTTTTCCTTATCTATTTCATATTGGAAGGCTAAGAACGCCAAACCTAATTAGGCTGAATATTAAAGTATTTAATAATTTGATAGGCCGTTCATTAATACGTTTTTTAATTCAAATAAATTTATGAAATCTGTACAAAATCAGTTTTTTTAACTGTTATTAAATTAACTATTTGACATATTGTCCACGGTTGCCACTCTAAATTTTTCTTCGGGACCAAAATCCATAAAAAAAAGAACCAAAATAAAACAAGAGAACCAATTTTTTTTCAATTTTATTTGCATACCAGCATAATACAATACTTTTTACACTGAAGTCAAATTGTCAATTTCTGACTTGTAAGCAAAAGTAACAATCGATCAGTGTTGCCAATATAGCTTTTTGATTTACTACTGTGGGTAGGTAATAATCGATTACTATCAAGTGTTATAAACGAATCAAATCTTTTACTTTATGTGAAGAGTAATAATTTTCGTAAATACATTTTTACAGGCATGATAAAGCTTTCAAAATTTATTTATATTATAATCGTTAACGTTTCATAAAAGAAAAAAAGTGTACCAGCAAAACCAAACGTAAAAAAACAGCAATTTTTGGTTCAATTGTACCACAGTGGCAACTGTGATACTGTCATTGTAATATGAAACTTTTCAAAACTGTGGTTGAAATCTACTGACGATTTGGTAAAAATCGCCAATGAAATGCATATAGACATTGCTTAACTACCCAACAAATAAATTTCATAATTTTTTTTAACTTAATTAGGAACTGCAAAACATTTTTACGTTTCTTAGTTTAATCAAATTTATGAAATCTGTACAAAATAATTTTTTTTTTAACTTAATTAGGAACTGCTAAACATCTTTCAGTCCTATTAAAGAGGTATTATTATCTTTTTAGTAATCGCTACGTTCAGAGGCTTCGATATTTTATTCAAACGAGATTTCCGAACAAAAAACCAAAAAAAGCTGTTCGAATAATCGAACAATTTTTATACGAATGACAACACTACTCTGTACACTGTCATCGATATTCAACCTCAAATCGATTTCAAAATCGCTTAGTAAAATATTTTCATGAAAACTTTTGGCATAAAATTTGCAAATGGCGAGACTAACGTTAATTTACTTATCAGATGGTGTATATAAATGATTTTAGAAAATATGTGATATACATATTTGAAAACGGGTATACAACCGATTGATTATAATGTATACTGAAGACCATTATCGAAAATATAATAATAAATGAATAAAACAATAGAAACTGGCTTGAGCGATAATTCGCATGTGTTGATAAGACAACCTGTCACAAGACAGGCTGGTGGGGAAATAAATTCGATGCTCCGTGATAGATGCTAGACCCAAACTTAGGATATTTGTCCGTTGGCATTCATTCATGAAAACCGGTAACTGCCCTGATGCAACCAATCAGAGTATGGACTTGTCTAAATAAATAAAAATATAAAAATATTAATATTTATTTATAAATCATTAACATTATTTTCTACTACTTAAATTTGCATATACAATTTAAATTATGTAAATATTACAGTCAAAAACAGCTGATACCTGCAAGTACAGCTGACCGCAAAATAAAATGGTGATCAAATATCTATCATGTGCATCATTACAAGTCAAAAACATTTAAGGCTCTTAATACGAAAAATAAAACACTTCAAATCAAGTATTTATGAGAATATTACAATTTTATATTTTTCACTTACTGATAAATAGCCAAACGTATGACTCAAGTGATGAATCAGCCAGCGTTTGTTTACTTTTATCGTATTAGAAATGCTCATATAACGCAAAATAATAGAGAAGTAGTATTAAAGGCCCTGTAGACAATTAATTAATATGTGCTCAGATATTTTATTAAACCAACATACGAATATTATCAATCTCACCTTTTTTCCCTGTGTACTTTGTTAGAGTCTAAAGTTTAGACGGGCAATAAATTTATTCAGCTCGAAAACTTGTTGGATTGTAATCAAAGAGAGAAAGAGAATTAATTAACTTAAAATAAAATAAACATATTAATTAAAAATGAATACTCTCATATGAAAAATTTTTTTATACTATTTTAAACTAAAATCTCTCATTAAATGGTATTTAGCAAATATTTCCATTTATCTATTGTACAAAGAAAATTTTAATTATATACAGTGGAGTAAATTGAATAAAAATAAAAATAAGATTAAATAACATAAATTCCTTCGAGCCGGATTTGAACCAGCGACCTATGGATTTCTTCGTTATTTAACTTTTCTACAGTCCACCGCTCTACCAACTGAGCTATCGAAGGTCTTGCAGTGTTTCGTAAAAAATACTGACACTGACTACTCTGATTTTTTTTAAATTATCAATTACTGATCTTTAAGAACGATTAAATTAAGTTCGATATTCACATTTACTGTTTGAGTTGACATAATCTGTTGTTTATTGTGTAGTTCAAGCGGCCTCTATTGTTGGTTTAAGCCTAAAATGAAACTATTAGATGTACATGATCTATAAATTAAACAACTGGAATTTCACAAGTTAGTCTAAAAAATTTGCACACCTTTTCTAAAAAAATATTTTGGTTTGAAAATATTGGACGTTTAGCAAAAACCTTTGCCATTGTGCTACAAGATTTTTAATCCAATACCCAAAGATACCGAAATCTTGATAAATCAATTAACGTAATTTGAAGTTAGAAGTTACCAATATAAAATTAAAAGTTTGATCCCACAAACGGGGATTTGTATTTGAAAAATAACTCCTTCGAGCCGGATTTGAACCAGCGACCTATGGATTTCCGCTACGAATTTATTACACCCTACAGTCCACCGCTCTACCAACTGAGCTATCGAAGGTTGCGAAAAAACGTGAATGTATTATGCAGTATACTTTTGCATAATAAAATAGTATTAATTATGTGGGAGCACAACGGGGACCAGCGATATTTCGGAATGATTGAATATTCACGGTCAAAAACTAAAACGCATTTAAGTATATAAACATATCGTTGCCGTAAGTTGACATACTTGGCGAATCATGAAATAGATTTTAATATACTTATATTTTTTATGTTGGCGAAAAAATTATTACCGTGTGACCATGTTCCGTTTTAGTTCTTAAATATTTAACTAAACCACTTTCTTCTTTAATAATTGTTTTGAACGTTAGATTTCAATATAAATATATAAAATAGTTGTCATAAAGAGTCTTCCAACAAGGACTTCCGAATTTCGACAGTTGATAACGGCCACTTTGTTGAAGCTACGTCTGTCAAATCAGTTGTCATTTATTGGGTCGGTTTTTTCAATAGTAAACTTATTTGTTCGAAAAATCATGTTCAACCTTGAGGCAAATTTCTAGATGATTCGGGTAAGTGAAAAAATAATTTTGCCACATGAGATCCAGCAGCGTCCAATGCATTCTGAAAAAGCCGTTGTTTGGTGTGGCTTTTGATCTGGCTGCGTCGTCGGTCCATTTTTCTTTGAGAAGGACGTTGTCAACGTTGAGTGTTATAGATCTATGATGGGCCTGATGATCTGCACGGCACTACGTACCATATTCGGTATTTTGCACGAGTGATTAGAGGTCATTTAATATCACATTGAGGTGACGTAAACTGGCTGCGATAGTCATGCGCTTTAAAGACATTAAACTTTTTGGGAGAGGTCAAAGCAGACATTTGAAAGGTATTTCGACACATAATGACATCAATAGATCTTTCAAGCTAATGAAAAAAATTGCGATGATATATCATAGGCATTGCGTAGCGTAATTAAGTACAATTTTTAATGGCCACACCAGTATCACATATCTGTATTAAACAATTATAACCAGAGTTGTTTTATTTTCAGTCGTTATTGTGTATTGCAAACGACAAGTTTTTACCAAACGAATTCGTCGTGGTAAAATTTTTTGTTTTTGTCTCAGCTATAGTGTGCTTCCCAGCATTATTTTGATCTCCAGAAACGATAAACAATAAATTTATACCATCCGAAAAATAAATCCTTCGAGCCGGATTTGAACCAGCGACCTATGGATTTCCATCATGCATTTGCGTTACTCTACAGTCCACCGCTCTACCAACTGAGCTATCGAAGGGATATAACGGTATTTCAAATTCCTTGATCTATTATGTTCATACAATTTACCCTTGTTGACTCAAGAGGGGAGGGTTATCTATTGTTTTGAATATAAAAAGAAATGAATCAAATCTCTCAGTTCTACTACAATCTGAAACGTTTATTTCTACTTTATTTTTTTTTTCGTATACTCATTGTAGGGTATTAAAATAAATTATTTTATTCACTTGTAATTTTAAAATATTTATATGAATTTTAGTATTTAAGCAGCAACCTGTGAGCAATTTCCCTCGATCGCAAACATAAAATAGTCAAACTATCAAATTAAAAGGTCTGCGGTCCCTACATGTTACGACCCAAGTGTACAACCAACTACAACGTAACAGGTTCTCAAATACTATGCGCTATAGCTTTAATAGCATATGAAACAATTTTGATATTTATTTAACTGAAAATCAGATCAAGTTATCTATCATCTATTTGATAGATTGTGATGGCGATATGTTTCGATCTTTATTTTTATTTTTTAATTTTATAAAAATGTAACTCCTTCGAGCCGGATTTGAACCAGCGACCTATGGATTTCCACGACTTTTCTTTACTCTACAGTCCACCGCTCTACCAACTGAGCTATCGAAGGTATGAGACGCTTTTGACATATTCATAAAAAGAAAATTTATATTTCGAAATGTAAAAATGAAACATACAAGTTTTAGAATCGAAGCATTCGTTAGAGCCTCTAGTGTACTCTTTATCTTCCGGACCTCTACCAACTGAAATTATTTTTTCAATTATTTATATAACAGATAAAAATTTATCTTACAAAAAAATTTGTCATATATTCAGGCATGTGATGGAAAACTATTTCTTTGAAAGTGTATGGTGAACTCCGACCGATTTTGAGAATTAGTTTTAAGCTAGTCTATAATCACTCTGTCTTTTGAAAACTTTACTAGGAGATAAAAAATAAATAATAAAATAATTAATTTACCAAAAGAGATTCAAAATATAACAAAATTGTCAATTTTAAAAATATATGCAGGCACATACTAGTGATATGCAATTCAATATTCGACTTTCTAGTTTTCCTATATATAGTTTTCCTATATATAGCCGAAATTCCGGACCCTGGTTAAAAAGTTCCAAATTCTTAAGTGTTAAGATGTCTATGTGGTTCCAACAGGATGGAGCTACATGTCACACAGCGGGCATTACAATTGATTTATTCAAATAAACTTTTATTTAGACACCCACCCAAGCACACTCCAACCTCTATTTAACCTTCTGAAATATGAAGTGAAATCCGAGAATCTTAAACATATATATATTTTTCTTATAAATGTTTCCCCTTAAACTTCAGAGGCGTGCTTTTTATAATAACTAGGTTAATAATAAAAATGCATATCCTTCGAGCCGGATTTGAACCAGCGACCTATGGATTTCTATTATAAACTCATATCGATCTCACTACAGTCCACCGCTCTACCAACTGAGCTATCGAAGGTGTTGCATTGTTCTATTTAAACAAAATACTCAAAATAAAATCACTATGATTCGCATAAAGTAAATTCAAAAATCCCTTGGATTTGATTTAAAAAAAAAAAAGCCAGGTATGGATGCACTCGCTCCGTAAAAACTTCTTAAATTAATAAATTCCGGTTAAAACAATAACATTTTATCTCTTTCTAATAAACTAATTGAAATGACGAAAATATGAAAAAACGCCATATTTTTAAAAGCTTTACTAAGTCCTAAAACTCTCATTCAGTTAATGACAGTTTTCGACGAGACTGATGGATCACTTAAATATAAGTTAAATCCGTGTCAAGAGCCTTATGTAACCCTGAAATATGAAATCCAAATTTGACCAGATCAGATAAAAATAAAAAAGAAATGCCCTGGGAAGTAATTTAAAATATACGAATGGAAAAAGTTCAAAAGATGGAATAAATAGCGTGCAAAAATAATTTTAATAAAATTAAAAATAATCTGTTGAAACGTACATGTTTAAAATGTATTAAAGCTCTTATTAAAAATAAATATATATATGTATGAGAAGATATATTCAAAAAGTTAATCCTTCGAGCCGGATTTGAACCAGCGACCTATGGATTTCTACTCTTTGTTAATTACACGCTACAGTCCACCGCTCTACCAACTGAGCTATCGAAGGTGCGAAGTTCCGTAGCGAAATTACTGTACATATAAATAACAAAATTATGTTCGTATATTAACGGGTCGGTAACCGCTATGCTTTATGAGAAAAATTTTTAAACATATTTTGTATCGATCCTAAAGTACATATTTCGAGGTTACTCGAATTGTAATTGACCCATATCTCTGCAAAAACGATGGCGGTCAGAATGTTACTGCCAATGGCGAATGGTAACATGATTCGAAATTTCTTTGTATCTCAATGACCTGGCATTAAACATGCTGATGTCTATGTGGTTCCAACAGGATGGAGCTACATGTCACACAGCGGGCATTACAATTGATTTATTCAAATAAACTTTTGATGAAAAAATAATTCCACGTAAAATGGCCCAATTGATTGGCCATTATTTTCTATACGGTTATATTAAGTCATTTGTCTACGTCATTAAAACACAAAAAATTGAACATCTGGAAATTAACATTCGAAGAGTTATCGGCGAAATACGCTCGCGGATGCTGCGAATATTCGAACATTTTTAAATTTTTTTACGAACAAAAAAACATTTTTCAATTTAAAAAAAAAAATTATTCCAACAGTGTTCGACGAATATTCGAGCACTCGAACAATTTTTTGGACTTTTATCAAAATTGGACAATAATTGGGAATGCAAAATAATTATATATTTCTTCAAGTTGCTGACAATAAGAAGCTTTAATTATGCAAATACCCCAAAATCAAAATACTGTATAAACAGATTGTAAAATTTCATTGCCTTGTAATTCGAGTAACGCTTTGAAGACTACATGGCAATTAAGGAACTAGAAAAGGTGTGTCGTTTTAATAAACGACGTACCTAATTATTAAATATTTCCGTATTACAAAGTTCGAAGTATTCTAATGAATTCGAATCTTTTCGTATGACTGTTTGATACCCACTTTCGGCGTAGAACCGTAGCAGGGAAAACAGCTGATTTCGATTTTTCCGATTCCCTTTCACTTATTATTCTCTTCCCTCAAACTATTTGGAATAGTATAATTTTATTTTTATTCGGGTGAATATGTTACTAACTATCTATCAGTTATTTAAGAAATACTAAAAACTTATGAAACTGCCTTTCGCACTCGATTGCTATTTCAAAACTATTACCAACATGAAAGTGAAAGATACTTTTCTACTTCTTTTTTATTAACCCTGGATGGTTACTCTTCATTTTCGTTGAATCGAAAAACGATAAAAAAAACAAAATAAATAAATGAATAAAAAATAAAAAAATAATAAATAAATAAACAAAAATAGTTTTAGTTAAAGTCTTATTAAGAAAAAAATAGGACAAACTGTTTTCTCTTAAAATTCGGTATGAATTTGGGCAAACCCAAAAGAGTTATATGATAAAGAGTAAATGAGCTTCGTCGATACGACAAACAGCAACCATCCAGGGTTAAAAATTAAGAATAAAATAGAATTTTTAAAGATATAAAAAACATTTTGAAGTCTCCTAAATATTTGTGGATGTTTTCCATGAATATGCTCTTGTTCTTAATAACATTCTTTAGTGTATGTTAAAAATTATTTTGATCTCTTTTCTTATTAATACGCCGTTTTTCATATATTTTTATTAAAAATAATTTTTTTATTTATTCCTTCGAATGCTGGAATAAAATTTAAAAATTATTCGGCTGTTGAAACAGGAAAAAAATTATGACATTATATTCGAACGATTATAAGACGCGAATAATTGACAACTCCTGTATATAGTACTATTTATAACTATAATTTCACAATCTCTCTACGTCTTGTATATTTTGTGTCCGCCTTCTCTTTCACTACTCATAATATTGTGTTAACAAATTATTAGTGCTTAAAGTAGTTCAAACCAGTTGATACACAACATGGACATGAACTGAAAATGTCTTTTATTGTTAATAAAAGTTAGCCAACTAACATGATTTATATTTTTAGATTCGCTGTTGGCACAAAAACTTACACACACTCACAATGTTACAGTAGCTTTATATTTTTGTATTGTTCACTTGGTACTTAACCCTTCGATAGCTCAGTTGGTAGAGCGGTGGACTGTAGAGTAATTGATAAGATGGAAATCCATAGGTCGCTGGTTCAAATCCGGCTCGAAGGATTCTTTTTTTTTTTATATTTTTTTAAATTCATTTTACACTCCTCGATTTTTGTATATTTTTATATATTTTTATAATGATGTCGAATACAAACTGTCACAATATAATTCTAATATCGCATCTTTATTGGCTTAATTACCATATAATATAATAACATAACGTACAAATAAATTCACATGGTTTTTGTAGTTTTCTTTTAATGACAACAATTCCAAAATACTTTTGCCATTTGGTTTGAAAAGAAAAACAAGCTATTATTCTATAATAAATAAAACCATTTGTAATTTTTTAGTTAGATTCTGGGAAGAATCAGCACAAAATTAAAATTATAGAATTTATAAATAAATTTTTACAGCCTAATTAAAAATGAAATTTATAGAGGCCCATAAAATAGTATTTTTTACCAAATTTCTTTATTAACCTGTTATAAATTGGATAAAGTTGTATATAATAACACTATAATTAAAAAACAGGAATCTAACAAATTTACAAAATTTGTTATTTATTTAAGCTCTGTGAGAAGAGAACATTAAAAATTTTACCCGAAATCACGATTGCCACTCTAAATTTTTCTTCGGGACCAAAATTCATAAAAAAAAGAACCAAAATTCATAAAAAAGAACCAACATAAAAAAAGAGAACCAATTTTTCAATTTTATTTGCATTCCAGCATAATACAATACTTTTTACACTGAAGTCAAATTGTCAATTTCTGACTTGTAAACAAAAGTAACAATCGATCAGTGTTGCCAATATAGCTCTTTGATTTACTACTGTGGGTAGGTAATAATCGATTACTGTCAAGTGTTGTAAACGAATCAAATCTTTTACTTTATGTGAAGAGTAATAATCTTCGTAAATATAAAAATGTATGATAAAACTTTCAAAATTTATATTATATATATATTATATATATATATATATATATATATATATATATATATATATTATATAATTTATATTATAATCGTTAACTTTTCATAAAAGAAAAAAAATAAACCAGCAAACCAAACATAAAAAAACAACAATTTTTGGTTCAATTGTACCACAGTGGCAACTGTGCCCGAAATAATTTTTTGATACAATTGGTATCGAAGAAGTATAATTTTATGAGCTAGTTGGCACAATTTGTATGGTCTTAATTTGGAATTCTGATAGATAAAATTTAAAAGTAAACATAAATCACAATATTTATAAAAAATAAATTGTATTTGAAATTTATTTTAAGAAAAATTTTAAATAAATTACTTTTCAAACTCAGTTTAAATATTATGAGCATGGGAGAAAAACTATAGTGGAACAAAATGTCAGTGACGATAATTAATTAAATAACAAATAAACTTCTCAATATTTTAGAACAAAAATAAAAAGAAAACATCTACGTATTTTGAACGCATTAAAATATTTCTTCCCTTTTCGCTGATATCAGTTTCTTTATTTTCAAGGCGACTTGTTTTTTTGTCGCATGCGACAAGTCTTGGTTTTTCATAATTATCTTGGCCAAACTCAACCTTAGCAGCAATCAAAAGATATAGAAGATTCGCCTTCTGTGAAAACAAAATAATGTGTTGGCATTTGTTTTTCTTTCACCTTCAATGGGACGAATGTGGCATTCGACATTGGAATAATGCCTTTATGATATCATCACTGGGAGAAATTGCAATAACGATGCGAAACAACACTTCTGAACAAAAACACTAACTAAACAAATTTTTGGATTCAGCTTTTTTGTTATCTTTTTATTTGCAGTGGAAAAGAAGTCTCATGTTTATGTTTATCTATCTAATTCGTTGAATTGTGCATAAAAAATTTGTTTATTAAACAATTAACATGAAGTTATGTGGCCGAACACACACACACACACACATACATTTTGGAGTACATCGCAATCTTGAATTACACTATTATTTATCACATGACTCATTTTCCAACTGCATAAAGAGTTAATAACAAAAACTGCATACGTAAATTGTCATACAAAGAGTGATTCATAATGTAAACAAAATATTTCGCTGGACATTCTTATTGCCAAATAATTAATTCCTTCACAAAACGTTCGTATGTACAGTGGACTCCCGATAATTCGTAATCGCAAGGGACCGACCATTTCTTACGAATTATAGGGGTTTTCGATGTAGTTAATACACAAAAAAGCGGAAAGTAAGAAATTTCGAAATAAACTTATTCGTAATATGTTTATTATCAAACTTTGCCAATAAGGAGTATGTATGGTAATGACGTACAAATAGAGGAAACTATCGATGAATCTAATGGAAAGTTTAATATGTGTAAAGAAAATCAGAAAAAGAACCGATAGATCTAATATTATGGACTGCTTTTGATAACTCCGGTATCTACGATAACGGAACATAATCTTCTCAAGTCAAGATACATTAACACTAAAAAAAATCACATTTAAATGCTAAACGTTTGAACCAAATACTATTTCTAAAGGTACGTCCACACTTGTCAAATATTTGCCACTAAACCACTAAATACTAATTGAAACTCGTTCAATTAGTATTTCAGTAAAGTGTTTATTGAGTTAAACCGTTTTAAATAGAAATGGATTGAATTTGTGGTTTCGAAAATTTGTTTTGCATCTTCATCCGTTCTGGCGCCACATTAAACTTTTTAGCTGTGAAAACTTATCTAAAACAAGTTTTTGCGATTCCTAAAAGTATGTGTAAAATATCACATGATAAATTAGCAGCAAGAGAACCAAAATCACCTCCATTTCCAACCAACGCATCCACTTGTCACCTGCTTAATCGAATGTGATAAAAAAAATATATAAGAATTTCCTGAAGAAGTTAACCAAAGTTTAACGAAATATTGAAAATAAATTATAAATATGTATATAATATACAGACCTTAAGCTCAGGAAAATCTGTATTACATATTTTATTTAGAAAAGTTTTCCAAGGACAAAGATTTTTTCTGATATTTTCTCTAATTTCCTTTTGTCTACACACAAAAAACATTTTTTTTAATGAAATTAAGATGTTTATACTTTTTATTTAAGTTTATTTGGCACACAAATTTATTCTATCACAATGAGAAAACGTACAATAAAGCTGCAGCCAACTCAGTTTTCATAACTACGAATATAAAAACACAAGAGAATTTCAAAGTAAATGAAAGATTGTAGCCCATCTCTTTTTTCTCTCACCTCTGACGCATAAACACAGACTCTGAGAAAGAAAACTTTCATAGTCTTAACTGAGACAATGCTTAACTGTTTTTTAAATCTCTGTGTTGCCGTTTAATTATTTTCAAAACAAAGAAAGGCGGCTGAATGAATTTTGAGACTAACCAATTTTGTTTATTATTAGAGATTCTTAAAGCAGATACATAGATATTTGATATGAGAATATAATTTCGATCCCTCTGAGGTAGAATATAGTTTCAAGTTTTTAAGCAAAAGAAAAAAAAATCAAAAACACTTTTCTATTGCCAAATAATAAAAGAGACTGTTAGATACCTGGCCATATTATAATATTTAATAATTATTTAATATTTAGATTTTTTAAATTATCAGTTATTTGTACCTCTTGGGCAGGTGGTTTGGATGATGATATTGATAGAATTGCTTTCAAAAATTTGCTAATTGACGGTAACTACGATACCTTCAATTCCAAGACCTTGACTATATATCAGCTATTTTGGTCGTAGCATTTATTGGCAACTTGAATAATAGTCATAAAACATTTCTGTTTTAAAAATTAATATACTCTGGGAATAGATGTCCAATCAAAAAATGTTTTGAAAATATTTAAAAGTATCTAACAAGGCTTTTATTATAATTGTATTTTAACTAAAACCTTATGCATAATTGAAAAAGCGCCATATCAGCAGAAATCAAATAACGATATTCTCCTCCTAGTGATAAATGGCAACTTTAATTCATTACTGTAATTATATACTCTTCATATAAAATATGTACATACAGAAACACGCACTACACGTGTACGGGTAAATTCCCATTGCTACCCAGTTGGCCTAAGTCAGTTATTTGTCAATCAGTACACATGAAGTTGAGTATGTTTACAAAGTTACGTTCACTGTGTTCATTTACGTCATGTATCAGAGATGGAACTATGTGAATTATAAAATATATATTTAATAAATCTTTAATTAAAGAAAACTTAAGGAAGTCAATTTATAATTTTTTATTCCTGAGTATATTAACAATCTGTTGATGAAATACCGAATAGAAATTTAAAAAAATATAATTTCATAAAAAAAGATACTTAATTAATGTGTTGATATAAAGTATTATAATACCTATTAAGCTCGAGGTCTTTTTTTAACTTTGGAATTACTACAATTCAGCCAAATTATGTAGCGGAAAAATATCAGATCTACTAAAAAAAAATTTGTTAATTTTTTTTCTTTTGTAAATGAGTGCTTCTCAGCTCTTGACTTTAAAAAGCTACTTCGGTTGCCGCTAGCCAGATCGATGTAGGCTGATTTGTCCGTGAGATATTCTGAATGAGAAAAAAAATCAAGAGCAGATATGTTAAAAGACTTGGAATTTATATGCCTGATCAATTAGTGTTCTCGATTCTTTTATAGGATTCGAAGAACTACATCAATCACCGCTAATCATTTAAGAATCTGTTGTTTTATTCAAAACTTCAGCAGTTTGAAAATTAACATAATAGTGCTTTATTAAACTATTATTAAACTAATGAGCTCAAAAGCATATTTTTAATAAATCTTTAATTAAAAAAATTTTTTATGATATTACTATTAAAAATATTTAAAATTATTTATTATTTTCTCAAGTCAACATTTGTATAATAGGCAAATTGCGCTTTACGCAGCTTTAACTAACAATAATTTGCCAAAACAGGCTTAGTTTTCCCTAGCAATGGATAAATAAATCTTTTTAAAATTTTTTAAACAAAATACATTGCTGGGGTAACATTTTATTCGTTATGGTTAAAAGTATATATGAAAACTCTTGATTGAAAAAAGTCAGTATTAAACTACAGTATATATTCAACTAAATACATATTTTAAAAGATAAATAACAAATTTATTGTTTGCCAGATCGTAGTATTATTAAAAATTACGTTTTGATAGCTATTTTTCGTTATTTCTTTTATCGGTGTGGCTCAGAATAAAAAGGAGTAACTCAGTTTTATATTAGCTTACAAGCCAAAATTAATATCTTAAAGTTTCAGTAAAATTTCAAATAAAAATAAAGCTTTAATGCAATTTTTATTTTAATATATTAATTGACTCGTCTTTACTATAATAAACAAAATATCTATTTTATAAAAAACGGAGTTATGCCTCTTTTATATTAAGGCATCGACAAATATTTATTTAATATTAATAAAAGTGAATATTTTTACTTGCTCCTCTGGCAACACTCATACACCACTTTTCCCATCTTTGCCATGAATTTACCGACTCTTGTTAGCATCGAATATTTTTGTAAAAATTCCCAATATGAATATGTTGGTATAAAATATTTTGTTATACATTTTAAAATCTATTTATAAACAAATGAAATGACTATTTCTTCAATTATATACAATTTTGAATTAAAACACAGGAACACTTACATAAGGTCCACTGCTTCTAAATATGTATCCGCTATCTATTGTTTTAAAGGTAAATTTTAATATACATGCACACGTATGTACATACATACATACATATGGATGTTGTTTTGCGAGTGCAGTATCTTGATTTTTAATAAAAAAATCTGCTATTTCACCATGAATATTTTTAGACATACATACAAACATAGGTACTTAGGTATATACACACATATGTAACACAAGCTCTATTTTATCACAAAATAATTTCCGTTTTATCAAATTTAAGTTTAGCTCATTGACATATTTCCATTATTTTCAATAAATACTGCGTAAATTCTTCAATTTCATTATTAAATATATTTCTTTTCCCGATTTATTTGCTACACACATTTTGTTTGTTCGAAATGCTTATTTGATAAAAACAAACCGCTTCAACACTTCCTCAGCAATATTCTGACAATACTAAATATTAAATTAAAAACGAATAGAATAAAACCACTTCATTTTAATATAGAATATTCGTCTCCTAACCGTCTATTAAATATCAACAATTTGTATTTGCACGTTTGTGCCAATGTGAAGAAAAGAGAGACCAAAACAAAACACGTAGAGAACCAGCTGTGGTTTTTCTTGTTAGTACGCAAAAAAAGTAACACCCATGTAGTGCTTTTTTAAAGCTCACTTTCATAACATTTAACACATATTCGAAGAATGCTATGATATATACTTATATATAAATAACATAATAACTAACATTTCAAACAAGAAAGAGATATGGAACTCCGATGTACTCCTCAAACGTATGCCTGAGTGTTATTATGTTGGTAGCTCTGCATGTTAACATGTAGAGGAATGAATGCATTTTTTCGAAACCAAAAAACCCGCTAATATTAAGCGCAAAGGTATCGCATTCTGGTTTGGTGGTATTCTAGGCTTCCGAAATCTGCGAGCTGTTATTTTAATTTTCAAATCAGCCGATTCCAACGTGGTAGGTGGTGATTGATGTAGTTTTAGGTTACTATAAAATCTATAAGACTGCGGATTGTTACAAAAATAACCCTATCCGAATGTTTTCGTCTACGATATCTCATCCCTTAGATTAATGGATATAGACCCGATTTCCGATGAATAGATATTGACCCGATTACGATGAATTTTTTTAATGTCCAGAGCTGATTAGTTTGTGGAATCGATCGACGAAGCCGTTCAAAAGTTATTTTGAAAAATGCTGTTTTTCTAGGTTTTTCTTGAGACGTCTTGAAATCTACCGTTTCGAATCGACTAAAATTCAGATAAATAATTTCGAAGTTTTTCATAAAAATACTTTTTATTAATATTTTCGTTCACGATATCTCGCGAACTATGAAAAATGCTCTTTTTCAAAGTTTTATTTGGGAGATATCTTGCAACTCACAATAATTCTAAACTCAGCGGCGCTCGATTTGACTCGGTTCAGCCGTCCAAAATTTATAAGCGGGTCAAATACTTACACACACTCATATGCACATGCATGTGTATATAAAGGCACAGTGACGGGCTCTCAAAATCAGTGAGGGATGTTTCATAACTCAATTTTATCAAAACGGGGCAAAACCAATCTTTCCGATTTAAAAAAATTAAATTTTGAAATTTCTTAGGGGGAAGTTAAAAATGCAAAGAAAACTCTTTTTGATGAGAAACAATGCAATTATGATTCTTAGCGTAGTGCCATATAAAGAATATATATCTGAGCAGGAAACGGTTTGATTTCTTTGACAGAGAAAGTAAAATGAAAATAAGAGAAAATAAATAAGTATCTTCATATAAAAACATATTGAATGATACTAAAGAAATGAAATTTTTGTTATTCGAAATATAAAGATTTTTCACGTTTTGCTCCAATTTGTAATCAGTGGTTTTATATAGAAAAAAGTGATTCAATTTTTGTAACTTCAACAGTGATGAAAACTAATAAAAAACCGCTATTTTGGCAGCACTGTATAGGAAGAAGAAACAACTGCAAAAGGATAACACTTCCGAATGTCATATGCACACACATACAGGAAAATCAATACTTAAGAATTGTGAAACCTTAAATGAGGTCATTAAAATGTTGGAATGAAAATATAATGACATTCACAGATAATCAAGGGTTTATAATCAATAAAGTGTCATAAAAAATATGAATAACTTAGGCCGTATTGTGAATTAAAACACTTGGCTAATAACATTTAAAATAATAAATTTTATTCAAAAGTTCGATGTTCCCTTAAATATTTAATAGCGGTATATTTTATTGTACTTTTAATACCTGGAACACGTTAAAGGATAGAAAATAATTGGAGATGACATCTCAATTTACTTCTTCATCATAACGAAAAGTATCGTGAGTTAGAGAATAGCACAATCGCCAACGTTTTAGATCTTTAATACATTTTTCATGAATACGGCAGTAAATTCTTGTTGATTTCTACTAAAAGAAAATTTTAGCTTAGCCAAAACTTTACCGTTACAAAAATATGTATGTATAAAAATGCGTTTCTTATTATTCGGACTTATCGTATTCAAAATTTTAATACAAGTTAAATAGTCGTAACGCGTTGAATTCAGAAAAACATGAATACATATATTCCAGTGCAAAGGATAAATCAGAATTTACTTAATTATCCGACTAACCCATTAGAACTGTTTTCAAAAGCCGCTGCACTTTAAAAAGTAACTCATTTTGCTGCATATGGGACAAGTAATATTGCCCTGGGAGTTCGTTTTTATCTTCCTGCTAATCCAGTCCCTATATCCTATATTTGTTTTTGTTATTTTGTTTTCGGCTTAATGTGTTTTTTTTGCGAGCTGGAAGAAGGGTCTACTGCCTTTAACAACTCGGTCCACATAATATTCTTCTTATTGCAGATTATAAAGAATTATTTGTGCTAATCAGTCCTAACGTATATAAAGTTAAAAAAAAAAAAATTCTATATCGTGCCATAAATGCCAAAATGATATTTGAAAATCGATTTTTACAAAAATATATATTATGTATTTGCGAAAATCCGTAATACCTGTTGGAAATTCAAAGCCCTGTCAATTATTGTTAGCGCAATACCACAAAAGACATTTTAGCTTCAGTACGTTTTCAATTTAAGTATTTAATTTCTTTGTATTTTTCTAATTTAATACAAAAATAAAAAAAATATTTTTCGCGGGTTTGAACTTGAGCTGGAATAATAATTCTTGTCTTGGTATTTTAATTTAATTGTAATAATAAACTCCGTGTTTTTTTATGTTTATATGCGGCCAAGGTTGGTGGCTTAATTCATGGTGAAATCAATATATATATATATATATATATATATATATATATAATGGTGAAATAACTAGTATGTGTAGATAATTTCACCATGGCTTGGCTTATGCGTTCAATATTAGTGGTTTAGGTCCAAATACATATGCATTGAATGTCCCTTACTTCGTTAATTTTCTTGTGATAGTTTCTGATCCAGCTCTATTCGCCCTAATTTTCCACCAAATATATCCACGATGTGCCTTAGACTGTGCTATAATATGTATAACAAGAGTGTTGTCGTGTGAGAATTTACTCTAGAGGACTGTTCTTTCACGTTATCATTAATCATATACTTAGCAAAGATAGTGAGCCTTTGTGGTTCTTGAACTGGCTCGACAGTTTGTAACAGATTATTTAAAAACTCATATATATATATGTCTTAATATACTTCAAACCATCGAGTTGAATCGAAACCCGTGACAATGCTCTCACTAAAGGCGAATTAACTATAATTTAGCGCCGCAGGTTTTATTTTTGGATGCTTGTGCCATCTATTGCAAATATAAGCTTCTACAGCCCCAAAATAATTTGTTATTAGTTGTCGACTACTTCTTCGTATAAAAAAAAACTACACCACCGGTAGTCGGTAGCAAACGAATGTCAGAAGAAGTCAAAATTAATTGTCAAATATGCTTTTCCCTTTGAGGGAGGTGTTGAATAATTTTTAGACCGTTTCAATTAATTTACATTAAAAGATATAAATCAATTAAAATGTGATAAAAGTGGACAAATGTTTTAAACAATTGAAATTTCTATCTATAAAATATCAACTAAGAAAACATAAATACCAATTGGTGGCTAAAAACGAAAATACGTGTGCATGAATGTGTATCTACGAAAGAAATAGAACGACTTGAACGCAGAAGAGAACGAAACGATATAAGAAATGACTATTTATTAGACGAAGGAATAACAGTTTCTATAGAGATTAAAACTTTGGGAATTTTTTCGTAGAGGAAAGGAAGTATTCTCTTGGTCATATAATAAATCCATGGAATTTTTGCTTCAAACACATTAAGAGGTCCAGTTTTGCAGTTATTTTAGAAGATTGACTAAAGTGAAATACGTAAACATGTCTTCTGCGGTGGATATACAAATAGTGTCAGCTCCTAATCTGGCGAAAATTGAAAACTTTTTAAAAGATGCCTCCTATAGAGAAACCATCGAGTACAGTGCAAACTTCAATACACGTTTGTGTATTGAACGACGTCTCCGTTTGCCATTTTTGGATCCTCAAACGGGTGTCGCACAAAATCATTCCCATTTGTTTTTGGATAAAAAACAACGTATGCCTGGCTTCAGGCAGGGGCAAATCTATACGTATCCTGCAACGCGCTGGCGCAAAAGCAGACGTCAATATTTAAACAAAATGTACAAGTGAGCAAACAATCATTTTTATTTTATTGAACTTGTTTTTGTTATAAGGCAACACCAAAATTTATTTATTTTCTTATTGGAAAATCTATTTTAGTTTTTTAAATCTATCCACCTATCAAAGGTGGATCATATTTCCATTAATGAGGGAATGAGAACTACTTCCAGTATTTCAATGTTTAATTAAAACTTTATGGGGTTAGACATTTTCAACATACATAAAATAATAGAAACACTTTTTTTTAAATTGAAAGTTCGAATAAGAAATTTGATAACGCCGATTTCTGTATAAAAAGAATTTCTACGGAATAATATTAATTCTGTAACTATTTCTCAATGTCACGTCAAGACATTAAAAGTAGGATGCTTATTCAATATATTTGTGCTTTGGAAAATTTATCTTGTCTATCTGAATAACAAAATACTTTTCGAACAATTAGCGTATAAATGTAAATGTAATATAGTAATTAATAGCATTACAACTTCTTCCTCAAAATCAGTTTTCGCAGCTAAGGACAACAGACGATCGACATATTAAAAATATGTTAATTAAATCTAATTTTATTTAATTTTTAATTTACATTGTTCCCCTGAAGATGAATAGCGAAGCTATTCGAAATATTGGGAAAAATAACCTTAAATAAAGATTAAATATTCAAAAAATATTTAGCCGAACGAAAAAACAAGAATATTATTATAATACAACAGGTCAACGATTAAACTAAATATATATACACAACTTCTTCCTTTATAGAACTCTTATCGCAATTATCTTGTTGATATGCATTGTTTTCGACAAGTTCATATATATTTTAGAATAAGATGAAATATCAAGTATCGTATGCCACTTTACTTACAAAAAAATACCTTTCTGAACAAATTACTTACAAAATGAAAATTAAATATTTCCCAAGGCAATCTTGCAAAAATAGAATTTGATTAACAAGTTTATATATTTTCAGAAAATTGTATATTTAATTTGTTTTTAAAGCACACCTCATATTATATTAAAGAAATTTTTAAAACATTGTATATCCTGATAAACAGGTACTTATTCAAAAAAGGTTTTTTTTAAATATATCAACTTTAAAATAGTTATACCAAAAAAAGACATATAAATAAATATTATAAAAGAGGATTTTACAAAAGTAAAGAGTGAGAAATTTATATTCTTAGACAAATACCAACCCCGTTAACAGAGCCCTGTTCGACGGTAAGGTTAAGTATTCAAAATTAAATAACAGTCACGTTTGGATTAAACTGGAAAAAAATTAACAGGAAAGACACTCAGATGTATAGCCTTCATAAGATGATAATAATATGTTATAGCCTATCCTAGGACAATTGGAATATACCAGCGATTTGAATGTATTGGAGTTTCTAGATGTTATGCTCCCGTATAATGCCTAATAATGAAAAAAATTGGGTTTAGTTTAATTTCATATTTGAAATTTCTTTAACGAAGGGAATCCAGGAACGTTGGAATACCTGGGTGACGCCCAGTAGCTTTAATATAAAAAAATTGGATTTTAGTAAAATTCCATGTGGGATTACTTAGGCATTACCACACCCACAAGGCTAAACCCATAGCAGTTGGATCTTTAATAAAGAAATTCGAAAGTTACAGACATTTCATACAGAATAACTATAACGTGGGCGATTAGAAGTGAAAGGCAAACCCTTAAGAGTGGGGTTTTTAATAAAAAAATTTGGAATTTAGTGAAATTTCATATGCGGAATTTCTGCAAAGGATGAATTCCAGGAAAATGGGAACTCTTGGGTGCTTAAAAATTAATGCAGTTTATAGATCATATGCTCTTTTATCGCACCCAGGAGGGAAAACTCTTAACGATTGGTTTTTCAATAAAGAAATTAGATTTCCACTGAAATATTTCATATATAAAATTTCTCTAAAGGATGATTTTAAGGAAATATTAAATACCTGGGTAAACTTTGACCAGTACAAATTCTTAACTTGAGAGCAATAAGACATTTGTTTTCGAGTTACTATAAGAAAATATGAGCTATAAGAAAATGATCAGTAATCTAACAGCCATATGAAACTACTGTGCCCGTGAGCATTGATGTACTTAACGTATAACAAGCAGTTTTTATGGACATTTTATTTGAGATGTCTCAAATGATGGAAGTCTTGCGATTTCCGACCACAGCGCTGTTATTGATGTCTATATCCTCTGTTCCTTGAAATATGTCTTTATGAATACAAAACATCATTACGAAGCTCAGCCTGTCAGCTGAGTGAAGACTGAGAAATGAAAAGCTATTCCAGTCCAAATGCTATTGAATTCAATGGAAAAATTTGCTAATATATTACAGATTTCCTGATCGTCCCTTCCAAGCCTTACGTAAAGATCATGAGGCTTTGTTAGCCAGCACTACTGGAACGGGAGCTGCTGGCACTGCGTCACCTACTGTTACGGCCAGCCTACAGCAAGACCCCGACTTAAATAGTTCGCTTATGGAAGAATCATCTTCTTTAGGAGCAGCTGGTGGCGATACATCCGATAGTAAAGATAGCCAACTGCAGCCACAGCTAACACAACTACAATCAGGAAGTCAGCATCATCAATTAAAGGAAGACCTGCCTAAGGAATGGTTTTACGATGATATTGATATCAACGATAATGATTCGCTAGAAGAACCAAAGTCTCCTGCCGATGATGAATACGACTACGATCCACGTTATGGAACTAAGAAACGAAGAAAGCGGGGTCGTAGCAAGAAAGCGACACTAACACCGGGAGAAGGTGGTGGTCCAGGGCCTGGACGCCGCCGTACTGGTGCAGGACGTGGCCGGTCATCAGCAGCCGCTATAGCAACGGCAACTCTTGCTGATACTTCACTATCGGGCCTAGATTCTGTAGATGGTGGTATTACTGGCACCGCTACAGATGTTACTGCTACACCCACTACTACAACTACTACCGGCAGACGTGCTCGCGGAACTGGGACTCGTGGTAGACGCCGCACTAAGGCGGGTACTTCAAACAGTTGTGATCCTTCGAGTTTTGGACATGCAGAACCTCCCTCCTTTGAATCAGCTGCCGCCGCTGTAGGTGTTCTTGACAGTCTTCAACCAGTAGTTGAAGACCATAGTGCAGATTTACGTAATTATCGCAAATATTTGTAAGTTTTAATCTGTATTTGATTTTAATTTATAGACTTTTGAATTGAGTTTGATTTTAGATCTTTTATAAACATTTTGTTTTCTTTTTCATTGTTAACATACAATAAAAATAGTTTTAAATGGTTAATTATTATATTCTTAAAAAAAAAATAGTTGAAATAGTTATGCACTTGTTTAATTTTATTTTTCTATAAATCAAAAAATTTTGAAACAAAAAAAAACAACTAAAAGAATAATTAAAAGTTTTCGGAATAATATCAAATTATTTCTAAATCTAAAAAGGGCTGAAAATAGTTTTAGTGGAAATTAAAGACAAAACATATTTCTTTGTTTTATTATTGCCTCATTTGGAAAAGTATTTAAATCGTTTGACTTTCAAAGAAGCTTAGATCACGTTGTTCCCTTTAGGAGCAAATTCCTTTAGGAATTATTATTTATAATGTTCTGTCTATTCATTGATTAACTTTAATCTTTTATCTTCTACATAACACATCGCTAGTTTTTGTAAACAGACGAAAAAAATTAATGTTAAATTATTCTCTTTCATACTTTTCAAAGTGAGATTAACGAAGATTTAGTTCTACTAGTATAATTTTAGCCAAAAATTTCATTATTTTATAAGCTGCAAGTAATCATTGAACTGTTGAGCTTGAGACACTTAATCTTTTTAAATTCGAAATACGGATTGGGCGCAATATAAAAGAAAGAAATAATAGGGAAGTATAGCATATCTAATAATTTCTTTTACTTTTTTGCAACTAGAAATCAGTTCAGTGTTTATTAAATTTGAACTGTTCAAAATATCGTTGTATTTTTCAAGTTAATTTCACCAAAACACAAATCTTTTCGAATTTTTTCGAAGTAACATTCCACAAATATTTCTCTGAACATTATATATTTTCCAATTCGATACTACTAATTGGATTATTCTCAATTGACGACATTCATAATCTTCAATGAGTTGAATGAAAAACTCTTTAATCATAAAACAGCATGTCTTCTCTCTAAATGAAATACAATTGAAATTAATTATAATATTAATTGTATTTAATATTTTGCTAACAGTTTGTTAATATTATCAGCAACAAGTCATACAAAACTAATTTATTTTGGTTAACGCAATATTAAATTGAAAGAAAATAAATTATAAATTTTATAATTTATACATTTACAGCTATTTAAGCTATTTAAATGAATAACTTTCAGTACGCACAACACAAGATTAGAAGCATTCCCTAGTTGGCTCTTCAGAACGGAATTGTCTTACAATAGCATTAAACATTTGAAAATTAATATTTGTTAATATTATTCAATAGTTTAATGGAAGTAGTATTACTTATTTATAAGCTTTGAATAAAGATACTTTCGTACAAAAGCAAAAAAGTAGTGCAATGCAACATAAATCAATAATAATAACCGATAATTTTGTTGTCTTTAAACAGTTTTTAAGGCATTGGAAAAATTAATTTATTTACTAATAAAAGTTAGTTTGAAATGATAAATAGCACTGTATGACAAGAAATTAATAATTCCGTTCATGATATTAAAAAGTACGAAAGGAAATTTATTTCCGAACGGAATCGAACTGTGTAACATGGTAAATATTTGGAAACCTCTATTTATTCTCGCTATAAGCTCTCTTAATATGCAATTCGGAAAATAAAATATTTTCTAGGGAAACAAACTTAAAGTGATCTATGAAATTCAAATAAGACTAATATATAGTCTGGTCTTAGTAAAGCGCTAAATTTGGAAAGAAATGATAAATATTTAAGGTACAAAGGAATCAATTTAATTATCCAACGTAGACAGCAGGGCAGAGGTCTGGATAATTTAAGTGATTTAATTTATGCTTTTTAGGATCTATTGTTTTATAATACTTTCAAGGGATACGAAGAAAGGATTGTAGATGAGAATCGCTCATTGCATACGTTAACAATATTGAGTTTAATACTTTTCATGTCATAATAGCTTTCTACTTGATATAATACTATTGTCGACTTACTTTTTAATTAAGAATTTTTTTTATTGCATCTATTAATGATCCGCTAAATTTTAATTTATAATAATATTTCAGTTAAAAAAGCTATATAAAGGATATTACAGCCAGCTATTTAAAAGATCTACTTTTTAGATTTAGAAATCAGCCTTGTTAAATTCCTTTCCAAAATGAAAAAAAAAAATGTTTCCTTATTGTAGTTCCAAACTATCGAATTCGCCTCTAAAAGAAAGTAAAAAATATATATATACTATTACATACATACATGTATAAATCCCTTAATATGATTTTTATTTTAACCAAAAAAATATCCCAAATAGGTTTTTAATTTTATGTTATACATATTTTGTTTATAAAA
This sequence comes from Linnaemya vulpina, assembly GCA_963675445.1. Classification (NCBI taxonomy): domain Eukaryota; kingdom Metazoa; phylum Arthropoda; class Insecta; order Diptera; family Tachinidae; genus Linnaemya; species Linnaemya vulpina. The sequence continues at coordinate 39,521,356 of OY776280.1, read as the reverse complement.
TAATCTCAGACGAACTTCTCTGTTCCTCTCTTTAAAACACAATAGACAATTTTATTATTATTATTATTATTATTATTATTTTATTAAATATAAACACAATATTTTATTACTGTGAAATGTATATATTACAAATTAAAGGTTTCATTAAAACTATTATTAAAACATATTTTAATATTTATAGTTTGAAAACTTATTATATTTAATTTGTATTGGGGTTTTTGCAAATCATACATATTAGTTGTACGTTTTAAATTATTTTGAATGTGTTTTTATGTTACTTAAAATTTTATGAAAATGAAATCTACAAAAATGTGAAACTTTTATTAAAGATTTTTAATATAATAAATCATATCTATGTATATTTCAAATATTTTAAAATAACATACATACATAATATATTCTGACGCATCTACATGCCCATTTTTATAGAAGGTGAGTCAATATTCCTCTTTTAGAGGTGAAAGTTAAATATTTTCTTAACAAACTGCATTTTAAATAAAGCAATTCAGAATATAGGATATTAAGAAAATAATCAAACGACAACAGAGGAAATTAGCAAAAGCGCGTTACCATCGTGTTGATACTTTTCTCGTTTCCTTCTTGGTGCAAATAGAAATTGTTATGACATTCAACATACTCATGACTACTGATGATGAGAGCTTAGAGGCTTTCGAAAACAGTTGTTGCCCTTTGCAAATTCCAAATATTTGTTGTGTCTTTCTGATCTGAAAACACTTCTCGCACAATTAGCTTATTGTAATTAAATTTAAAGTCGAATCTTTGTTCCCATGAAATTTTTGTTCCCCTCCAATGGAAAAAATTCTATCGTGAAACAATTCAAAATCTAATAAATTTTCATGAAAAGAAGAAAAGTTAAAAAAGCAGGAGTAAATATGCAGGCTATAATATTGTAAATCACTTAATTTCATAGGAAAACAAATACATATTGCAAATCGTAGGTTTTTTCGACTTGTTACCACGATTGGGGTGATTATATTTTTCACTGCGTGTCAAGTGACGAAAAATTGTAGCTGAGCGATAAATTTGAATTTTGGAAATTGTAATAACCATCATCCAACTTATTGAGTCACCTTTTGCTTACGCCTGACGGATGCCTTTGATGTAAAGTGGTTTTTGAAAATTTACCACGTTTTAGTGAAGGAATTTTCGTTTCTTCTTTCCGCTAATAAATAATGTTGCTTGTTAATTTTGTGTTTGTTACTCTTATCAGCACTCCAATTAAAATTCTTATCTACAATAAACAAATAATTGTTTGTTTAATTTTGTGTGTTTGTATATATATATTTTAAATCATACAACACATATTTTTTGGCTCATATAAATTGTGGCTGTGCGCGTCTGGTGCATTGATCTCTTAATTCATACTTTTAACAGTCTTAATGTTGAGAGTTGCACAGTGGTGCAAAATATGGACCTCTAAAGCGTTTACGAAATATGTCTGAAACCCTTAGAATAATATCTTACGAAAACATTGGAAACATCAAAAGCTCTCATGTCGGAATCGGCTAGTATTTAGGAAAGTTGTAAGCCAGACTAATATTTCTATGCTCAAGCTCTCAAAAATTTTCAAACGATTTTATTCAATAGCTTAGAAGCTGCAACATGACCATCAAACTGTTGTAAAAGCTCATAAAATTTGACTTTTTTGACACCAATTGCACTAAAAAGAATTTTTAGGTTACAATATCTGATTTTCCCTGCTTATTTGAACAAAACTAAATACAAAGACAGATTCCATTTTTTTAATTAGAGAGGCTTTATTTATAAAATATTTTCTGATTTATAATAGATTAACAAATTAAATTTTAGCCACAAAAAATATATTTTATGAGCCCCTACAATACAATTTTTTTTTTAAATTATTTTGTAAAAACTTAAATACAGATTGTTTCATTTCATTTATCATGCAACAATAGTTTATCTTTTAAATGAAATTGAGAATTTTTTTTTGGAAAATAGAAAGTTAAGTTATTTGTAGTTGTTTGTGTATAAACCAGGGACCATAACAGTTATCCGTAATTTAAATTCAAAACATTTTCATGTTGGGGCCATCCCGATACCCATACATCGATAGACTAGTATTGGCCTGCTCTTGCAGAATTTATCGTGATCTTCAAAAGTGCTCTCAACTCCTCATTTATATAGAGATATTTTTCAAAGAAAAATAAAAGTTGAAATGAAACTGCTAAAAATTTAGTTTTATTTTGCCGTCATAGAGAAAATTATTAAGAAGTTTTATTTTTCCGTTGAAAAAAGTCCCCCAAAGAGAGTCTTTTACTTCTCTCAAAAAAAGTTTTAATTTTTATGAGGAGTTTTATTTTTCCATCTAAACTCATACATTTTATTTATTTAAATTCTTTTTACATTCTGAATTGAGTTTGAGTTCGGGAATGTACCAAAAAAAAATTTTTTTTGCCAGCCTGCTGCTTATTTAACACTTTTCTTGTTTTACACCACTGTGCTTTTTTTTCGATCATTAACATTAAAATTTAAGAAGCAAATAAATCATAAATAACACGCCGTTCACTGTAGGTGTGATCCTAAATGAATGCAGTCAGTGAAAATGCAAAAAAAAAGTTATAATAAAAATATTTAAAAAAAATTCCAACATTAACAAAAGCAAATCAATAGGAGTTTAAAGGATATGCTGATATTAGAAATACCCTACCCCATCTGTAAAAGGCTCAAAGTTTTCCTTTTACTATTACCTTTTCCTAATGCTCTCTTTAAAAGGAATAGGTAACTTGTGGAAATTTTGCTTTTAATTTTGTTTACTTCTTATTGACCGTTATTTATTTCAAAACCTGAAGTAGGGTATTTCCCAAAAAATATGTAATAAGGAAATATACAGCCATCATGTAGAGAGAATTAAAAAAGATGCAAAACATTTTATTGCGGCAGATTATACAAGATATTTTGTTAATTTGGTGAAGATGTTTGACACTGTCCAACTGATATCATTTTTAATATATTATATTAAATGTTTTGGTGACTCAACACTGCAATTTTTTTAAAGATTCTTAAACTCTGCACAGTGTAATTCATATTACGATCAGTATTGAAAGGAACTATAAAAATAAGGGCTTAGATATTAAAAATGAACACAGAAAAATCTCAGAAAATAGGGTAGCAATATATTTCGATTTAATTGATTTGTGGCAAATTATTTCATTTGCCCAAATAAGGTGTGGCGACATTTGTCTGTGCAACATTGCAACTTTGGGACATCTATTGTTTGTGAGTTGAAAATTAAAAAATTTACATTTAAATAGGAATCAAAATGCCAGATTTTATTTGTTGATAAAGTGGGCAAAACATTTGTGCCGAATTGTTTAATTACGTTAGAAAATGTTATATATGATACCAATTCTTTTAGTGATAAAATATAATCATATAAAAAAAGTCAAACTGATTTCGAAAATTCGAAATCAAATCAACTGAATTTGCTCATAAAGAAAACGTACCATAAGAATCTTTCACTTTATTTAATTATACATATATCGACAGCAAAGGCAAAGCAATTCCTTTCGCCCCAGGAGTCAAAAATGATACGGTACGCGGCATTTATTATTTGCAAAAATTTGGAAAGACAAAATATTTTCCAAATTACTTTTATGTTACGATTCTTGAGCAAAAAATATATTTAAAAAATTTATTTCTTATAAATCAATAAAATTTTTTTGGAATTCGAGTAATACCAGTTATAAAATTTTGTTTCTCTAGAGGATCAGTGGCCACTGTGGGGAAATGGGAAGCACTACCAATATGCCACTATATACAAATGATGGTCCATAGAGCCTTTTATATAGCAGAAAAGGTCTGATGTCTGAAATAATTTTGGAATTCGAGTAATACCAGTTTTAAAATTTTGTTTCTCGAGAGGAGCAGTGTCCACTGTGGGGAAATGGGAAATACTACCAATATGCCACTATATGCAAATGATGGCCCAGAGAGTCCTTTATATAGCAGAACAAGTCTGATGTCTGAAATAATTTTGGAACTTTAATAATATCAATTTAGGAAAAATTCTCTTGTAAAGTGTGCTTGGCATTCCCATTTCCCCACAGTGGCCACTGATCCTCTAGAGAAACAAAATTTTAAAACTGGTATTACTTGAATTCCAAAATTATTTCAGACATAAGACCTTTTCTGCTATATAAAGGGCTCTCTGGACCATCATTTGTATATAGTGGCATATTGGTAGTATTTCCCATTTTCCCACAATGGCCACTAATCCTGCCAAGCACACTTTTCAAGAGAATTTTTTTTAAATTGATATTATTAAAGTTCCAAAATTATTTCAGACATAAGACCTTTTTTGCTATATAAAGGACTCTCTGGACCATCATTTGTATATAGTGGCATATTGGTAGTATTTCCCATTTTCCCACAATGGCCACTAATCCCGCCAAGCACACTTTTCAAGAGAATTTTTTTTAAATTGATATTAAAGTTCCAAAATTATTTCAGACATCAGACCTTTTTTGCTATATAAAGGACTCTCTGGGCCATCAAGTATCCTTTGGGTCATGTATTCTGCACACTGACTGTGTTCCAATTCCTGGATTTTGGTCTATAAGTGAATTTAGTCAAAATTTGCTCGAACTGTTAAGTAGTTAACAGAGCTCTGCTAACGGCAGAACAGGTTTGGTACAAATTTCGGTTTGTGTCTCGTCTAGTTAAATTTAATAAAATCTTCACACACATTAATAAAAATGTAGCCTTTTCTAAGAAAATTTTTGAAAACAATTCTTCAATTTTATTTGTTTTCTTATAAATTGAAAAATAAGCTTTTCTACTTTTGAAAATGTTTTATATCGGAAACCACCGGCAAAAATTTACAATATAAAATTTTAAAAAATATTATTTTTGTAACAAATATCTTTTTTTATAAATTGACAATATTGAAAATGCTTTATTTTGGGAAGTACTGGCCAAAAGAAGATAACAGCTGTTCCAAAAAAATTAAAAAAAATTTATTTTATTTTTGAAAACAAGTATGTTACCCTTTGGCAATTTTTAAATTTTGAATTTTTTTTATAAATTGAAAAATAAGCTTCTCTACTTTTGAAAATGCTTCATTTCAAAAAATACTGGTAAAAGTGGATCTTTTTTCCAAAAAACTATAATATAAATGCAAACAGCAGATCGCAGAAATAAGAAGAAGATGACTTTTGAAAATTTTTCATAAATTAAGTGTGTTCGTTTACCCCAAAATTTGCACAAATTTGTACTGGATTTTACTGAAATGCGTTCGTTTACACAAAAATTTGCAAAAGAGAGCACCAGTTCAGAGAGTAAAGTGACAGTTGGTTGACCGAGAGTCTGCAAATTTTTACTGGACAAATTTTTGCCAGTAAAATCCAGTAGAAAAGAAAAACATATGATTCAATAAAGTAAACAAGCAAACAAAAAGTATCAAATTTTCAATAAAAATATTTAAAAGAAGAAAAGCTGAATTGAAAGTGCAGCAAAAAACGAAAATACTTATTTTCAACTTGAAACAAATGAAATAAGTGTGTAATAATCACTTTGTATGTTCCGAAATATTCCAGGAGACCATACAATATCTTTTTTTGGCATCCATGGTAAAGTGTTTGTCTTTTAATTGCTTTATTTATATTGGAAATATATATATGAATACTTCTTATGGCATATTATTCAGGGTAGCGGATATCAAAAATTAGATATTGATGTATTGTCGTATGTTATTTAACCGGAAGGGAAACTATAAATTATGCGCCAAAAAAAAAGTGTAAAAGCTTCCATAGAAGTACTATTAATAAAATATTTCGCTACGAATTTGTAATTATTAAAATACATTATATCAAGTACCAAAAACATTATATACTGGGTAGTCAAAACAACACATATTTTACAACGCTAACGTTTTTAGTGATCAGCCGTCTTGATTAACCTGCAAGTTCTTGCAATTTTTCCGTTCGCGTACTTTTTTGTGCAAGAGACATTCTGGAGTGTAAAATTTTGAAATGACCCAGAATTTACTCAACTACTGGATTTTACTGGAAAAGTAAACAAACGCACCTATTGTAAAATGTCGTTCTGGAGTTCTGAAGTTCAGAACATTTCGTTTTAAGCCGAATAAAGCAATTATTAATAAATATTATTTACTGCCTGCTAAAGTATAAGCAAAACTACTTCTGCTTTCCTAAAACAAATTCCTAACCCATTTCTAATAATAGCACGCAAACACGTATTCTTCTATTTATTTTTATGCAGACGAAAATTTCTTTTGGTTTCTAATCCAAAATTATCGTTGTGACAAATATTAAGTGGATTTTTGAAATTCTTGCCTGTTTATATTTAGTTTTATGTCATCGTAAAAATAAATTTTTAATGCAAAACGAAAACTTAATACCAACGAAGAGTGCACTCATGCACCTCAATAGATTTGTCATCGATGGTTGCCAAAAACTTATTGCGAATTTCATTATGGTTTCTCAAATCTCAATATAAAAAAAAATAAAATTTAAAAATATAAGTTTGCAAACTATTTATAACGATTCTTCTCTCAATTGAAAATATTATTTTACATGAAATATTTGCAAAATCTTAACGCAAAATCTCTTGACTGTTTTCAAAAGTCGACCGAATTTCACACACTCTACTCGTGCAGTTTAGTTTTTTCTTAGCACAAAATGAAGTTTTCAATTAACTTCATTTAAAAGTAACTTTTTTATAACATGTTTCTGTTTATAAAGAAAAGAAAAAATAATTCTCTCAAGTTTTTTTATTGCTTAACAATTCGGTTTGTAAACCGAATCGGGGCACTGTAAATAACAATTATTTTCAAAACCTAAGAAAACTATCAAACTAAAAGCGATGTGCTGCAGACACAAGCATGATATCAAGATAATACCTGTTGCAAGGACTACCTTGAGCTGCAAGAATTTCAATTTACTATTTGAGTCCTTTTATAAAACTCAGCTTCACCAACTACTTTCTGAAATTAATCTATTACCCAGAAAATAAAAGTTATCTTTTATTCATTCTGAATATTGAAGTTATTTATTGATTTTTATTTATTCTTCACAAAATAAAACTTATTTCATCAGAAAATTAAAATTATTACTTGAATTTTTTTCTGTCTTAGAAAATAAAAGTCATTTCTCGATGTCTATTTTTCGATTAAAAAAAAAGTTATTTCTTTAATTTTATTTATTCTTCAGAAAATAAAAATTATTGTTTTTATTTATTCTTCAGAACATAAAAGTTATTTCTTGATTTTTACGTGTTTCGCAGAAAATAAAACTTATTTCTTGATTTTTATTTATTCTTCATAGAAATTTATTTCTGACATTTTATTTAACGACCAGAAAAACAAAATTTAATAACTCTTATAGCTTGATTTTTATTTATTCTTCTGAAAATAAAAGTTATTTTTTGACTTCTATATTTCGATCACAAAATAAAAGTTATTTCTTAATTTTTGTTTAGTTTTCATAAAATAAAAGTTATTCCTTGATTTTTATGCATTCTTTAGAAAATAAAAGTTATTTTCCGATCAGAAAATAAAAGTTACTTCTGGATTTAAAGTTTTTCCTCAGAAAATAAAATTAATTTCATGCAAAAAGTCATTTCATGAATTCAATTTTTTGAACACGAAAAAGTTAATTCTTAACTTTTATTTATTATTAAAAATATAAAAGTTATTCTTTGATTTTTATTTCTTTCTCAGCAAATAAAAGTTATTTCTGGATTTTTGTGATTCTTTAGAAAATGAATAATTTCTTAACTTCAGTATTTCGACCAGAATGACAAAACTAAATAAAACTTGTTTGAGTTTTATTTATTATTCAGAAAAAAAGTTATTTCTCGGCTTTTTTCCACTGAAAATAAAAGTTACATATTGATTTTTATTATTATTATTATTTCAAAATGATTTCTTGATTTTTATTTCTTTCTCAGAAAAAGGAAGTCATTTCATGGTTTTTATTTACTATTCAGAAAATAAAAGTTATCCTTTGACTTTAATATCCTTCTCAGAAAGTTATTTCTTAAATTTTAGTTTTCCGAAATTAATATTAACCGATACAAAATCGAACTGTTCGCAATATTCCGTGCAGAAACTCAAATAAATTTAAAAAAATATATTTTCGGTTTTATCGATGTTTCGACATGAATTAGGCTGACGATCGATGCCGGTATTAACGTTGCGTGCTGCATATCAAAATACATCGACGCTTATCGATAACTCTTGATGCATACCGATTGAAAATAGGCATACCGATTAAAAAAAATCGACAAAAACCGATATAATTTCGTATTGATGACGCTGAATAGAATAAGGCTGCATGCAGATCAGAATAACTCGGTATCGTATTCATGACCAAGTGAAGAGTTGAAATCGGGATCTTATGCTGCGTAGACTTGTGTTAACTACTTTGAATAGTTAATAGAGAGATATAAATCTTGTTGGTATCGGTGAAAGTCAAATTATATTCTCTGGTGCACAGTTTTTTATCTTGAAAATGACATCGTCAATGACCAGTTTATATTCATGGAGACTTGCTGCAGCCAGCAGCTCCGTAAATGTGCTGGGCACATTGTGAAGTTGCAAGTTGATGATGGCGCTGCAGCAGCTGATATTTTTAGTTGAAGTTGCATGTCTCATAATTCTCAAAATACTCAACAGTTTTTAGGCAAATTCAGTTACATAAATTTCAATCAGTTTTCAATAAAAATCACCAGCACAATTTTAAGTGAAAAAAAAGGTGTACAAAAATACATTTCCCTCGCTTTTGAATGTAGAGAGATTATGATTGAGAGTAAATGCACGTATCCATTTTCCTAATTTAGATCGAAAATTTTTACAAAATTATAAACCAAAGGCGACATTATATTCACTTGTAATTCATACAAACTAAAGGCTGAGTGACTTGTTCTGAATTCCTCAATGTTCACATGCCGCAGCCCAGCCAAGCAGCAGCATTGAAACAAAATAAATCTTTTTTATATGAATTTTTATTTAACAAAAAGTGAATAGACTTTGGATTTAAAAATACAACGCATTCGAATGCACAGGAATCTGGCGTGTTAAAAATAAATGTAACAAACGAAAAAAAAAAAAAGAAGAACAAACAATCTATTAGAACGAGCATTCATTCTATTTAGAACAGGAAAAACAAGCAAGAAATTTAAGCACATCCACTAAAACCCATCCATCCGTTCTCATTTTGAGAAGAGGAATTTCGGTTGAAAATTGCAGAAAGCAACGAAATTTGTCTTGCAACGCATACGTTTCATAAAATATTACCGGTGTGTTGGATTTGCTTTATTGCATGTTTGATGGCGGCGCACAGTGGACCATTTCGCGCGAAGGCGGACAAAAATCTATAACTTTTGACTGGATTGGAATTTTTATATGCTTTTTTTCTTTCTTCTTCTTTTGTTTACTAGGTGAGATTATAGGCTTTAAGTTAAGGTATTAACCTTTAAAATCGACCGATTAGAAATATATTTATGTTGGACTTAAAACGCATTTTAAGTTTCAGCTGTTTTGAGTACAAAACTGAAGTATTAAAAGTTTGTTTTACTTACAATCTGGTACATACAACTTATACTTATAAAGAATTTAAATTTTTTCTCGGAAAGTGCCAAACTTTGACCCATGCTGCATGCTAGAACTTGTAATATAATGTTGAATCGCCTTATTAGTTCCAAATCCATACCTCTGAGGTATGCAAACGACGCCATATTTCTCTTGCCGCTCTTTTGACATTTCTCTTTATTAAGGTTTGCCATTTTGTTATGGAAAGATAAACGAGCCAACAATTTTTTTACCGAAATTCGGAGTCAGTGGCCCCAACGTTAAGAGCCCTACGTCCAATTTATTTCTGGCTGAATGGTTTCGTCAATAAATAAAATATGCTTTATTGGTCAGCAATCCAGACGTGCTCCATGAGTCATCATTACATCCCGAAAAAATTACGGTTTGGTCTGGGTTATGGGCCGTACTTCTTCCGTGATGATCAAGATCGGCACGTTACTGTGAAAGGGAACCCCTACCGTTCAATGATAACCGAATATTTTTGGCCCCAATTGGATGATATGGACTTGGAGGACATGTGGTTCCAACAGGACGGCGCCACAAGCCACACAGCGAATGGCACAATCAATTTATTGGAAACCAAGTTTGGAGAACGTGTTATCTCACGAAATGGTCTAGTCGATTGGGCGCCTCGGTCGTGCGATTTGACGCCGTTAGACTATTTCCTGTGGTCTATGCCAATAAGCCAGCGAGGATTGATGATCTTCGTACGAATATCGAACGTGAAATTGCAGCAGTATCGGCCGAAAACCGTCGAAAATTGGGTTCAGCGTCTGGACTTCTGCAAGCGTGCCCGTGGTGGCCATACAAAAGAAATCGAGTTCCATACATAATGGCATCAAACGTACTTTCACTACCGTGTAAATCATTTTGTTGAAAGAAAATATCGGCAAGATCAAGGACGAAAAAACCTCAGCACAAACAAAAGAAGTGAATCTTTGACGTATCGTTTTGCCAGGAATTTCCCTTTTAATTTTTAAAGTTTTGATTTTGTACTTTATTTTATTGATTATTGTGGTCGATGCTTTTTTCCATTGTTTAGCGAGATATGATCTTTATAGACGCAGTTGTGAATATCAACATATACATTATGCCCAAGCAATTCCGAGAAAAGCTGTTTTATACCTTTATAATAAGGGTAAACTAAATTAAAAACTAAACTACTTTTCCATCCGAGATTCGTCTTTCATAAAAGCGATCTGATTAAAAAAAAAATACTTCAAGAATGAGCACAACAGAAAACATATTTTTTACTCACAAAGCATTTGACCTTGTGTCAGAAAAATTGCTCTATTGCTCACGGTCGGACCGTGCCGGGTATACAATAGGGTATAGGAGTGTAGAGGAGAGTTTAGACTATAAGATAGTACTAGTGTCTCTTTACGAACTTTTACCAACTTTAGAAGTTATGCTCTATTAAGTGGGAAGATTTAGGAAGATGTTTTACCTTAAAAAATATTAATTTCAACATTAATTTTTAATGCTACTAGTATAACTAGTATAATAGCTAGTATACTAGTATAATTGCCAAACTATAGTTTGGCAATTATACAAAATTTATTCTGTTTAGAAACCATTTAAAACAAAAAAGTTATAGATGCTTAAAAATTAAGAACTTATTGAGAAATTTCTCATTTTAGCAAAATAATGAGAATGTCCATTTTGAATCACCCTGTTCACTGGGATATAGTTAAAATAAAGTTTAAATTTCTTGGTTCCCGAAGTATACAAGTGACTACTTTCGAATGAACTTTTGCATTTTACAATTGGTGAAAGTAAAAAAATTAGTTTTGGCCTCCTTCTTGCGCATTGGTCCACTGTGCGGCGGCGGCGGTGGCGGCGTCTCTTAAGTGATTTAGCAACGCCATCCGCATTTTATTTTACTCCTCTTGTTGCTATTCATTAACCAAAATATTTTTATTATTTCATCCAGGCGTTTGCTACAGAAAAGAATAGTGCGAAAAACTGCAGGAACCTTTTTCTCATACGATATTCCTCAAGTAAAAGGCGTGGCAAAATGAATGAATTCCCTAAAATGCAGAGAAAGAAATTTGTAACGCTTTTGCACTTAAGTATGCCGCTTACGAGAATTATGAGGTCTGCATTTTCAGCTAAAGAAATACCAGCTGCCACAGCCGCATCATCATCTTGCAACTTACAACGAAGCCAGCATATTCACGAAGCTGCTGGCTGCATCAAGATTGCACGAATATAAACTCGGTATCAGCGGTGACAAACCGTGCTAATGGCCCTGCCAAGCGCTCACTGCAACAACATCCACAGCTCGGCCGCTGCTATTCTAAACTTTGCTCCAGACCATTTAATGCAATTTTTCTACAACACCAAAGAGACACAAAACTGCAGCTGAAGCGTCTTGTGGCCGACAATGTAATCCCATCGTCCACAAACTTCGCCTCAAGCAGAGGCAGTAATTGCAATTAAAGATTTCCTCAAATGAAGTTAATACAGAATTTCTCTGTCACTTCACTCTTCCCACTGAACGTAACAACTAGTTCCCAACCATGCCCATTTTGTGTGGGCTAAAACAGCATCGCAAACGTGCCTTGACTGCTGCCTGAGCCCGTTTCGCCGTGTCCTAGGAAATGGTTTTATTGATTCTATTCCATTTAATAGCGGCTAGTCAGGAGTCGCGGCTACCGTTCTTAATCATTCTTGGCCAATTTAGTTCGCAAATGTGTTTCTATTTATTTTTTTTTATTGTTATTAAGTGATTTTATAAAATAGGATTCTTTCTAGTGTACGCGCTGCGCTGGTGCATATTTAAAAATGTGCGATTTGTTTTCGCTTTATAAATTCCATTTAGTATTGCTGATGTTGTTGTAGCAATTGTTGTAAATATGAGCTGTTTCAAAGTCATTCACACTTTTGAAATTCTTGTTGATCAGCAGCAGCAGCAGCATCATCATCATCATCATTATAAAGATTTGTGGTGAAATATTTTTTTGAAAAAAAAAAAGATTAAAAAAAATGTTTCGCTGTTTAGAATGTCTTGATTAAATTGACTAATTCTTTTTAGTTGTTTTGCATATTTTTCTTAAATTTATACGTCTCTTTTAGTTAATTAATCATTTTAATGGCTATTTTGACATGAATTTTTAATTGTTTATTAAATGTTTTACATAGAAATTATGATTTAAGAGTTTTGATGGTGATCAACGATGTCAGTGATCATCAAAATTAAACAACTGATTGAAATATTTTTTGTAGGAATTTTAATGGATTATTTAATTAAATGATTAACAACAATACACTCTCATGCATGAGTGTATATATGTAAATACATTCATACACATAAATATTTTTTTCTTCGTAATAATTATATAAAAATCTTGTTGCCCGCGTTATCGGTCTTCGGTTATTCGGTGCGAAACAGACCAGAAAAGTTACGTACCTGAAAAGAGTATTCAAAATCAAAGAGCTTCAAAGATCGAAAGTGGTTAATTCGAAAAGCCATCCCTGCAATTGTGTTGTAAAACTCCTTTTTTCAAACCGAATGCCTTAAATGATTTCCAGGTATATAACTGCGGAGGCTTAGAAAAAATCACGATTTTCGAATTTGTTTGGTTCAAGAAATCTCACAAACGGGTCAAACGGTTTTCAATCATTTTGCTCACGGTAATCGAAGTGGCTTTAAAAGTTATTAAAAAAATGAAAAAAAATACTACAAACATTTTTTAAAGTTTTTTTTCCAGATTTCTTGAAATCTACCGTTTCGAATCGGTTAAAATTCACAGGAAACCTTTTAGGAAAACTACTGAGAATGCCAGCAGTTTGAATTGATTTAGATCAGCCGTTATAAAAGTTAGAAAAGAGTTGCATACTTACACACATACACACATACAGGCATGGTGATACACTCTTAAAACTAGTCAAGAGCACTTCCTAAGGACTACTCAAAATGTCGAGATCTGATGAGAACTCGATGTTTGCAAAACGTAGGAAAACCTTTAACTTCTCGATATTTGAAAATTTAAAATTTTCCTAGCGGGAGGGTGAACATATAGAAAACGGTTGACCCCAAGAACCATCGCAGAAACTTCCTACAAAACTATCCTAAAATGACTTACTGTGCTGTTCTATGCTTTTGACCTCTCCGAATACCATGTGATTAGTAGGGATTTTCGTAGTTTTGGAGTCCTACTAAAAGAATATATAATTTCGAAGTCGTTGAACTATTCACTTTTTTCGTTTAAGATATCTCACGAACATATTAAACGATTTCGAGCCGGTTCCCATTGACCGACATGTTTTTTCTAATATCAACAGCTGATTCGTTTGTTGAGCCGCTAAAAAGTCATTCAAAAAAGCACTTTTAAAAATGATTTTTTAAGAAATTTAAAAATTTTGCTGGCTCGAATCGGTTCCAAAACGGGTAAAACAGATAATTAGAATATAGCAGAGCTTATGTTCACTCATTAATAAACATGTATGTATGTGGCCCATAGTAGAAAATAGAGGTAGATTTATATACCCTGTGTCACCGATAAGCAAAAAGAAATTTCGACGAAACCGATACTTTTTTTTTTAAGATTCATATTTTATCGTGTTATTGGAAAATAATTTTATTTGGTACATCATGTTGAAACTGGACTTGGGACAACAATCTGTTTGAGCTACATTTTACTTCGACCATATTCAAGTTCGATTGTTTGATCTTCTGCAGCTCGTTTTAATTTTGTTTTAATCGTCAGTGAAAACACACACGCACTTGTTTACGTTTCTCGAAAGAGTTACGAAAGTTTTTGATGCAAACAACTGTCCCAGACATGCCTTCAATAAGTCTTGTGCGGTTCTCCAGCGTGATCTTGGCATTTATGTTTGTTGTAATATTCTTATTTAAGAAATAGTCTGAAAATAAAAGAAATTCTTGAGAATTCATTCACACTCGGCTATTGTGCGTCTGATGTTTTTCCCAGATCAAAAGTTCAACTGTGAGAGTGATACTTTAACGACGTTATTTTCAAAACGAAACAGATTTTAGCAAAAATACAAAAAAAAATTTAAGTTCAGGGCCAATAATTAGTTTGCAGAGAATTAGATTGTTTACAATCTATAGCAGGCAATCACTTGACATTTGAAAAGAATTAGAAATTTTGTTCAAATGCCTTGAAATAGAATACGCAAATAAAAGGCAAATTATTTGCAATATCGAAATAAGTTTGTACATACTTACACACATGCATATGTATGTAAATAAATATACTCACACAAACACACACTATTAAGTTCAACAACCAGCAAACGTGATTTGGATTTTATTTGCAAACCGATGAATTTTACAGATTTCGTTTTCATTTTAACCCCAAGAATTTATACGCAAAACAATAGAGGCATCAAATAAAAAGATCTGAAAAATTTCTTTCATCCACTTGTAATTCTCTTTTCCAATAATTCCACAGCACTTCTTTCATTATGGCTAAAACCGTAACGAAAAGTTTGTATTATTTTAAGATCTTTGAGGTATTTTAAGAATTTTGCACATACAAACAAACATACGCACGTTTCTAAGTATGAACGATAAAAATAATAAAAACATTTCGCTCATGGTTTTGTTTATACCAAAAACATTCACATTAAAATGCACATGGATCTGTACACTCGCAGTTTTGTTTATTTATTTTCATGCACGCATCTCTCTACTTGCAATACTTCATATTCGAAGCAAGTCAGAGTCTTAAGGGAGTGAAATCTCGGAAACATTTTGTAATTTTAAAATAACTTTGACGATTTTTTTTGGAATCTTACAGACAAAGATCCAAAACAATATATCATTTTAAACATATATCATTTTAAAAACGCCAGCTTTATGAAAGAGAATTAAGTTAAAGAGGTTGGAAAAACAATTCCCCAAAATATGAACTAGTTTAAGAATTAAGTTTGTTTTATATAAGTCTGAAAAAATTTCATTTCTAATTTTAAAGCAATCATTTTTAATATAAAAACGCTTCATTATAACTTTGAAAATATTTCATTCTTAGCTCAGATACACATATAAAATAGCCTGCATAACAACAACGAATGATTTCTTTTTTCGTACACCCAAAAAAAAAAAAAAAAAATAATAATAATTTTTAAAATCAAGAAGATATTAATATTACAGAAAGTGAAAAGTATCAGAAAAAGTTTAAAAGTTATATATTTTGCAAAAGAGAATTCCATCGCTTGATATTGGATTCATTATCTGATTAAAAAAAAATTGCTACACATACACATTAAATAATTTTTTGATGGACCAATAAAAACAACACTGTATCGTATCTGAAGTAGTTTTAGACAGATTTGCTTATATTCTTAAATTTTTACCTGTTATTAGTACCACTTAGTTGAATGTGATGAAGAGCTTTTATTAATAAAAATTTTGTTAGAAAATAGTATACGAGAAGAGTATCAATACCAATCTGATGTTAACACTTATTAAATCTTTGTGTTGCTGTTGAAGAGACTTTGGAGAAATTGTTAACCTTTTGAACGAATTGAGTAAATCATCAAAATTTTGAATGCAACGAATGTGTTCCTTCAAGTCTCTGTTTATATATGAAGTGCATAAATTATTGTTTTATATTATTTTTTATTTTATGAATCGATTGTAGTGTTAAGTATCTTGTTCCGGTTGTTTACTATAGTAAAAGTGTAAAGGCGGTTTGTAATTACGTGTACTGATGAGCCTGTAAAATATCTTGATTCATTTGCAACAAACAAACATGTATATATATATATATATATATATATATATATATATGTACATACATACATATTTGTCTGTGTGTATGTCATGTTTGTATGTATATATTTTATTGTTCTGCTATATTTTGTTTTCTCTTGTAAACGACAGCCAACAGCTTAAATGGCGGAATTTAAGATTTTTACTCGTTTTTGCAAAAAAAAAAAAAAAAATTTAAATTTTACATTTAAACTAAAAGAGGGGGATTATTTTTTGTGACTCTGTATGGCTTTCGTTTTAGGGCAGACTAACTGTAATATAATTTCTTGTCTAGCCGGACATGCTGTCAACACTTCTTAACGAGAAGGCGCCATTTCAAACGCATGATGCTGAATCATTTGACTTTATTAGATGTTTGATTGTTTTTTAAATTTATTTTTACTTTTACATTTGATAACGCAAGTATTGAGGAGTTTGCATACAGACATTTTATAGTTATGCAGCTTTTAAACATTTTTCCTAATATATTATAAATTGTTTATTGAGACATTAATTTTAAAATATTAATTCTCTGTAAAATTAATAACCGACTGAGGCATGTGTGCATCTATATTCGTA
The DNA here is from genome assembly GCA_963675445.1 of Linnaemya vulpina. NCBI lineage: Eukaryota > Metazoa > Arthropoda > Insecta > Diptera > Tachinidae > Linnaemya > Linnaemya vulpina. The sequence goes on along the minus strand of OY776280.1, from coordinate 39,504,464 downwards.
TATGCATTATATACACACATACATACACATGCATCTAACAAGAAAATATATATAAATTAGCAGATGTAATTAGTCAACATGTAAATGGCATAAATTAGGGATATAACCGATACCGATGAAACTGTATTTTTTTTATTTTGTTTATAAAAATAATTAAATTTTTAATGCTGAGAGAAATTCACATTAAAAACACGATAATAAAATCAAATAATTTCTTATTTGCTACAAAAGCAAAGCAACTCCTAGTCCGAAATACATATATAATATTGAAGAAAATGGCAAAAAGTGCAGGTTTCAAAAACTTTGCTTCTAACATTTGACGGCTTGGAGATTATTAAACCCTATTATTTATCTACAACTCTGGATCCTTGCTATAAACCTCGACTATTTCTCTTGCAGTCGATATCAGTATTATCGAAAAAACGTGTTATTGAGCTAATTAATATGTCCCTGTACTTCGAAACTGTTGAAGACGTCCGTCTTGTAAAAGTTAGCGATAATATTATACGGAGAATGAGCCTCTGTCTATCCTAAACAGTCACTGATTTGGCTAAAGACTAAATCGATAACTATCTTAGATGTCCAAATATTTCTAGAGGCGCAAGTTCAGCGTATTATTAGCGCAAGCACAAGGTTGAAAGAAAGTTTTCGTAGGAGCTCTGTTACAGCTGCGGGACCATATCCACTGCCAGTGTATTTCAAGCTGTTTGGCAAAGTCGTCTATTACCGCAAAAGCTAGAAGTACTCTGCATTTTCAACAAAAATCTTATTGACAACAATATTAAAAGTTGAATGCAAGTTATGTTATTAGATGAATAAAAACGTTACAACAAAAAAAAAACAAAAATATGTACATGAATACAAGTTATATTATTATTCTAACTTTTTTTTAATAAAAAACATTAAAACAAAGAAGAAAATTGTATGCTTCAATTTACGATGTACATAAATATTTCCTACACAAATTATTTTAAACATTTAAATAGTGGTCTACAGCTGTCAGCACCAACTGAAACCCGCTCAAAACTCGCACAAATCCATTCACAATAATGAAAGATGTGTTTTAAAATGAGAAGGCTTATTGTAACTAATTGTACTTTAAATGGCAGTGCTGTGCACAATACATTTCACCCACCCTACAAGCAAAAGTATATGCAATTTATTATATCGGTGGTAGTATGCAAGGATATTAATGCAATAGTTTTATCTTTTTCTTATTTACAAAAGCAATATAATATCAAAGCATATAATACTCTCATACATATACTTACCTACTTATTTGCTGTGAAAAGCAGTTGAGCTGGCAATGCTGTACTGCCTGGCTGTCTGTGGAGTGAGTTTTAAAACAAACAGTCAACGACGGCTTAAAGACGTTTTCTGTTTAAGTAATTTGGCATACTTGCACGCATGTATACATAATGATGTACATAAAAATATTTCTTGTATAAATCGACAGCAGCCTAATATGTTTTTGTATATTGTATATATTCTTTCCTCAAATTGCATATCATGCAATCTAATGCTCATGATAATATCATTACAACGCCGTTGCATTAAATACGAATGTAATTCTGCGCCGGAGCTACGAAGAGCAAGCCTTGACTTCGTACTCTTGTCTAGTTGCTTTGTGTTAAACGTCAGTCAATTTTAAAAAGTCGAGTAGCGAAGTTTTGCAGACGCGTATGTTGTTTTATTGAAAAGAATCCAATGAGTTTTCAATCTGTGTTTTTGAGTAGGTAAAATGGATAATTAGAATTCAGTGTCGAACATTATTCTTTGTTTTAAAACATGTTATTGTTATGAACAAACTTCCAACGCTACCAACAGTTTAATAAAGCTAAACGTTTAATTGTATATGGATTGTGAAATCCTGGTGTTAAAAGAATTTAACAGGGCACAAAAAAGAGAATAACATAAAAATTGTTGGAAGTGCTAAAATAATAAGGAATACACAAACAAACACCAAAAAAGTTAAAAAAGAAAACCAGGAGAGAATTACAGCACAAAAAAACCTTGTATAAAAATGTTTATAGTGTGTGTGTTTGTTAAAATTAAGAAAAAGTTAAAGAAAAACTTGTTTAACAATTATAAGATGAAATTAAAACAAGCTGCTGAAAGTGAAAATATTTCTTCATAAAATTATTTTAAATATTTTTCCATTAAACAAATGTTTTGTGAAATATGTTCCACAATTAACAAATCTTAGACTACATTAAATAATTTTTAATATGTGTATGAAGTGTAAAAAACTACTACTTGCTTACTGAGTTTCATATATTTAGTGTTTTTTTTTTTCTTTTTGAATTTACTAAAATTTTACTACGATTCCCTTTACAGTTAGCCATCTCTTTCTAGTATAAAGTTGAAATACATACATACATACATATCCATAGGTGATGTTAAAAAAAAAAATTACATACATTTTAAAGTGAAGTGTAAAAATCAAGGTTGGAAACTGAAACGAATATATATATTGATACCGGTATACAAATTTTTTGAATTTGGAATCTATTATATATATCTAATTACCCTTTCTACGAATAGGTTGTTACAAAAGTGGAGAGTTTAACTGTATCTATACATGGAAACTTACATATGGTTATGTACTTGTGATTAAATAAAATATGATATATATTTAAAAAAAAAACAAATTAAATTAACTACAGTACGCTATATACAAATATATCTACAATAATTTTTATATCCAGGTGTCGGTAAAAATATGTATACATTGCATACCTCCATATAACCATATGAATAAAAAAAGTTATACATTAAACCTTAACTCCGAATTATGTCAGCTGGCAACGTATTTAGGATATCATATTCAAGTTTATAACTGTCAAGGGTCCAGAATACTTTCTACAGCAGAGAAAAAATTTTCCTCTAACTTATATAGCTGCCACTGATAATATAACTCTTGATTTCATACAACTGCGGCTTACATATGTATGCTCTGCTCTTCCTTGCTAGTTTCAGAACACATTTGTAAGGAAAACATCATACCATAAGAAAAGAAGCGGGCATGAACTTCTATTGGATCCGTAATAGTTTAATCCATCCGTAAATATACCGAATTTAAATCGGTAACATTTATATTCTATAACGTTTTCCAACCTTGGCAAATACACACACACTTCCATATAAAAGCAGCAGCCTGTGTTGTTGTTATTGCTGCTGGTAAAGTAACTAGAAGAAAAAGAATGAAGAAACAATAAAATATGTGTAACATCAGGCAAATGTCAAAAGGAAAAAATTTTTATTTCCTATTCTTGTTTTGCATTAGTTGTGTTGTTGTAGCTAATAGTAATTCCTGTTGCAAGCTAATAAGTTTCTGTGTGTAGGAAACCGAACAAGGAAATAAATGACTGCAAAACTAAAACAATTCACTCTCCTGCCTGGATTTTTGTTTCAAAAATTATAAAATATTGCTACATTTATATAAAAATATATTTATGTACGTATGTTTTGTACATTCATGCACTAATTGTGTTGTATATCTTATATATTTATATATACCTATTATAGTGATTTTGTGTGTTTTATGTGTACAGAAATAAAGAAAAAAGTGTTTTAAAAAGTCCGTTAACCAAAAAATATCCCCAACAGTTTCTCTCCAAGGATTACCATAAAATAAACTAAATATTCCCCCAATCTTATTAAAAAAAAAACAAAAAGAACAACAAACGAACATGTTTGCAGAAGGCATTTTTCCAATAGGAGACGGTATGCTGGACATCGATGAGGAACGTCTTAAGGGTCTACTCGTTCCTCATGATATCAACGAAATTTATGAAGTTGAACAAACACCATTTGCCAGGTGAGTTAGTTTCACAAATACAATAACAAATTTTCGTTTATATAAGAAACATTTATGTGTACCATGTACGCATATTTCCAATCAATCCTTATGATACAGAAATGTGCCCCAGTTTTTAACAACCTATTTAGGGGTTTGTGTGTATTCGTGCTCTCTTTTCGTTGTACATTCAAATGCATCTATGTATGTGTACGTGTGCCCTGCAGGAAATGCCAGTAGGGGAACAGTAATAATTCACTATATACAATCATGCTAATCCTTCATACAGGATCAACAGATTCGCTTGTGTAAAAAGGCAAAAATAATTGTTGGTTTCGTTATATTCTAGTAACTTTATAGGACTAAAGCTCCCGAGTCCTGCTAGAACAGTCATCATTGGATGTGTGTTTTGCGGACATCTTAGCAGAGCCACCTGGAACTTGCCAGACGTAAATTAATTACACTTAGCGTGTATATTGCGGAAGATTTTGTGTTTATCACCAGATAATGGAATGAAACTGCAGTTCCATCGCTTTAAGTGGCAGTACGATTTTCACACTCACCACGATTTATTCAGACCTGTGAGTAGTTTATTGCTTATGTATGGAAACAGCTTGTGTTGCAGACATTTTATTATTTCCAATACTTCAAATATTTTATATTGTTGCATATATTTGGAAAAGTCTGCTGCTTGAATTTTGTTACGAAAAAATTTAACGATTTTTGCTCTATTTTTAAATCGTACATTTTCAAATTGATTTTTGAATTGCGTGCAAATCGCAAAAGTAAAATACTTTTCATAAATATATTAACAATAAAGCGAATAAGGAACGACAACGCATTCATTTTAACTGTAGGTAAATTCTAACATATGATTGAAAACATTTTCTAAAAGGCACTTAATGCAACTCGTTTGAGATATTGTATCGCAGTTAATGTAATAATCATATCGAATAAGATTAGCTTATTGTGTTTTCTATAGATTTCAAGGCCTACTACACGTGTTCTTGTGTAATTCTTAATTGCTTTTTGAAGGCGCGGACACTATGGAATGAAATCCATTTCATGACACATCTGAGCACATAAAAATCATCCATTTTTCAACTATTAGTATAATTTATCAGTGAACTTTGCTTTCCTTAACAAGGAATTTTGAAAAATTAGGCTCTAAAAATGAGGTCATAACAATTTTTCAAAAATAAATGTATTGAAAAAATTTATATATTGAACGTTTCAAATATTTATTTGCAAATCGGTTCATTTCATTCCAAAACAAAACCCCGGTTTTCGCTTTTAGAAGAGCCAAACTATGGAATGAATTCCGTTTCTGAACGGTACGGCTGAACACGTAAAAATCATCCATTTATAAACTATAATTTATCAGAAAACTTTGCCACATTCTTCACCTTTAAGGGTATATTTCTAATACAAAAGTTTGTATATTAAAACTGCATTCATATACACCGAAGCACATATTTGCCATTTTGATTTAACTTTTTTCTTGTGTTCAACAATAAAACAAGTTTTTTATGTTTCATATGCACACGGGTTGCGTTTTTTAACTAATGGAAAAATGATAAGCGAACCAAATAACAAAATACTCGTATATGTACACATTTATAAAAATAAAAAGACAAAAATATTTCAGCTTTTTTTCCTTCTCTAGACGCTAAATACAAGTTTATGACTATGACTATGGCATTAAAAAACCGCCATTCCAACAACAGTTTAATTTCAAGTTTTATTTCGCTTCATAGAAATAAAAATTGTGCCTGTTTGAGTATTTCAAATGATGGACCTTAGAAACTTACTCTTTTTTGAACATGATATTTGATGTTTTAGTTCTTTTTTAACACGATTTTTTGGTCATGAAATCTACTCAAAAGTGGAAATTTTGTATCAAAGAAAACAAAATGTCTGCATTTTTTTGTGACTGTTCTTATAATTCTTGTTGGTGTAGTTTTAAATAACTTTATGTAGGTTTGTTTTATTTTATAAATTTCTTGTCTGGTACCTAAACAACCTAATAATTAACTCTTAATATTGTTATAGAAAAAAATTCAATAAATTTATTAAAATAAATCATAAAATCTTGTTAATAAAGACAATTAATATTTATTTATTTTGTAACTAACATGATCATTAACAGTTGGTGGCATTTCAGAATTTTATTTTAAGTTAAATCAAACCCACATTCATTTTTCCAATACATATTGTGTTTCATATGATATCTTTTTCTCTCTTCGACTGCACTATAACATATTAAATTTCTAACGACTTCCCTAATTTATTTAAATACAAAAATATAAATACAACATCCATATAAATATAAAAAGAACCTCTAGTTGTTCTTTTTTAAATGTAATTCGCTGAAATTATTAAATTAGATCATAATTATTTTTGAATTTTGATTATTTTTATTTAACAAAAGGTTGTGTTAAATTTAAGGTGGGCAGCTGCATGAGATATTTTTCGTAAAAATTTTTATATTTTATTCGAAATAGTGTGGCCTTAAGAACTTAAAAGTTTAGGGAACATAATATTGTTATGATTAATAAAACTATTAAAGTAAGATAAAATTCCTAAAATAGTTTTTGAGATTGTATGAATATTTGAGAAACAATTTTATCTTATCTTTACTAGTGCATGCCAAGAGAAAAAATAATTTTTTATATAAAAAAAATTTTAAGAATTTAAAAAATGCAACGAACAACCTTGAAAGCATTTTTAACTGTTACTTGTACAACTACTGATGTTATTTCGATAAATAAAACCGCTTGTTATATTAAAGGGCGATAAGAGGAGCGCTTATAGAGCAATTTTACTTAAATCTTCGAATACTCTCTATTTCGGTTGCTTTATTTAGACGTAAATATTGACTTTTTTTTTTTGCAATTTTTACCACTAACACTTAGGTATTACTTTACTTAAATTTTTCATTATTATCTAATAACACTGTACAAAAAAAAAATACAAAGTCCGAACTATAAATTTTGATAGAAGAGACAAAAAAAAAAAAAATAGACACGTGTATGGGCGTTTTTAAAGTCTACATCTGAATTTCTTTGAGGGAGCATTAAAGTTTTCCAGCTCTGGCACATTCTTATTGTTAATCGGCATAAGAATCCATGTGATCCTTATATTTTAGGTATAAAATGTGTTCAGCAAATTTACGTAAAATGTTACGCAGAATATTTTGTGGAATATGTTAACCCTCTAACTCCTCAAGGTATGGGTATTTTTTGTCCTTTTAAAAAGACCAGATGCAACTAAAAAATATGAGAATTATTTTTCTACATCTTTTTTTGCTCGTCCTATTTATAAACAACAAAAGGTTTCATTATACGAAATTAATTTAATCACTTATATAGTGTTTTATATAATATGACTGTAGAACCGTGACTTTATGACTTAACTGACAGGGCCGTTCATAGCTGCAAAAAATCGCCCGTTGTCAGCCGATAGTCCTACTCGTTGGAGGCTAGGAAAAAAGTGTCGACCGGCTTACTTTGTATGTGTGTGATATTTTGCGTGTTGCGAAATATTGTGATCACATAATTGACACAAAACATATTATTTGGGACGCATATAGTCGGCGGTAAGCTATACGCCCAACGGACTGAAGCAAACTGAAGGAAAACTGGACAAAGTCCAGTTGTTTTCAAATGACATGCCAAATATAAATTGCTGTTGATGTAATTGAAGTGAAACTATAGTCCGCACACCTGCTGGGATATTATCGATCGATAAGCCAAATTTCACTACTCGGACTGAATGTTTCTACTTGCACTTCAATTAATTTTTTAACGCATTACCAAGACAGTACCAACAATGGGACAGATCGATTTTATACATCCCTTTTAACCAAAAACATATATATTTCTCTCAGAAACTCCTCATCTATTCCCATTTTCATATTTCTGTTGAGTGTGTTGTTTTGTCAATGTCGCTAAAATTTATTGTAACATAAAAAATTATATTTGCTTGATAACGAATTTGTTTCTCCTCTTATCGTATCAGTTATTATGGATTTTCTGTGTGCTTAGTTTCATTTTGCGTATTAGTTGTAGTTCTGCTATTATTAATAGTCAATAAATAAATATTGTGTAGATAATTATTATTGGACATATTCGTTTACTTGTATTTTCTCTACTTTCAATTGTTAATATTTTGCTATCTTTTTATGTACTCGCTTATTTCCTTTTGTTTGAAAAGAAAGCAAAAACACAATTTTATCGATATTTTCTTACTTTTGTGTCATGTTTCTCTTTTATCATATTCTTTGCCATTATTTCTTCTATATCAAATTGTAGAAAGACAAACTTGTATATCGTTTTACCACATTTAAAAGGCAGTTAATTTTTCTTTGTGAAATTGTTAAAAAAAAGTTTATCGATTGATTAACTTAACTGAAAGGATTAAATGTATTTCTCAAACTAATTTATTATCAAATTAAAACTTTTAAGGATCGTAATTTTACATTCAGAAAGAATTAGTATTACGAGGAACAATCAAAAATCAACTATCGAAATTTATAGATCGCTTTCAGGCGCGTACTTTAGGTCGCAGGTTATATTAGGTAAAAAGGGCCATTCGGAAAAATAGTTGGATGTCATAAAAGGCCAATTGTGATGCCCAGAGGACCACACCCTACACAAGCATTACAAATGAAGCACTGAGAACCACCCAGAACTTCGCACAAAGCCTGATAGGACAGTCAGTGGTAAAATGCTGAGATAGGGAACAAGTGCCTAGATGTCTAAGCCTACGCTCCTGCAGGGCCGGGCAGTCGCAGATAAAATAATGTACTAACTCCTTTCCCTCAAAGCAGTTTATGCAGCGATTATCGTGGGGAACCCTCTTGAATACTTATTATAATTAAATTTTTAAGTAAAGAAAGAAATTAAATGAAAGGGACGGTATGAAAGGAAAATGGAAGATTTGTGAAAAGAATTGAAAGTGATAGATAGACGTGGAAGGACACCGCAAGAAAGTCAGCAGCTGAACCATCCTTTGCTCTTAATAAAGACACTCAAGCTTTGAGGTTCGTTTCTAACATAAATCTGAAAGTTGCTCTGTCAAGGAATATCAACCAACGAACTATCTCTCAGAGCAATACAGAAGTGCAAGAGATGCACAATCCTCTTCTCCTACACATCGTCGTCATTGCAACTGAAGCAACGAATATTAGAAGGGAGGCAGAGACATATGCGTTTGCATGGAACCAAAAAGTGCCGTGGACTTTTAGATGATTTCTTGTGTATTCCTGGGCTTAACTACTTCAAAAAGTGTGGCGTTGAAATATTCACATGCCGACGAGTCTTTGCTGCAAAAACACAAGAACTTAGAGAAACGCTTTTAAAGTCTCATATTTCCCTTGATCTCACTGTAGTCTTATTTTGTCATAGAATTTGCAAGAGTAAAGATTCGCAAATTTTATAGCCGACCACAGACATTGTCTTTCAAGATCATTTTCATATCATACTTTTAAAATTTTGCATTATAGCTATTTAGTATAGCAGCACAGTCTCGTTTGATATAAATGTGGAATTTTCAATTTTATACTTGTGTAAATGATTTTTTTTTTGCATTTATGCGACGATATATGAATCCAAGCATATACATATTTTGTTTGTCCTACTCATTCGTCTGCTTTTTATATTTCTGCAAACTTTTTCGTAAAAGTGTTTCTCTTCAATTACTAAATACGCTTTTGTATTTGAGGGTCGATTCTTATCTAATTTTGATTAATTTCTTTTTTCCCTATTCGTCTATATATTTTATTATTATTAACAAATTAACACAAGAAATGAATTTCAAATTAGATAAAAACAGCAAAGCGATGACTAGAAACAAATTTAAAGCAGCTGAATAATATTGAAATCTTGTTTTTAGGAATATGACGCATTTCGTAGCCGTACTTTGAAATATACAATCATATAATAAATAAACTTTTTTTTATACGTTATTCTTATAAGAATATGTATTCGAATGTTGTTATTGTTGTCTTACTTAACAGTTATTTTGTATATTTAAAAACTTGTTAAACTTTATTTTCTCTCTCTTTCAGTGTAGAAAGTAGAATTTATTTCAAATTTGTCTTTGTTATCTACTTTAACCAAAACATTATTTTTATTTTATATATTTAGATTTAGTGCATACATACATACACTTATGAACTGGGTTATATATAATTATATCGTCCATAAAAACAAAAATATTCTGTATAACAACATGGTACGTGTTTTTGATAATTAAGTTTAAAAATGTCAAACGACTTCATCAAAAATGTAAAATCATGTTGAGAAAACACTAATTATTAATTATAAATTTTCAAGACATGTTTGAGTGCAGGTTTTATTAATTTCTTATATTAAGTGATTGAGATATCTTTGAGAATTTTGTGGTTTCTGCCATTAGCTTTGCAATACCTTTAGAGACTATTGAGTTTTATATATTTATAATGTTTAATTTGAAGATGTGGCTTATAATTTCAAAAGTTATAATATTATTTATACCTTCGCGACACGGCTGCTCTATATTATACAATCGGTCTCATTATACAACTTAAGGTAATAACAATAGAAATTAGGTAAAAAATTTCACCAACATATATAATCAAGAATACTACAGTTTTGAGCTAAACTGCATGTTGAGATAAATATAACAAATTAAAAACCCTTGTTTAAACAAAAAAAAAAAGCGCTGTAGGAAAAATATACGAGTTGTTATTTAAGTTGGCATCACTGTGTCTTCATTAATGCATTGCATCGGATCTTTTATCTAAAGTGGGGCTTTGCATTTTTAACTTCCTGATAGCATAGACAACAGAAATGGTAATGATGAGGATGCGTATTCATATTCACAGTGATGGGCACATATCTAGCACATGTCCTATAGCTTATCTATAAAACTAAATCTTAACTGATAAGGCAAGATCGATTCAGGGTGTGTGGAATAAAAATATATACCGAACACTAACGACCTCACCTTGCAATACCTCCGAAGTATATTTAAAAATATAAGTTCCTAAATCTTTTCCATAGAATTAAATTTTTATTGCTCGAGATTTAAATTTTTTGGTGTAAAAACGGAGAATAAGATGTTTACTCCTCAAGTGATCAATATTGTCTGTAATAAATGCAACTCTCCTTGGATGCATTAATAAAGTTCTTAATCAGCAATTTGGAAAATTCGAATAATTAATTTTTCAACGATATTCTGCATCCATTCAAGGATAAAACAAACTAAATGAGAATTAAATAACTTGGCAGACCTAGTCTTTATCTTACGATTAATTATAGAACGGGTGCATGATCGTCACTAAATGCAATTGGCAGAAAAGGGTATAAAAACGTTTAGTTTTGCAGACAGCATACGATTCGTATAAAAAGCTGTGCTGAACTTTTGCCCAACGCTGTGTATTCGCCCATGCACACATCCAAACATAAATAAACACATATTAAGTACACTGTTGTATTTTGGATAAATTGAACTTTAATTAAATAAAGTAACAACAACATCTTCTCTACTTAATATGCAACAACGACATCATACAATCGCAATGGCAGTTAAAAACAATGACAACAACATGCAACAAACTAACAATGAGTAATAAACTATAACAACAATCGTGTACAAATAGGGGAAAGAAAAATTGTCATGTGTGTACCTACTAGTTGCGTGTACAATAGTATATAAGACATATACTTACACGTATACGTACGTGCATTTGTATGTATGAATGTACGAGTGTGTAGTACATTAAGCAGCATAAAAATATGTAGAAAGAAATATTTGTAGTAAAAGAGAAAATATCAAAAGAATTTGTTGCTTTCCATGCCATACAATTCAAACAACTACGAAACTAGCAACAGAACAGCATAACAAGCAAACGACCTTCACAGTCATTGGACCCAACCGAGTTTTTGCAGCGCTACAACAACAACAACAACAACATAAAGCAATCTCTTGAAGAATAATAAAACAACAGCAACAACTTCGGCTAATAAAATAGTGTAGCCATAATGTAAAAGCTTAACCAGTGAAAAGAATGAGACGATCATGATCATCATTAAAAAAAAAACAAGAATAATGAAATTTCATGTAGAGAAAAGAAGTCAATGGAGTTTCAAAGCTACAACAACAATACATAAAGGAGTCTTGTTCAGCAACAAGCAACATCAAGATCTCTTAGAAGCGGCAACAATTTTAGAAAATAATTATAACAACTGCGACGCGACAACACAGTCGAACAAGAAGGAAACATTGTGAACAAAACGTGTCTGTCTGTCTGTCTTCTTGGGATTGTCTCTGGGAACAGAAAAATTCAACGCTAAATACTTAAAGAAGAATAAGTTGATGATGATGGTGGGGAAAGAAGAAAAATATGGTGGTAGAAATTGTTGTTTCTTGAAGAGTTGAAAAAAGAAACGAAGTAAAAATGTTAAAGATATAAAATTTATATTAAAAGAGCCACAATAGCCAGCCAGTATGCATTTTAACTAAAAAGACAATGACGTTGATGATGATAATTTTTTCCTTGCTTTTGCTGTTGCTGTTCTTTTCTTTCTATTTCGTATTCAAACAAAAACAAATATGTATCTCAAAGGTTGACTGACTGACTTGATGCGAAAATATAAGTAAACAGTGATGTCAACGTGATTTTGAAAAGTTAAAGTTTCTTTTAGCACAATTCTTTTTTTCTCAATCAACTTTAGTGAAACACGCAACAGTTTGGAATCCTCCAGTCGTGTTTTAACGAGATTGAAAAAAAAAATATTTTTTCCAGTACGCCAGCAAATGCACACAAAAAAGATTTGAAAAAACTTGTGTTGCAAAAAGTTCAAGTTCTTAAAAAATATATCCATTTGCGTCAAATCGATGAATGAAGTCAGAAACTTCCGCTTATAACTTAGGTCCAATAGGATCCATTTATGTTACTTGTGTAGCAACAAATAAAAGTAGGAGCGGATAGTCTGCTTTGAAGACGAAATTGAAGAATATTGATGAGAGTAGTAGGGGAGTCAACAAATAGGCGAACCGCTGCTTCTAGTAACGCGACTCATTCATCATAATGTAAACGATTCTACATATCGTAACCTGACATTCAAAAGACTGTAACTGAGAAAAACAATCTAAATGGACTTTGATTAAAATGCAAATTAAGAAAATAACGTAATATTACGGCCTTTTCGACTTCAGTTAATAATATAACGATATTTATTTGTTTTTATTTGGGTTTTAGTTTTCAATATTATGACTTTACAACAACAAAACAAAATCCATAAATTAAAGAATTGAAAGTAGAAATATGTCTTGAGAAAAAGGAAAATCAAAGATAGATTTTGTTTCTACAACATTCTTTTATTATGTTTAAGAGTGGTTTTCAGGCATGTTTCGTTTTCTGCTTCCTTTCTCTTTCAAGAACATTTATATTTATTACGCTTTTTTCTCATTGATATTATGATTTCTTCTCCTTTCCAACGTTTACTATCGCTTAACCAATCCCAGTTTTGTGCTCTGTAGTAAATACAACTAAGCCAATCGTCCGCAAACTGCAGACATAGAAAATTACATGGACAACATTAACAATTTTCTAAGCTGAATAACAGCAACAAAAAAATGTTTCAGCATAAACAAGATCTCTTGTTAAAAACAAATTTTCTTGTGGTTAAAAGTTTTTTCTTTTTTCATTTCAATGAAAACTTTTAATAAATTTCTCTCACAGAAATAAATTTCCATAAATGATGAATTAAATATGTGTTATTTAATCACATGAAGAATGCTTCGGGCGGAAAAGAAATGCATTTGAAATTTCCGCATAAATGTTTGCGTCGAATATCGGCAAATTTTAAAACTTTTTCGTAGAAAATTCGGAGGTAACTTTGAAATTTATCAGAAATGTGCATGTAAAACCAAAAAATTTCCTTATTTTGTGCTGATTCTTTTTTCCCAAAATCTTACTATAAAATTCAAAGTGGTCGATTGAGGGGTTTTAGCTAGTTACTACGCATTTCATTGGGAACTTTTACCTTTAACATTTCTTAGAATAATTAAAGATACATATTTATTTCAAACTTCCACTTTAATAAGTGAGAAGCTTAAAACAAATATCAAAGTCATAACAAGAACTAACTAACCACCTTTACTGTTTTATTTTCTTACGTTTTTGGTTTTACTCCATTTCGGAAAATAAGGTTCTCATCAAATATCCCCGTTTTGAGGTCCTGGGAAGCTTCCCTAACCAATTCTGACAGCCAATCGCTATTTCTGCATGTATGTGTGTGTATGTACGTTGTTCTGTGTATTTGGTTGTGAGTGCCGCTTTCTGCCTGTCTGTGCATGTGTGTGTATGTATGGGATCCGCTATAACTCAGAACAGATTCAAGCCAAAATTGTGGCGTTCTGAAGAGCATTCCTGAACATATAATTCCTGTTAATCCGAACTGTTTCGAACAGGTAGATATCAAGATATCAGAAAAACCTTTAGAAAAAAGCATTTTCAAAATGGTTTTAAATTTTATACGGCTTCATTGATGGATTTTAAAAATCAATCAGCTTTTGGCATTTGAAAAACCACGTCATAAACCGTAAACGGTGTCGAAATCGGTAAAAGAAAAATTCGAAAAAAGTGATTTCTTTTGAAAAACTCGGAAATTATTTATCTGATTCGGTTGATTCTCTTATAGTAGTCGAAAACTACATCAATCAGGACTCAACACTTGGGAATCGGTTGATATGAAAACTAAAATAGTATTGTTTTAGCTTCAAGTTCACAAAAGCCTAGAATATCACAAAAACGAAGTTACAAAGCATTGCTGTTATAAGGATGCCCCCTATAGTCAGCCGTTTGAAATATATATATATATATATATATATATATATATATATATATATATATATGTGTGTATGTGTTTGTATTTTTTACATCAATTTCTCAAAATATTCGATTGAAATAATTTCTTCGAATCAACTTCCATTTAAGCAGAGGATATTTAGTTCGAATGAATTAAAAAAAGTGTTCCATTCAATCTCCAATTGATGCCGAATTTTCGATTGAAAATAGAAATTTCATGAATGCAATCAAAACAATTTTTTTAATTTCATATATTCATCGTATTTATAATTATTAATTGTTTCATTTACTGGTCTGGCTTGGAAGAACAAGCGTCCCAAAATGAAATGTTCTTTATTTTCTCTGACATGTCTGGCACAAAGTGAAATATAAATAACAGTTGCCATTTATATTATTCATATAAAAACAATGTTTAATAAGTGTCTTCTCAACTAAGTTTGCGTGTCAAAATGTAATAAGTCAAACACTTTATTCTGAAAGAAAGAAAAAAAAAAAACAAATATTTCAATGACGTCTGCCAATGTCAAGTGTAAATACAATACGAATAAGATAAATATTAAAACTAAAAGATATAGAGCATTTCCAACAATAAAATATCTTTTTCACAAAAAAGTTCAAAGAACTATGAAATTTGAGACATGTGAAAAAAAAGAACATGAAGAAGCAAGTTCAAGTACTTTCCGTTCACTAGTTGACATGAAAACAAATTTCGAAAGATAAGAAATATTTTTGGTAGAAGAAAAGAAGCCCAAACCTTTAATTTGTTCAATTTACAAAAGACAACAAAATTATCGGTTGTTGTGCGCAGTTCAGAAGTAGAAAATTACAAAAAGTAAGAATTTGAATTGATGATACCGTTCTTTGCCTTATTTCGGACAAGTTGCCACCAGTTGAAAATAGCCCCACAGAAAAAAGGAGCAGCCATCAGTCAGTCGTTAATTATATAAGAATCAAATATAATTATACATTGAAATGTTCATGTTGTGCAAATTTAAGCAGACATTTTCCTTAAGGGCGTTTAACTCAAGTGATAATTTTGTTTGTAGTTTTCCAAAGCAAAACTAAACCTCGAAACTTTTTGAACAGGGTTTCAATTTCAATTATCTTCTAGCTGCAGGCCCATGAAACCCAAACAACCGTACAAAAAAATAATACACAATTGAAATACCCACCGAATTTTATATAAACATTTTCTTCTTGTTCGTTTATGAAGAAGTTATAATTGCGAAACGCATTTATATTAAATTACTTTTGTCAAATACAAAAGATGAAAAGCAGACAATAATTTAAAGTGAAAGTTTAGCTATTAGTTTTCATAGAGGCTCTTGTGGCGTTGGGTGTCACTAAATATCATCTATTTAAAGGTGTTGGAAACTTTAATTATTTAGCAAACAAAAAACGTGTTCAAGGATTGAGTCCGAATAAAATTAAATGCAAAAAGTATTAAATTGTTTAAATGATTTTGGTAAAGATGTAACATTTTTGCACTTCTTTTCTAAAAATTGGCAGTTTGGAGGAGTTTTTAAATAAAAATAATATTTCGTAAACGATGTTGGATTAATTTCGAATTTATTATCTATTTTCAAATGACATAATTTTACCATTTTGTTTTAAAAAGTGTTGGAAATTTAGCATTAACAGCCTTCAACTCATGACATTTAGAAAAGTTTGTTCACAATTAACGTGTTCTGATTTTTATAACTCCCAATTTGAATTAAGATTTCCATATTTTTATTTTCTCTTACCATTTGCTGCCCAAATAGTTGTGATCTCTGGTTTTGTTACTGCTTCCTGCTAAAAAAAAATAGAATGAACGAACAGACTATTTTAGGCTAAATTGACAAAAATCATTGCAAGCGACCGCTGCTAAATTTTGTGTATTTAAGTTAAAAATTTCAAAAGCTTTTTATTTCCAAATAACTAGAGTACTAAAAAACTAATTTGATTTGCTTTCATTAAGATGTTTATATATATACATATTCGATTTGCTTATTGTAAGCAGCAGAATGTCAAAGAATTCTGTCCAAAAGCATGGAAAAAATTTACAACCTTCTAAAGTCATTTCCAATATATTGTGTTTGCTGACATCTTAATTTTCGTTTATTGTTTGCTGATCTTAATATTAATATGAAATTTATTTTTTGGGTGGTTAAGCAATGTCTATATGCATTTCATTGGCGCTTTTTACCAAATCGTCAGTAGACTTTAACCACAGTTTAGAAATGTTTCAAACCTCTCAACCTATTAAAAGACTTTCATAAACCATCTGAGAATTATGTTAATAAATTAACTATAAAAATTCACAAATGGTTTCAAAAAAACACATTTTAATAAGTGCAGCAGGCTATGATACTTATACAAACCAAAACCCAACAAACAAATTTTATTCGATATGACTCTATTTTATTTATTAACAATTGATCTTAATATTAATTTAATATTATTATTAATAAGTCGAATTTTAATTTTCGATTCTGTCCCCTTTTTAGATGTAAAAATCCGGCAGCGCTTTTCCAATCTTATAAGCAGGTTTTGATCTCTCTCAGCGTTTCCATTGTTACCTTTATAATTTTGGTAACAGAAAAATGCTGAAGCATAATTACGGTGTTTTTTTTTTTTTTTTTTTTTTTTTTTTTTTTTTTTTGTAAAAAAAGAACATATAAAAAATTTATTTTGTTGGCCAAAACTCAATAATTTGGCAACGATTTTCGCTGCCACACGCTTCTTGTTGTTTTAACATATTTGCTGGTCATGAGCCAACCGATATGATGACGTCCTTAGCGACTTCCCTCACCAGCAGAATATACCTTGCTCTATTGCTACCATAGCAAAAATTCACCGGCGAAGTAAAAATATCTGACTTCTAACAACTCAATACTATCAAGCGTGAATCGTCCCCTCCAGATCGCTCAATATAACTCCGCCAGACTTTGCATTTTAAAAAAATCATTCTTTTTTATATCATTTTAAAGTTGTATACTTTATAAAAACACCTGATAAGTGGGATATATTTAAGAAAAACAGCAGTTCTGAGTCAGTTAACATCATGCCTCGTTCCTTCGTTTAAGAGTTTACTTTAGTTAATTTGTACTTCTGAGATAACTATATGAGGTTGACGCCTCGTTAGTCTTTACTCTTAGTTACCGTTCTGCGTCCTTCTTAGAAAATCTTTTGTAATTATTTATTTCTGTGCAAGAAATCTGCTGCTGCTAATAGTTAATAGTTATCAAAATAAAAAAAACAGAATTTGCGAACAATCACTTCAGTATTATTTAACAAAAAAAATAAATAATTAAATAGTCATAAATAAAATATTTCAAATTCTCAAATCCCTGCATCGTGTAAAACAACTCTTATGAATATCCCGGCACTGATACTAAAAAATCGTCGACTATGTTGATTTGATATATAAAAATAATCTGGCAATTCTGTTGCCATTATTATGTACATACATGGCAGTATAACGGTACAGTTTTTAGCTTAAATGTTGCTCGAGTGTTGCCATCCCAACTCAAAATCAAGTGATAAAAATGTATTGCAAGTGGCATTTTTCCTTTTTTAACTTCAACGTTTTATATGGTTTCAATTATTTTTTGCTTCCCACTTCCTAGAGTTTTGTCAAAATATGACCTTATTTTAACAACAATGTTGTTGTGTATGTGTAAGTTTGATAATTAAAATTTGAACGAAATCAATTAAATCCAAATATGGCAGCTAACGGCCGTAGTAAATAAACGTAAAAAAATAAACACAAGAATTTGTGAGCACTGATCACGAATAAAAGGAAAAATTTGACCAACCAGCGAACCACGAAATCAGCATCTACTCTCAAACATAAAACATGCCACCAACGCGTTAAATTTTAAAAACTCATATTATTTGACTTGTTTTTTGTTCTTTTTATTATTATTGTTAATACATTTTGTTTTTTTTTTTGGCAAAAGCTAACAAAAATAATAATAAAAATTTAAAATTAAATTACAAAATCATAAAAGAATATTAAAGAAAAAAAAACCATCAATCACGTTAAACCTCTAAAGAAAATAAAGATATAAAACTCAACTTCAGCAAGACACAAAAAATTAAAAAAATAAAAAAAAAATGAAAAACCAGTAACATTTAAAATTATTTGGACTGCGTTGTTTTTGTAAAATTTTTGTGGCGAAAAATTTGTAAATGTTTTAAAGGGGTACTGTGCCCCAATTAAGGTAGTTTACCCAGTTTGTTTTTTCTATTAAACTTTGCTGGCAAATTGTAAAATAATACTGACATTTGATTTTTATAGCACTATTTTTATACGAGCCAACAAAGATATGTTTAAGCGTTTTTACGCTTGCCGTTGGTTAACGCTTAGGCTGTTTTTTTTTTTCTTTTTTGTGAAATTGATGACTGGCCAACATTTGAAAATGTTTAAATAGTTAAACAGGATTACATAATACAGAGTATCATAAATAATGTAAACAAATTCAATTAAATTCAGCAAACAGCAAAAAAAAAAAAACTCACACAAGCCAATTTTAAATGCTACGATTTGAAATTAATGTATTTTATCGCATGAGTTTTGGGTGGGAAAATATGTGCGCTGGTATTTGTGTTATTTAGATACAATCTTATTGAAATTTATTAGCTTCAACTTTAATCTTTTAGCTTCAATATTATTTAATAAATTGTTTTGAAACATTCATTAATTATTTTCTCTATTTCTTGTATCTTTTTAGGTAAGAAAATTAATGGTTTACAAAAGCGTATTGGAAATAAAAAGGTTTGATAATTTTAATCTTAAATAAACTCGTAAAAAATTAAACAGACACTATGGAAATATTTCTAAATTCGCTATTAGCGAATTTAGTTACTAATATTACGAGAGTTGCCAATTATTCGAATTTAATAATCTTTCGAATAAAATTTTACAACTGGGGGATTCACATTGCAGTCATGAAGTCATAAAATAATAGCAAAATATATACGACTAGCGTGAACAACCCATCATAACTTAGTCTGCTAAATAAAGTTGTATATATCAACTCTAACAGCTGCTGCCTTGTTATCAGCTGAATAAATATTTTTTGCGGCGGCATACCGAAAAACGTTCAGTGGCTGCCAGCTACGTAAGTTAAACGAGAAAAATTTTTCACTTAATAATTTTTATGTTACAAAAATGTGATTTAATGTAAAGACTTAAAGGTATGAACAATTTTTTAACTGTTTCTTAGTCGTGAATCATATATATGTAACGAAGGCATGTATACTATCGTCGTCTCGCCTAAAGATTTTCAACAGTTGGACTCAGATCTCTAGAGCATTTGATGACGACACAAAAACATAACTGATAGAGTGCTATTATTTTATGACTTTTTTATATGCAGCACAACAACAACTATTTTAAACTGGTCTAAAATTTTATGATTTTATGGCAATATGACCAAATAGCACAGGTTGTGCATACCCCAAATATATTGCTCTTGTTCGTACAGCTGAATACATTTAAAATTTTATTCCAATATTCGAGCGGATAAAGAACAAAAATTTCATTTCAATAACTCATAAAAATTATGCCGTAAACGACAAATGAGTTTAACTTTTTTTTTCATTAACAATAAAATAAAAACTAATATTTTCAACATAAACTGAAGATTGTTAATAAAAACGAGATCATATTTCTTAAAAATATATTTTATATGTATTTATTTCTTTTAAAACAAACATGCAACAACAAATAAATTAACAAATAATTAAGTTTTTACCTTGGAAACGTTGGTGATACGATTGAAGTAGCATGACAAGCAGATCAAGTTTGTCTGTTCTTCTCGTGGATTTTTCCAAATAATTTAACTCGTCTTCAATGTTTCTTATGTTTTTAGTATTTACATTATTTGGACATATTTAGAATAGTAAAAACGGAAAAATTTTGGATTTAAAAATATTTAGTGCAATTGCGGTTGGCGTTTATTGTCTACAAACCCATAAATTTGTAATAGATTAAAGACAAACAACAGAATGCAATTAGGCTGAACATTAAAGTATTTTATTATTTAATACTCCGTTCATTAATTAAATTTATGAAATCTGTAAAATCAATTATTTTTTTCTAAAAAAAGGAACTAGGAACTGCAAAACAACTTTCAGTTCTATTAAAGAAATTTATAACTCCAGACATAAACCATGCACGTTAAGAGATCTCTGAGTGTATATATGTATGTAAGTATTCCTAAACGAATACTGGCCACTTTTGAAGCAGCTATGCTGGTGATTTTCACAACTTCTAAAGCTACAACCTAAACAACAACAACAACAAAATGGTAACAACAGTTTCCCCTATTATGCCGTTTCTTGTTAACTCTTGTTAAACGAACTAACAACTAAAATAAAAATGTTATATGGAGGCGTTTATGTTAATTTTCAATAGCAATGAATGCTGTTGTGTTTGAAAAAAAATAACACTCAAACTTGTGCAAATACTAGTGATGTCAGATTTTGATATTCGCGAGTATGAATAGGAATATATAAAACCGTCCAACTTATCCTGTAACGTCACGTCAAGATAATATAAAAAATCAGGACATTTCTGTCCAAAATAGTTAATATTTGTCCACAAAGAGTCAAATAAATGTTTTATATTTTATATTATTCGCGAATACTAATATTGTATATCATCAGACCTGCCATATATCTTCTTCAGAATTTCCTTGATTTTCTCAATACCCAAAAAAAAAAATTTTATGTTTTATGTTATATTTTATAGCTGTTTTCAGTGTCATAAAAATATTTTAATAACGATCCAGAAATAACAAGTTATTTCATTCCGAGAATATTGATCGATTTTCGCGGAATGATTCAAAAAATATTCTCCTAAATGCCGAATACGAATATCTAAAAATGGCCGAATATTGGGCGATTCGACTAGTGGGTAGCTTAGAAACTTTTATAAATCTGCAGTTTGAAAATAAAAAGAAAGAACACAAAAGTATTCATATCTGTTGCGTACTTAATTGCAGATGTGTGTACTCGCTAGTTTGAATAGAAATGATATTTGTGGTATTAAACAACCAAAACAACAAAAACAACAACATAACAGCAGCCATATTATAAATATTTGTTCCATCGTATAAAGAAATAACAGAAAAAATAAAAATATTTGTTCCATCATATAAAGAAATAATAGAAAAAATAAAAACATAAAAATTCAAGGCCAACATACAGATGCAGTGTTTTTTATAAACATTTTATATATTTACATATCCAAATCCGAACGTGTGTACGTGCATGTTTTAGATATTTATTTCCCAACAACCAATTTTATGACGAAATCGGTTAAGAAGGTGTGTGCAAGTTGTTATAATCGTAAATGTATCGCTTAGGAAATTGTGGCATATGATATATGGCAGTGTGCAGAGGAATGGGAACGAATGTCAGATTTTTCATGTTATAGCCTTCCTTTGCAGGATTTGTTAAGTAAAATACAAGCAACGACTTTTTTTGCTAACAAAACATTGAGCTTAAGAAAGGAAACAATCACACTTTATAAACTGAATAATATTTTTTTTATATAAAAAAACTATCCGCTCCTTTCTCATTCCGGTACAAAGCACTGCATATGTAGGAATCCTCCCCTGAGTGCTAGTTCAAGCAAAAAAAAAAGTATTAATAACAATAATAATAATAAAATAAGAAGAACAATTGTAATAGTAAATAAAGAATTGTGATTATCGCATGGTGCGGCTGTAGCTGATAGCGGGTTCGATCCCGGACTGCGTTTGCTATTTTAAAAAAAGGGCAAACAAATCACAGTAACGTTTTTTTGTTGTCTTTGACAATGTCCGCTGCAATGATGCCACCCTTCCCATAATCGACAACAAACAGTGCATATTTTCGGGATGCATTAACAGTTCTGGCACTGCTCCTGGCTGCTCTTCACTTAAAATATGACAATTTTACTTGTTCAAGTATCCATTCCAAGAAGAAATGATCTGTGTCGCTGAATACAATTTTTTATAAATACCAAAAAGAACATGTTACACGTGAACAGCTGAGATTTCAAAAAGCAGTGTTGCTAAAAGAAAGTTGCTAAAAACTAAGACTTTATAAAATTAACGCCACTGGCTTAATGCAAATTAATGCTTTTAACCCTGGATGGTTACTAGTAATTTTTGTTCATTAAGTTTACTCAGCGTTGGATCGACGAACTATTTTTATAATTAAATCTAGCGGAACAATTTTTAAAGTAACAAATAAATATAAATATTTTCAGTTAAGTATTTTCTTAAAAAAGGAATAATAAAAAAATATAACATCAAAACTTATCTTATCTGTTAAAATGCGATACGAATTTAGCAAACATAAAACGGTTATATAATTAAGAGTAAATGAGCTTCGTAGATTCGACGAACAGTAGCAGTCCAGGATTAAGTAAAATAGTGCATGTTTACACTTGCTACCCATCATCTTAACTGTTACTGAGTTTCCTTTTAATAAAATTTATTTTTTAACAACCGATATTCTAATTGAACAGTTGGTACAATACATGCATTTAATTACAAACTGCAAAAACACACTACCACGAGCTCTACTCAAAACAATACACCCTCAATTGCTAAAGAAAATGCTCTACTGTAATTAAAAAATCAGCACGTAACGTGCTAAAATATGTCCTGGAAACTTTGCATCTAACCCAAACTCTACATATTCATGAACACTCACGCAAGCGAAGTGTTATTAATAAACATAAAGACATCGGTGATGATATCAAACTTCCTATCGTGCACTGAAATTAATAGCAGCCGTAAATCCCTTATTTATCAACGAACTATGCACACGCCCTCTCCTTGTATGAAATTACATATACAGACCAACGTCGCACACATTTGCGTTTATGAAAGCAAGAGAAACCAGCAAAATTGCCTGATTTAACAGTGCACTAGCAAGTAAATACGTGTACGTACACCTTTCACTATTATGCATACGACAACAGTTGTTGTTGTTGTTGTTGATTTTTGACTTGCATTAATGCGAGCACTAATCATTGGCAACTAATGACGTGTCAAAACTAAATGACATTTTTAACATACTCATCTACACGCATGTACGCACATACACATACATACGTAAAATATGTTTTATTAACGCTTGTCTTCTTGTTATCACAAAGTCAATAACATGTCATTTAGATGTTAAAAAAAATTAAAAGGAATTTAATAAAAAGTATTTCCCACTCCCGTTCCCTTTGTTGTTGTTTATATGTGCAAAATATGGGGGTTATTTTAATTTTTTTCTATCACCGTCTATCGCATGCATATTTGTAATTCTTGTCTGTGCGTGCTTAAGTGTTGATGTAGACGTTTTTTGTCTTACGTCTTGATCTATGGTTCTTTTACCTTTTGTTCTTTGGCTTGAAAACAAGTCAATTTTCTCTGCAAGATAATCAACTCGAGCACCCTGTAGTTTTATTAAGTTTTTTATTTGCTTTGTTCTTGGCTATAAAATTTGTATAAAGTTTCAACCGTTAAATTATTTATAAATTTCGCAATTTTCTTTCGAAATCATTTTATTGTTTGCAGTTTAATTTTCCAAAGAAAAAAATGTGTTCTGGTTTTGTTTATACTTTTGTCAAATTGTTTTGAACTTAACCGTTTTTGAGGCTTAAGTAAATTAATTATGCAAGAATTTATAAAGAAATAACAAACATCACAATCATCAAGTACAGTGGTAAATAGTACGTAAAAACTGTCTGAAGCGACTTCTTGTTTAATGAATCGCAAAAATTAACAGTGTTCTTTTAAATTTAATATTTTGGATTAATTGTTCGTATTGTTTAAAATTCAAAAATAATATTTCAAAGGGCAAGGGAAAGTCAAACGCAGCTTTTAAACATACAACCTACACAGCAGAGCAGAAGAGCTGTTTTCCAAAGCCGCTGCACTTCCAGTTTAACGTGCAGCAGCTTTTTCAAACAAAAAAATTAAATAAATAAATAAAAATTAAATATTTAAATAAAATTTAGGGCGAAACGAAAACATCGTCTAAAAATCCACACGTTGCCAGACGAAATTCTCATTTGCTTTCCATATTGCAAAGGAATAATTATGTACCGGTGGCACTTTTAGCACATTAATTTTATATGTATGTATGGGAAAACCTTTCTTGCAGGCACTTCCATATATACTTTTGGGCATGCTCTTCCAACCAGATCTGACAGGAGTTACCAGACTTTCTGAACGCATCCGGTACGACGCTTTTGCTGGTTATGTATCCATCATTTGTAAAAAAAAAACCTATTGTTGTTTTAATAGTGATTATAACCCACTGTAGCCATTCATTTCTTATTACTATTTGCAGTATTTTTTATTTATTTATTAACTTTTTTTGTTCTCTTATACCGCACTCCCTTCCTCAACCCCCTCTTTATTTTTGTAAAACTAAACAAATATTTGCTCTATATTCTCCAGCAAAACAACAAAATTAACAATGTGCCGTTATTTATACGATAAATATAACGTTGACAATTCTTATGTCATTCATTTGTTGCTCTTGTTGTAGGTACCCGAGTGGTGTTGTTTCATTCCTTTCTTTTAAATTTGTTGGCACGTTTTGCCATGAAGTGTAATAACGGCTGAAATAAAAATGGCAAAGAAAGAAAAAAATATGCGGAAAATGTTTGCATACTTGCAAGCAAGTGTGTGTTAACTATAGATATGAAACTCTTTTAGACCCGGCAAAGGGAGTGTTACGAACCTTAAGTCATAAATTAAACTTTACCAACCAACTAGTTGAAATTGGCAAGTGCGCTGCGCTGCGCTGTGTAAAGTGCAATGATGTTGAAACGATTGTAGATTTTTATCAATTAAACCCTTTACATGCAAGAGAGTGAATGAGTGAGTGAGTGAGTGAGTGAGTGAATGTGTGAGTGTGTGGCTAAAAGTTTATGCAGTGGAAAAGCTGAAACCAGCATTTGGTTGTTTATTTGTGTTCTTTTGCTGAAGGAATAGAATGCACTTTAAATGCAAACTGGGAACGTGTTTGTTATTTATTGGCATAGAAACAAGAAAGATAAATGGAAAATTTATGTTAAGTTTTAAAAGCGTCTATAATAAATATTACAACAACGAAATAGATTTTAGCAATGATATGATATAGCGTCAGAACTTTTAAATAGTTGAAAAGCTAAGCAGGAATTTTGTCAGATGTTCAAAAACTTATATTATATAATATTATTTGTAATATCAGTTAAAAGTTCATATTCGTACGTTTGTATGACGCATCTGAAAAGTTCTATTTTTAAGCTAAAGATTTTCAAATTCTTTTGATAACTTTCTGCATAAAAAGAAATCCCGATTATTTCATATTTTGTGAAACCAACGAATGAATCGCAAATTCGCACCAATAATTTTTCATATGTATGACTTGCACAAACATTTATTCGTAAACATTTATTATTAATTTATTACAAAATTTATTACACTCAAGATCAACAATGCAATGGCCGTTTAATAAATTTATATGTATGTACGCCAATATTCAAGTGTTATAAGAATTCGAATGCATCTCTAATAGCAACGCAAGCAAGAAGCAGCTGTTTACAAAGGCCCACAACGTCATATACACAGCAACAATAACAAGAGGAAAAAAGTAAAGAATTATTGGAAGGAATTTTAATTGTACAATCTAATGACAGCTAGAAAGAACTTATTATTAAATAGGCATATTTATTTCTTCTATCAATTACGTTTCGTTCCGTAAATAATTTTTGTAGTGGAAGAGATTTTCGCTTCCTTTTATCTTGACCAAGAAATTATTCTTCCCCTTGTAGATTTTATTCTATAATTTGCGAATATTGTAGATATTACGTGTATATAATTAATATTTTTATGTAATTAACACTTGGAAATAGTGGAACAATAAATCACAATAACTTGGACAACTTTATCAGTACGTTAGATAATCAAGTAGATAATTGCAAATGTTATTATTTTAAATTAATTTTTTATTTATTAATATCAGTATTTGAAATCAAGGGCCATAACAATTACGACATAACAAAATATTGCATTAACTGATTCGCATAGTTTTGTCAGAAGTAATTGTTAATATGCGATTTTTGAACATGAATGCATTATAAATTCTGGTCTTAGTATTATTTTAATTTCTTTTTTCAGAAATAATATATTATCTAATTTTTATTTGTGTTTGTTTAGGAATTGTGTAGTTCTAGTTTGCTTTCCTTTTTTTGGCCAGATTATTGTGAATTTTTGCAATGTTCGGTATTCAAACCATCAACTCAAACTTATTTGTTGGTGGTTGAGAAAAGTCTATTTGCACTTCATTTTTGCTTTAAAAAAGCATTAGTAGACTTTAAGCAAACCTCTCATCTTATACAAAAAGTTTTATAAACCATTTGAGAATTATTAAATGATCTTTAAAAAAGATCTTTAATTCCACATGAATATACATATATTATCTTTCGATTACTAAATAAGAGTTATTTCTTGATTCTTACTCTGCAATCAGTAAATAAAAGTTATTTATTTGATTTTTACTTATTATGAATCTGTGACTCATTATATTTCTTAAGTTCTCCGCTTCAATACGGCAGAATTAAAAAAAAGGAAAATGCATATTAATAAAAATAAAAAGACAACCGTGTCTTGTTAAAATTCCATCCAAACAAAGTTTGCAAAACATGTTTTCTTGCCCATAACTTGTCTTAAATAAGTCCTCAAAATTGCTTAAATAACCAATTCGGTGATTATGATTTCAATGTCGAATACAAATGACGTTGCCCATTAATAATTGCATGCGTAAACTCATCAGCGTTGCCACTGAACGGAATTTGTTCAACAAAATTGTTTAAGTATTGTTTAAAGCCCATGAACACCTTAACCCTTGTGGAACTAAAAGGATGCAATTACACCATTCTCATTGTCGAACTACAGTTCTTGTATGGTATTATATTTTTAAAATTTCAAAACGAAAACTCGACTCCTTTGCCGTGAAAAGAAGATCCAGTTGTTTTATATTCTTTAAAGAATGTTAAGTTACGATTGTATCTTCAGAGTTTGTATAGAGAGTAATTAAACCAATAAAATAAATATATATTAAATACATAATACACAGTTATCTGTAGCAGCAAATGCGTAGGGGAAATATCAACAATGGCAACTCTGAAATACATCCAACACGCACCCACCTTCTTGTTTGATGTTTTGCTTGATTTTTATTTATTTACTTTTTTTATATTGAGTAAGAGAGCAAAGACTTGAAAACAAATCGAAATGTTTTAAACGTGTTGTGAATATGTAACGGTTTGATACAAATTGAATAAAACCGATCATAAATTGAATTGTATAAAAAGCGTACATACATCATATATTAGTGGCTGTAACTCTTTTTGAATATCAAAAAGAAGCAAATAACCAGGCGGATATATGTTTTGTAGAACAGATCAGTTGAATTTGTCGAACATTTCTTCTGAATTAACTGTAATACAGTCATCTGGAAATACACATGCTTATATACATATGTGTATGTGTGTATGCATTTACTTATATATTATTTGGAAAACATATATTTTTGCTGTCGTAATTGCTTGAGTTGTTCAACTTTAATAAAAGCCACGAGTAATTCGGCACAATGATTTCGTTTGTTATGGAAAGTGAAATCTAATAGCGGAAAACTCTTGAATTAGATATCGTGGCGTTTAAGCGGGGATATAGAGTGCATTGTTTGCTTACGATATTTCGAGCAAAATCTAGTTGCTCAATAGATTATGTAAAAGTCTCGGTGGAATTTACACCACTAACAGATGCGACTGTGCATTTCTATTATAACGGAGGAAAAAATATTTCGCTGTAAAAATAATGTACTCGATAAGGCGTGAGTGTAAATTAGGTGGAGTTTATGGAACATATTTTCTTATAGAAATAAATAAATCAAAAAGAAAAATATTCTGTTACCTTTTTTAGTTTCGCAAATATGGTGGAACTATATGTCTAGCAACAAATACAACATTACACCAACCAAAGACAATTGTTGATTGTGTAAAGTCATAGTCCGCGTCAAAAATTATAGCAACCACACACGCTGAAAAACTGCACACATTTCCAATTGCAATATGGCCTGAACCATATGGCACATGGCAGCGCCCTGCTGAAATAACACGTCGTTAGTGTCCAGATTATCAAATTCAGGCGAAAAGAAGTTGGTTATCATCTACATAGAACGCTTTCCGTTCATAGTATCGACCTGGCCAACGCCGTTATAAAGGAAATATGTACCGATAACGCTGCCAGTCCGAAATCCACACCAATTAGTCACTTTTCGAGATTCATCTAGCAATGGACCTGCCCGTTAAAGATAAATCAGAACTACTTGTTAACTGCTCTAGAGCTCATTTATCGAACATATTCGGTTGTCTATGGTCGCTTACCTTCAGTTCTTAGGTCTTTTGAATTTTACACGTGTCTGCTAAAGTCTGAATTCTTGCGAACGAGCAAAATCGACTGCGTCGGATTCTCTTGCACGCTACTGAACAGCTGGGGATTTTCTGAAAATGTTGTTCTTTTGTAGGCAATTTTATTTGTAGATTTGCAACTTTTAGTTTTGAGAAACAGGCCCCTGTTGTTTTAGTTGTTGGTGATTAGTTGTAATTGTGCCAAAATTGTCGTCCTCAAATTATAAAGTTCGGGAGTCCCATTTCAAAGACGCTTCAGAAATATGTATTTTTTTAAATATTTGTTTAACTTGAAAGTTCTATTGGGCTTAGAAAACAACATTTACTACTCGAAGCATCTACACGATTTCATCACAAGTTGTGAATGAAGCTTTTAAATGTATAAGTCATGGATTGCAACTCTGGTTTAAAATTCAACATCACAAATTGCTGTTGTTTATAAAAATTTTAAATAGAAAGTTTTAAAACGAAGTTAATCCGATTTAGAAACAAGCACAAAATGGGTTAATAGAAAAGATTTGTTTTCTCATTTTGTTTCTTTACGACTATACTTTTCAGTTGTTGTTGTCGTTGTTTAATGCAGTGACTAATCGAAAGAACATTTAAAAACCTTAAAGATAATATTTCAAACCAACTCGAGAACACATATTTTTTGTTGTTGTATTTTTAAAAGGTCATAAATAAAATGAAATGCAGCAGTTGTCAAATACAATAGAATGAAATACAGAGAGAAAGAGAACGAGAGAAAAAGAATAAATAACGTTTTAATAACAAAAAACTGCAACTCTGTGGGAAATAAAGGAAACGTAACACATCGGTGCGAACAAACAAACAACGTTACAACAGAGTGGCAATTTTCGGAGGACCAGCTAAGAGCTTGTTGGGTTGGGGGAATAACTTTACAAATCTTTCGTATATATTGTCTGGTAATTTCCTTTCAAATTAGCCCGTATTGTGGCAAATTACTAGAGGAGTTTTTCGTAACGTTGCAGTTGCATGTCTTTTTTTCCGTTTTGTTTTCTTAACAAAAAGCGGAAATATTAAAAATTCCTATTTCAAACAGGGCATCAGCTAAACAGACATGAATATTTGCAAGTCCATACAAATGTTTTAAGGTAATAAAAGGAAAATATGTTAATCGCTGTTTTACTCACGGTGTGTTTGTGTGTGTGTGTGTGTGTGGATGGGCTTTAATGCTTTTCCCATCTTTAATACTAATAATATGTGTTAAGAACGAAAGAGAGGGGGAGAGAAAGAAAAAAGTGAACAGCACTTTTAAATGGTTGAGTGCTTTAATTTATGTTTATTTCAAAGAAAAGGGGATCTAGTGTTATATAAAACGACTAACAACAAACCATAATGAACTTATAATGGATCATTAGATTAAGGGAATTTATAATTTCCTTTTAAAAGCGCTTTAAGCCATAAAAACTAAAAATTCTTTTACAATTTTATCATCATTCCCATCATCGTTTTTTATTCGTTGAATATGCTTAATATGCGATAGTGGTCTAATAATTAATTTGGCAAACTTGTTTCACCATTGATCTCTTTCACCAGCGCTGATATTAAACAGCTTAATTGAGCGATTACTGCATATGAGTGCTATTTATTTGAATATAAATAGAATAGCTTGGCGCTTTGTCTTTATTACAAATTGTTGAATTCAAAAGTGAAAAACGTTGTAAAGGAAGAATCATATTCTCTACCTCCTCATCGAAATTACCCAGCGGCTAAAACTACTCAAACTATTACATCTCTTCAATCTTTGTGTTCAAAGCCTGAGATCTTGCAAGGTGTGCGTAGTTGTCCACAATATTCTATATGATCCAACAGTTGATATCTCTGATTTTAATCACTAGCAATCGGAAAAGCCTCAATTTCATTGTTGCTGATGTTTAAACCCTATAAAACATGTAATTTTACTACCGACCTCGTATAAAAGTATTTAAAGAAAATTTTATTACATATCGTAATCAAATTGTCTTTAAAAATATGTTTTTATACATAAAAAAGTCACGTTTGTATTTAATACACACATAAAAAAGTAACACTTAAAAAGAAAACTTAAACTAAAAAAAGTTTATTTACCTTTTGAATATATTTTCTTCACCGGTTAAAAATATGAGATACATTTTATTTCATATTTCTTGTTGTTCAAATTAGCTGGCAAAAAGGCAGAAGCATTCTTAAAATGCTCAGAGTAAGTTCGTTAATAATGGTTAATACAGAAGAGACTGCATATTTTTTAGAATTCCCGAACTGAGGGGATTTCAGACATGACCGAATGATTTGAAAACCACGGGAAATAAGAACCGGCACGATTAAAATGAAATTAAAGAGTTAAGATAATATTTCCCAAATATATAAACTTAAATATAAAATGTGCAAGTCCTCGCGCATAAAACAACGAAAGTTGTCCTTGTTTTCTTTTTCTCTTACAACAACTACATGTTGAGTTGCAAAAAACCGGCCAATACAGAATAATAAAAAAAGAAAAAAAAGCTAAAAATTTATCATTGAGATATTCATCCATGTCGCGAACAACCACTCCCATGAAAAACTCACATGTTTTCTGCTTTCCTACCGTCGATATATCCCATGATGTTTCGCTTCTCCTGTTTATAAAGCACTAACAAGTAAATCACAATGGAACATTTTCCTCTCAAGCAATTCACAATAGGAATTTTACTCCCAAAATATTCACGATGCCAATTTATGGCGGATGGGAATTAACGTTTATTTCCATACAATCTATTTCCATAATATTTGCAATAAAGGCGGTTGTTATGAGTTTGATATAAAATTAAACTTCATTTGATTCTAAGTTTGACATAATAAAGATTGCCCGATGATCTGCAATAAACCTATTGCAACGCGCTTAGGAATTAGGGAAACCCCCTCCATGATTAGTTTTGATTTTGATTTGATAGTTTGAGGAACTAATTCAGTACGTTAAAAATTTAATTTTAAAAAGAGTAAGAGAATAACTAAAACTTTGGCTGATGTAGTAAGAAATAACAAAACGGTGCCTCAGGTACCGAGTTAGATTCCGCACTCAGTCATGAATATGGTGTCGAATTTTTCCGACCCTCAGTAGTGCAGGATTGTGTTAATGGCTGTCGTCTTGTCTTAATGACGAAGGCTTAGTCGCTGAACATTACCAACAGCTATTAACATCGTCATGTACTAAAAAGAACAGAATATAGCATCGTTTTTCGTCGGTGCCTGTAGAAAAAATATTCACCGGCGAAGTATAAAAAGTTGAAAGAACTACAACGAAATTCTCCATCTTCTAATCAGTTTCTTCATCTGTCCTCTTAACACTATCCCTTTCGTTCCCAGTTCCAACTGAGTGCTGGTCCTACTTGTAAAAAAGAAGAGTTCCGTCAAGAATTTTGATATAGACTCTTGTTCGTTGAATTTCCTGATCGGGCAGATTGAAAGAAAATTTTGATGTTTCTTTATTTGAGCTGTCAAATATCATTAAGTATTGAGCGCAAAAGAAGGTCAACAATTACCACCTTCAGGGCATCCGAAACTCTTTGGCTCTTCGCTTAAAACCAAAGAATGACTTTCCACCCGATTTCAATATGTCTAAATTTGTTCCATTCAAAAATACATAAAAAAAGTCCTGAAAGCCAAATTCGTAATTTTAAAAGGACTGTAATATTACACGAGTTGTATGTGTATGTGTGTAAACACATTTAGCATAACAAAAAAAAACAAAAAAATTTAATAAAATAAAAAAATTAAGATTAATTGAAAATTGTGCTATTATCTTGATGTGATAGTCTGACAGACGGACACATACATAAACAGACATACCCGAGGCGAAAAAACAAAATTAACAATGGAATTAAAAAAAAAAAAAATATATATATATATATATATATATATATATATAGAAGGTATTTGTATTCACATTTAAATAAAATGTTATTGGGTGTAGAGTTTTGCCAAGCGCCTGTTTACCTTTTTTGAATTTTAAAGGACGCCAGGATTTTAAAATATATTTTTATAGATAATATGCGGCAGTATGCCGGCTAATAAAGTCAAACTGCTAAATCCCAGTTGATAAAAGGTGCCGACGTGAAAAAATTTATGTGATATGAAATCGCCAAAGCTATCGAAAGATATCGATAACTTGGTACTTTTTACGTTTTTAATCTACTTTTTGCAGCTACTACCCTCCGCTTGAATTAGCTAAATGCCAAAGACAAATTTTACACCTAATAAATATTCAATTTCGTGATGTGTGTGTGTGTGTGTTTTTTTTAGAACGATAAACAACAACTTATTTAAAATGCATTCTTATGTTTAAGCAAACTTAATGTCTGTATCTCTGTTTTCATTTCTCTTATAATAATGGCCAGCGTTCCTGCGGCCCAAGCAGCAGACAATGGTGTCATATGAGTGCCAGTAGATGGATGGTTGGTTGGTTGGTTGGCTAGTGGCGGTAGTGGGGTTACAAAAGTGTAACTGCTTTATGCCGGCTGGCCTCTTGCTGCTCTGACTGACTGACTGACTGAGTGGCTGAGTGGCTGACTTGTCAGTTTATAGAATTTGAAATGCTCTTAACTAATTTACCTTTACACCTCTGGCAAAAACTTTATTCAACTTTTTCATTTACATATTTGCTAAGGTTTAGCATTTTTCTACATCTTTATGGTGCTCAGTTCCGCTCCACTCTGCTGAATTTATTTATATATATTTTTTATGTCTTTTTTTTTCCTTCCAAAGCTGATCTGTTGAGATAAAATTGCTCACAAGTTTAAGACAAAATGATGTTTTAAACTTTTTGGTTAATTTTTTTTTATTATTATTATATATTTTTTTGCTTGGCACAAAACGACCTTGAATTGTTGGTCCACAAACGTATGCATGCAACAGTTTTTGTTGCTGTTGTTTCATGTTTTAAAGAATCAAGATTAATGGAAATAATAATAAAAGAAAAAAATTAAATACAAATCAGTAAAAGCTTAACATCTACTCGGAGTATCCGTACAACATATAAATGGCCTCCTCAAAGATCTGTTTTTGTTCTTGTTGTTTTTGTTGTTTTGTTTGATAAAAAGAATTCGTTATTTCGTTTGTTTCTTTTCACATATAATATTCTTAAGCATATATTTGTTTTATTTGGCCTAGAGCAATTTTTTTTAAACAATAGAATAGCATACCATGACTAACACACCAGGGGATTAAAGACACAAAAAAGAAGAAGAAGAAGAAAAAGACGAATAAAACACTTCAACGCGCTTTGTTGCGTAGTGTAATTTGCGAAAAAAAATAATAATAATAATTAAGAAAATTTCATATGTTATACGTTAGTAAGTCGGAATATTAAATTATAAACTATTAGATCCGGCTGGCCTTTTTAATTTATATTTGCCCTTGTTGCGAAGCCGTCAGTGGAGTTGGCACCCATGAACTGACATTTGACATCAAGAACTGTACCGCAATTGGAATGATCTTGTAAAAAGAATGCGTACTGTAGCATGATGTAGTACAGGATGAGCCACATTTAAAAATTTCAAATTAAGAAATTTATAAAGTTTTGAAAAATTTGGGCAAAAAATAAATTTATGATGTTTTCTTTTCTACAAAAATATACTACATTTCCATGTAAAAGGAGTAATTTCGTGTTCGTTTCTTAAAAGTGTTTTGCTCCATAAAAGGGTAGTGTGTTTGATTCAAAAAATATCTCCCTCAAAAATGGTGAAAGGCATTGCACTTTATGCCCCATACAAATCGACAGTGTTGATAGTGCCCTGAAAAGTAATTGACTTTTGTTTATTAATAGTGTTACCAGAAGAATTTGGAAAGAAATCGCCTAGAATTACTAAGTAGAAAGTTAAATTTTAAAAGTCAATATCTTTACTGTTTTATATAACAACTATGAGAAAACATTAAATTAAGTGATATTATATTTTACAGGATTTGGAGTTTTGAAATTGCGCTCAAAAAAGTCTTTATATAAAAAAATCGATAAAGCTTCGGGTCGATAAACTGGCAATCTGGCAAACAATTTTTACTGTTTGTATAGCTTATGAAAAGAAACAAAAGAAATTTTTGACAATTCTAAAGCGTTTAATAAAAGTTAAAAATATTCATATTGACGCATCAATTATATGTGCAGAAATGGCAATTAGTCAATTGCTAGATTCATCCTCCTCTTCTGATGAGGATAAAATTTTAAATTTATTGACATTTCTCCACAAATTGTGTTTTGTTCTAGTGAAATAACAAATTGCATTATTACAGGGTTGGCAAGATATTTTATGAATGCACCTTTTAACAAGGTGACATTTTTTGTGCAGAAAAGAAAACACCATTAGATTTTATGTGGATAATTGAAGGTAGTAATTGCGCAGAGCTCAATTAACCGGCCTGGATGGTTACTGTTTTTTGAATCGACGAAGATTCAGCTCTTTTAGTTGCTCAAATTCGTGTCAAATTGTAAAAAAATTTTTTATTATTATTTGCTTTAATAAATTACTTGACTAAAAATATATACTTTTTTTTTACTTTAAAAATTAAAATCCTCTAGAATTAAACCAGGGTTAAGATGCATATTTGAACACCTTATAACTGTCAGTTAATACGAGCGGCTGTCGAACAATTTAAGTTGTAACATTAAAGAAAATATATTCCGTTGTAATATAAATATTTCTTAACACAAATTGATTTCAATGAAATGAATGAAATAAAAACGCTACATTTATAGTTTTCAGCACTACATTTTGTTCTGAGTTTAACTCGAAATTAACTTTAAGTTTAATGAACTACAATAATTTTTCATTATCTAGTCTTTGAACGGTATTTAATCAGCTACTAAAAAAATTATTCAGAGCTTTAACGCCATCTCTTTAGCAGTCCACTAACGATGTTGTAATGCTGCAGCTCCAAAGATTATCACTTAAGTTTTATTGATTTCAAATAAACAAATACCGCTTATTTGATTAATTTTAATTGTTCATAAATTTTCTTTTAAAATCTCAATTTTAACTTAATGCAAAGTAAATAGTTTTCAAGTTCATGAACTGTTTTTGTGAAATTCAAATTTTTAAAGATGCCATGAATATAAATAATAATAAAATTTTGTTTGTTTGTTTTTGTTTGATGGAGGGGTTAATGGCCCCATGCGTCTCAATTGCAATTTGTGCACTTTCAAATGTAAACTGTTTGATTTGATTATTTGTGTTTATTTTTAATATTTGGTTTGAAAAATTTCAATAAATAATATTATTCTGCTTGTAATTGGTCAAAGCATGGATGTGCTGTCTCTCTCGCTCCTTAAAAGTTTAACGAATTTATAGTTCCGTGCATTCACTTCACTGACACACTGTAATTAGTGAAATCTGTGCATTCCAGATCATTTTGAGTTTTTGACGCTTAAAAATTGTACACTTTTGTTACGTTTTCATTAATGCGTTTTGTTACTCGTTCAACTAAAAATATTTGTTTTCTCTAAAAAAAAGAAAAGAAAAAAAAAAAAACAAATAAAAAATTTGCACAGAATTGTCAAGTCAAGTTCAATGTGTTTTCGCAGTTTTCAACAGCAAAAAATTTGTTGTTGTTTATTTGTTGACAACAACATTGATCTTTTTTTTTTTTTAATAATAAATACCCGCAAAAATTGCGTTTAATATTTTTTTAAGGAAATAATACTTTTGAAATAATTATATCGTGGACAAGACCGGCCAGCCAAGTCAAGTCCACTCCCAAGTTTAAAATGTAGCTTTTTTTAAAATATCTTTAGAGATGCAGATAAAATGATGAATGAGATGACTTTAATTAAGTGTCTAGAATGGCAATAAATTATTTAGCAATTAAGTTTTACACATAAATTTTGTTTTTGCAATAGTAGGAAGTATTACAGGCAATTCTTTGTGTCCAAACTTGTTGCAATTTTAAACAGAATAAAAACTAAATAAAGGCCTTCAAGGGGGTTATTATTCGCATAGTCGCGGAAGATCACACAACACTCGAAAGGTTGGTCGTTTCTGAGCAATGAAATTATAAATCTGCTTCCTTAATAACTCAATAATATTTAGTGATGACAGGAAATATTAAGAGATTAAATAATAAAATAACATGAGTTCGGTACTTGTTGTGATCAAGTCGGCGATATTCATGGTGGGAAAAATTTTATTCCTCCGTTTAGGTCATCACAACTTTTGCCTTAGATTACTCTCATTGGGAATAGACCAGTAATTTGATTTTTTTATAGCGTGTGGTAATGAAAAATACTCATGCGTACTGATCATGAAAGTGCTGCGGCTATCGAAAACAGCTGCCCTGCTCTCCTATGAATATTTAAAACTGATACTGACGTTGCCTTGGACTTTGGTCTCTTTAAATCTAAATAGTTTATTTATTTTTCATTATTTTCAAAAATTCCATAAATAGAATAGAATCGTTCTTTACAAAAGCCTACGATCACATGACATATATTTCAGATACGAGTGTTTATAACGGAAACTGACATTCGGCACATTGCCAATATGCAGCGTTGCCAGCTTTAAAACTATAAATAGCACTAAAGCCAAAATTTTAAAATTAAATTTAAATTAAAAGTTTAAAATTTAAACTTTTATCCAAATAAAAATAATATACCCGGATAAATAATATAGATTTGAAGCTTTCATAAAGAATATTATAGATATTTTTAGATCCAGTACAGGTCAGCAATAAGTATTTGAATGAAAATTCTTTTTTCCAGTCGCAATAGCTCTTGCAAGATTTCCAAACAAATTCAATTCAAAAATATTTTGGTTCCTTGTGAAATGCTTTCATTTCGTTTTAGCTAAACTGGTAGTCTCTTAAAGTCTATTCAAGTTGTGAGAATATATAGCTGACTTGAGCATCTCTTTTTTGATGAAGAGGAGGATAGTCCAGAGTCATAAATTAAGACACAAATTCGTAATACATATATGCAACCGTGCAACGCTCTAATGACTTTTTGTATTAAAACTAGAAGCGCTGAAAGTTACAACTCCCCTAAAACTGGCACCGTGGCAGCTGCAATTAATTTAAGTCAAACTCTTGCTATTTAGAAAACAACATGGTAAAAAAAAACATCACAACTTATAAAGCACTTGTAATTGTAATATGAGTGCATTATAGAACAGTTATTAAACAGTTATTAACCTAAAACTGACGCCGCGACAAAACTGATCCTTCACAAAAGCTTTTTACAATATGTCACGCATCTCAATTAATGTATCTCAAAGTCTTGATCTATGGAAAACAACAACATAATAAAAAAAAACATCGCAACTTATAAAGCTCTTATAATTGCAATATGAGTGAATTATAGAACAGTTATTTATTAACCTAAAACTGGCACAGTGACAAAATTATTCCTCCGCAAACATTTTCAGAATATCACGAAACTCCTGATCTATGAAAAACAACAAAATAAAAAAATATCTTAACTTATAAAGCACTTGTAATTGTAATATGAGTGATTAATAGAACAGTTATTAACCAGTTTCGTATCATAAAATGTAATGAATGCACATAATTTTTTATAATTTAATAAATTAAACAAAGAGAATGTGAGTAACAAATTTTCACGAAGCTTGGAAAGTTGTTATGGGATATTAAATTTACAGAAGTGAGAAAAGTTGCACGGCGGCGCTTCCAGCAATAAAAATGTTCTGCACCAACCGCCATATTGTCCCACCGACAATGCCACTGAAATTAATTCCGAAAATATTTTGCAGAGAGGTTTTTGTAATAAAACATAATTTGTTATATCTTAAGAAATTGTTTGCTTAACAAAACATTACAAAAAGCGAAGATTGTCAGTAGGCTTTTATAAAGCTTTATGCGGAATAGATGTCGTCAGATTTATCACTCTGGCAGTGAAGGTAAAATTATACCCACTTCAGATATGAAATGTCAATTGTTTGCTGCAGACAACCTGTCATTATATGAAAAGATTTTTTATTTCGCGCGGATAAAACGAAAAAGCGCTAAAAATGGTGCGAAAAGCATCAATTTGGCAACATTTTTTTAAAAATTAATTCTATACAACTGATATTTATTTCTAATTTTTGTGAATGAAATTTGTTTTGGCGCCTTTTAAATTAATTATTGCGTTGCCGTAAAACCCAATTTGCTGTAAATAATTTAAGCAGAATATAATTTAATTAAATACTGTCCTGAACTCGAAACCACACAAAAGTGCATACAAATTAAAACAATGAAAAAAAAAACAACAATAATCTTAATTGTTTCCTATTTTAATTAGTAACAAATAGCAAATACGAGGGGCACTATTTATTTAATGGAAACAGCAAATAATATCAAATGAATTTAATAAATTTTCAAATAATATTTTGAGCGATTAATAATTTTTACCTTCCGCTACGAAAATTGACAAGTTAAAAAAATCGAGAAGTTATTGTTTTTACCCCGTTTTGAAAAAAAAAATCGAGTTCTCATCAGATCTTGATGTTTTGAGGTCGTAGGAAGCTTCTCTGACTAATTCGGAGAACCCGCCATTATGCCTGTATGTTCGTATGTGTGTGTATATGTGGACTGCTTATATATAACTTTGGAACGACTTGGCCAATTTAAACCATACTGATGGCGTTCTAAAGGGTTCTACTGAGCTTAGATTTCCTGTGAAGCTTAACCGATTCGAATCTGTAAATTTCAACTAATCAGATATCAAGATTAAAAACGGGTCAAAATTGGTTAATCCGTTCGAGAGATATCGTGAACGAAAAATCGGAAAGAAGTGTTTTATTTTAAAAAAGTTATATATCTGATCAGTTAGTGTTCCTTATCGCATGTGACGACTGGATTCACTATAGCAACGATATACTGTAGTTTTTTTGATGGTGTTTTATCGCCATGTAAAGAACTGATTCCATTCACGTTTGGGTTTAAGTAATCCAACCCAGGACTTCTCTTCAAATAGTACTGGCACTGGTACATCAAAATGTTATGACATAAAAAGTTTTTCGATGAATTCGCAACCTAAATAATTTTCGATCTTTCCCCGATGTTTTGTTTTTGTTATAGAGACATTTGAATTGAAGGATTTTTATTTATTCGACTTGCCATGAATTGTGCAAATTGATACTCTAATCAGCTCGTTCGCTATTAATTAATTAAGCGCTTCTAATAATTTATTATTCACTGTCTGTTTTCAAAATTATATTTACGGCTTTTTTTCAATTGTGTATTACAAAAAGTTTAGACGCAGTTTGATTTTTAAATTAGTTTCATCCAATAATTAGTTTCACTTAATGGGATTTATTGATTTATACTATTCATGTGAAAATATAATACTGATAATTTTAATTAATTTGTTGTTTGCTTTAATAACCTGATGAATAATTTGTTACATTTTATTTTCTTTGCAGGTAAATATTATTGATCTTTTGCGTGTAATAAAATATGTTGGGGAAATCCAGGGCAGAAATAGCAGATTTAATGGTAAATCAAAAAATATAATATTAATTTTAATTAAGCTAAAAATCTTTTGAAAATTAAGGAACTGCTCAGAATGTTTTGAAAGTTTTGTGTTCTACTGTATTTAGTTCCGAGCAGAGAATCAAAACGGCGGCGCCGGCTATATTAGACGCCGGCTTTGCTCTGCATTGCTAATATTGTTTTTCTTAGTTTTGACTTAAATTTCCTGGATTTTTTTTCAATATAACAAGGGAGACAATAATTTACTTGTAAATAAAATTGCAACGGACACATGAAGTGGTAAATCGTAAATTAAATAACGATTCAGGGCCAAACTCTCTAACCGAATTTTGCGTAACAGCAACAGGATGTTGAAAACCGTTAAACTGCTGCATTTATAAAATAAAGGAACGTATTAGACAACATAGAAATAAGCAGACAAACAGATAAAATGTGAAAACAAGAGATTTTTCCATAAAAAACCAAAATTACAATAGACCAAGAAAACAAGATGATGCAACAAAAACCACATGAACAAGACATAAAAGAAACTCTAAAACTGATAACGATCACTAGACATTCACAAAAAGGACATCTATCAATTGGAATACATACGCACACATACACACAATACAATACAATATTTAATATGAACACGACGTTAAAAAGAAAGATCAGAAAAAGAAAATAGAGATAAAATGCGAAAAAAAGATGAGCAGACCAGTAAGTCCCTGTCCACACTTGCAATTTTGTAGCGTGCAATTCTGCTTTGAAATTGCTTTAGTGTTCACATTAGAAAAATTTGGCATTGCAATTCTTGTATTTCTTATGCCTTCTTTTCTCTTCTTATTATATTTTCTTTAAGTTGAATAGTGAGAATTGCAAAGCAAAAGAGAATTGCCGAGAACATGAACCTCTGTACCCCTCCCCAAGCTTCTCACCACTCCAACCTAAAACATTCAAGAATTGCTGCAACAAAATTGCAAGTGTGGACGGGGACTAAGGACGAATAAAACAAGAGAGAATTATTATCCAGGCATGGTAAATGTTATATTCCAAATTGTATTTGTTCATATCAAAAGTTGTACCTTCAAGTAATGGCCCAATTAATTGGACAACAAGATCGTGTGATTCCATCCCACTGGACGATTTTCTTTTGGGGTTATGTTAACTCACTTGCCTACGTCGTTAAACCACGAACAATTGAACACCTCGAAATCAACATACGTAGAGTTATCGGCAAAATACGGCCGCAAATGCTGTGAAAAGTTCTTGAAAATTGGTGTTCCAGGTTGCGCCTTCTACGCGCCAGCCGCGGCGTCAGAAATCACATTTAAACATTAATTTCTTAAAATTTTCTTTAAAAAAAACCCGTTTTCTTGATATTAAAAAAATATATATCCTTGTGTTATTACGTTTAAAACTTGTGTCAGTCCATGAAAAAACACCCATTATATGGCAGAAGGTGGCTTTGAAAATGCACTCTTAATGCACTCTATTAAACTGGGATTTATTCCATATTCAGTTATTTCATTCTTATAAAATTATTTGAAAAATCTTTTATAAAATTAATGTCGATTTCTTTTCTACCAAATAATGCAACATTTTTCACACTTTTTAACAGAAAATGGCAACATTTTGCCATTTCAAAATAAGAAATTTATTAGAAATGAGTCCAACATCCTCATGAAAAATAATTTCTGTTTTAAAACTTTTCCAAACCGCCGCTTTTTAGCAATTAACTGAAAAAATGTTACATGTTTTTGAGAAAAGAAAACACCATAACTTTTTGTGCGTTTAACTTAATAAATTCTATTTTTGCCTTTTAAAGTTCTTCGAGAATTTTAATTCAATCGTTCAAGTAAATTAATCACTCAAACTTCCAATTAGCTGGCCGCAAATATCTGGCCAATTTTTTAAGCGTCGATATTTATGTCTAAGCGAAAAACGTTTCTTATTTACGTTTAAATATGGCCAGAAATGCTTGCAGCAAAACAGAAACATTTTTATTTCTTCTAAATAATTATTGTTTTTGTAATTTAATCTTAAACCGCAAGAGCAACAACAATAATAAGAACTAAACAAACGAACAACATCAAGCCAAATTGAATTTAGTATAAGTCAACTTATAAACACAACATGTTTTAGCTGATTTTATGTCAAACGCTGCTGTGTTAATGCTGGTCAATTTCATGGCGGCGGCATCACTGAGCAATAGCCTCATTGAAATTGCTGCGGTCTGGTTGTGGTTTGGCTGGCTGGTGGTTGATTCTATCCTCCCTCCCCTTCCCGTTTATGGTATTAAAGCGATTTGGCGCCATTAAAATTAATGACGATATTTGTGATGAGAAAGAATTATTAGAAAAAATTTTAAAGATTTGTTAAGGAGAGACAATGAGACATAAGTGTTTTAATATAAAAAAAGAAGAGGACGGTAGAAGCAGAAAGAAAAGAAAAAAGGAAAACTTTGTTGTCCCTGACATCAGGCCGTAATACAACTTTAACGATCATCTCGCTGTCGTTGATGATGCTGTTGTAAAGCGGCGAAAATAGTCTTTTACAAAAACATTGTTGCGGTGTTATTGTTGTTGTTGTTGTAGTAGTAGTAGCAGTAGTAGTTTACTTGAAGCGGCGGTTTCATAAAATTTATGACAACTTCACACAAACGCACACGTACATTGAAATGTATCGTATATAAAAAGCCGTTGTAAAATCTTTTGCAAAACAGCACTTCTTGTAAAAATGTTTGATCACTAGCAAACACCGCAAAAAGCGAAAAACTACCCAATTCCTTAATGCTTGAGCCTAGAAATTTATACATGAAACAGGGGATCTTGATGTTTTAAATATCAGAATAGTCGTCGAGAAACAATTGAACAGCTTGCTAAGACTGTTGAAGCATTTTTGATCGGCATAATCGAAAAGAATTTGTCCACAAGCCGAAGAAGAATCGTATGCAATTCGCAGCAAACTGGATCTGTTGGACATGTCAAAACTTGTGTGTTCATGCTCGCTCAGGTCATTCTCTGGTAAACATTCCGGTAGTGTGGCGGAAGATCACGACTTGTAGTTCTCTTTGTTATCGTGAGATGACGGACTTTGTGTGGCTAGAAATTGAGGTTATGTATGGACTTGGACAATATGTGGTGCCACTTGTCACACAGCCAAATGGTTCTTTTGCGAGGCCATGTTAAGTCACGTCGTAGCAACGTTAATAGCCGCCACGATCATGTGATTTCTTTCCTAGGGAACTTTTTTTTTAAAGACACAAGGCCTTATTTATAAAAAAATATTTTAAGCTTATCAGCT
Organism: Linnaemya vulpina; assembly: GCA_963675445.1. Lineage (NCBI taxonomy): Eukaryota > Metazoa > Arthropoda > Insecta > Diptera > Tachinidae > Linnaemya > Linnaemya vulpina. Next base: position 39,460,622 of record OY776280.1, on the reverse strand, counting down.
GCTTATAAGATAAATTTCGTATAAAAAATTTGTCTTATAAGCTGCTTATAAACATAAATAACTATTTTTATGAATAACACCCAAAGTGCACGTTAATAAGCCCAGAACAATTCCATTGAACTTCAAATATGTCTCAAAATTATTGAAAATATGGACCATCGGAGATATGCCACCGAAGCCATAACGAGCATTTGGTCGATATTTGATTTCATACATCGATGCTTTTATCATAAAATAAAATTGGATAATTTTCTGAAATCTTTGCGTTTTGCCACGTGTTAAGGCAAAGCTGATATCGATCGGGATGTTTTGAAATATCTTACGTAATTAATTATATAAAGAATCGTTTGCTTATTAATTACACAGATTTTATAGGTTCTTACATTAAGACGATGTCGTAGTATTTCGCTTAATTACTTAACGAATACGAATTGGGAAACTTGAATCTGAAAACTGAATGTGGCATTAAAAAAATATTATTGGCGTACTGTAGAGTACTTTTAGAGTTTGAAATGTACTGAAAAAAAGTACTATTGTTACGAATTTATCATCGCTGTTGCATTTATAAAACGTTGGTGTTGAATTTCAAATCTCATACAATGTTTCGAATTAAGCCATATTTGAATGCCTCCGTTTGGTTTCAATGTTAAATATTTATAACGAAAAATATTTCATTATTAACTTCCATACAAGAACGTCGCACAGTGGGTATCAGACATGGGAATTTATAAGGAAAAATACAATAATAAATAATAAATGAGCTCTCTCTCTCTCTCTCTCTGAACACAGAAAAATCTGCCCAATTAAGGATAAAAATTTAAAAATAGCCGCTTCAAATTTTCTTTGATATCAAAAGATAGAAAATTCTTTATATCGGACATAGGCTTGACCTAGACGGTTGTACTGATTCGGGAAGCTTTTCGAGCGTCTCAAACTTTAAGTGTCTGTTAGGCGACATACCTTATCTGATCCGAATGGAGATTTGTGCTCTTAACGAGCCTGACGGATGCGACCAGGGGCCGAATTTTACTTTTTCGATATTGAAATTTCAATACAATTCAATATGTAATTTCGATCGATATCGAATGCCGTTATTTCTCCCCAGAACTATAAACATATTTCTAAATGGTATAGCGGCAATTATGGCTCTGAACTCAAATAGAAGGGTGTACTGTGCATTTGATCTATGGCTCGACTTGAAAGACATGACATCGAGATGGTTTGGGTTCCAGTGTCTGAAGGTATTCAGGGAAATGAAATGGAACACGAATGCAAACGAGAAGGTTCTGCCTTGGGGGAAGCAGACTCAAAAGGACAGCTGTCAAATATTGTTAAGGGAATGGTCATAGAGGAGGGCTATAATCCTTGGGCCTTAAGCCCAAATAGCTCGTAATGCTTGCAAGAAATTCATTAAACTGCTCCTAATGCTCGCAGGTACATAATTCGCTTACACTTCTCGTAGGGGTCACCACGAGGCACTATGCCATCGGAAATATCTCGCAACGTCTAGGATTTCCTTTCGAACAGAAGCTGTTTTTAATGAAAAAAAAAATAAATTAAAAAAGTTTAGTCAGTAAAGCGTCCTGTGAGGGTGCGCTCCGGCAGGAGAACATACCGTAGTTTTTAAGCTCCACCCTTATGGCCTCAAAGTGCTGTCGCTAGTCTTAATATATCGGATCATTACGAAGAATTTTCAGATCAATAGATTAGGGAGGAGATGTTTATATATAGAAAAAGGAAAATGTGGAATATAAAGACGTTTCCATTCGAAAGCGGTGTATGTCCTTGGAACGTATATATTCCAACATAAAAAATTCAGAGATATAAATATATCTTTGAATTTTTTAGGTTAGATTGAAAATAGGGGCAACAAGTTATCTCAACCGTAA